>JAOUZG010015602.1:10384354-10404882 GCA_026289955.1 Argiope argentata | reverse complement strand
ATTATGTTAAATACTGGATGCTCATTATTTAAGCACATATAACATAAAAATAAATGCAATAAACCTGATTTTTTTAACTTCATTATTTTGCTGATATTTTTAAAGGGAATTAAATAATATTTCTTGTTTCAGACTTGTATTGTGTCGTTGATGTCAATTTGGTTCATTCATGTTTTGTTTTTCAAATTTAAAATCTAAATTTTAGTATCTGTAAAAACGAAATAAAAAAATCGGTTAAATTATCACACACCTGCTTATCTTTTTTTTTAAAAAAAATCTTTCAAGTTTTTATTTACCAAACAATAATTGGAATTTCTATATTATATAGATAGCCATTTGCAAGCCAAATGCCAATTTTATTCACTCTTTAGGAATGTTCATCATTTTGAATGCAAAAATGAAAAGCGAAATTTATTTATATCTTTCACAATTCGCATATTGATTAGGTTCTTTCTAATAAATCGATTCAGTAGTTAAACGACAGCAGATTAAGTTCTGTATTATTTTTTTAAAGTATAATTTAATGTGATTTTTAGACATTTTTACTTAAAAAAACTTTTATTAAAATTCAAGCTAGAAAGTTTCAAATTCTAAATATATTTGTCTAAAGAAATTTTTAAGTCAGAAATTACAGTTTATGAGAAGCTTTTAATCTTATCTTTGCTTTTTATATATTCTATTTTATTTACCTATTCTCATGGTAAATATTTATTTTTAATTTAAAGGACAAGATAAAATTGAAAATGATTAATATATCTGTATTTGGTTTGATTAGTTTTTAGTAAACTTTTTCTTAAAATAATTGCATTAATTTCATATGGAAAAAAATGAGAAAAGGAAAAATAATTCTGAAAATCCTCAAGACATTCTGAAATGCACAGCATTTCAAAAAGGTAATCGCTTATTAAATTTACAAAGCTAAATAAAATATTTTCATGAAATTCTGAATATATGTTTTATTTAATTACCATTTAGAAACATATTTTATGAAAAAGTATATAACTTTTCTAAAAGTATTAAATTTAAAAGGATTGGCAGTTATTTCACTCTAAATAACAAAAATCCATTAATGGCATTTTTTTTATTTATTCACTTTTCTCATTCTTTTGTTTAAATTCTGCAATTATTAGCTTACTAAATAATCAAAAATGAGGATTAAATTATTCTCAACATAATTTATAATTATTGAAAAGAAGTAAAACAAATTTTTGAGTTTAAAAAATCACAAATTTACTGAGAGAGAGAGAAACCTTAACGTAACCCTTCTTTAATTATGTAAAAAATTTCAAAAATTTTATTTTACTCCACTTGATTTTAATGGCTATTTCATAAATTTAATCCTTCATATTTTTCATCATGCATTTAATCATTAATTAAATTAACAGCGAATGCAAAAATAGAAAAAAATCTTCAAAAGTGCAGAATTTTTTTTAAAAAAAAAATCTTGTGTTCATAAATTAACAAGCAATAAATTCTTATTAATTTTACTCAGTTATGTCGTTTTGTAAATTACACAATTCAAAACTATTGAATGATTTAATTCTTACAGTTTAATTAGTTTAATTATTCTAATTAAGGTACAGTGATAACTAACATCACAGAACATAAGTAGTCGTCATTACAATCAAAACATTTTTAATTGTTCTACAATATTAAAAAATGCAAAAGAAATATTTGCTTGTCTTCACATTTAATTGTATTTTGGACATTTCAATAGAAGATTTCTCATTTGCAATTATAGATCCATATGAATTTTTTTTCTTTCCCAAACGATGTTTGGCACAATTTTCATATTCATGTCCTTTTTTGAAACTTTTTTCATTTTTGAGATTGTGAGAAAGAGACAATTATAAAAATAATAGCTTTAAACACTAAAATTATTTATTTAATATTAAAATGATAGTCAATAGGTAGATTTTGTAATAGAAATACAAATGTCGTACGATTTATAAGTAAATACATGGAAGTAAAGCAAAGTAATTTTTATATAAATCTACTAGCTGCTTTTAGTAACAAGTTTATTCACTATGGGTATCGCTTGTGTTTAATTCCAGTAAAATATGTGAGGCATAATTGGCTCAATTTTTTCAATGCATTTTCAAACTTTAAACTACGACAAATGGTAAAGACATTCTGTTTTAGTATTTTTGTTTTTATTTGTCTTGTTTAATATATATATACACTATTTTTAATATAGTCGTGTTCTGTGGCATCACATACTATTAAAAACATAACTGTTCTGTCATTCTGCTCCTTAATTATACATTATCTTTCGTGCTACTGAAATTTCCACTTTTTATCTGCATGTAATATTAAATGTTATATATTTTATCTGCATAGATAATATTAAGTAAGATAATTCTTCATGGATTTTTATTTACTTGTTTCATAAGTTTAAAACAATGAAAGAAAATCAAACGATTTAGCATTTAGAATCTGCATCAGACGATTTAGTTTTAAAATAAATCAGAAAATATTGAATTTAGTATCTGCATCAGACGATTTTGTATTGAAAGAAATCAGACGAAATAGTATTCAGTATCTGTATCTGGCGATTTAGTAAGCATTTGCATTAGTGTTAGTACGAAGCATTAGTACGAAGAAAAAATTGAATTACTTTGCAGCAAATAAACGAACTATTGAAATTTATATAAAAAATCCTTTTAAAACACTCAAAGAAACTTAGCAACACAAATAACTTTGTCTTTAAAAAAGTGTTTTTTTTTTAATTTTTGAATGAGATAAAATTCATTTTACGAAGTAATATGATTAGGTTGTAATCACGAAATATTTCAAAATTTTGCTCAATTTTTAATTAATTAAAATTTTTAAAAAATCCACCTGAAGTGCATATTTTGATCTTTCAAAGTATATCTGTGCTAAAATTGGAAGCTTTAAATCAAATGATTTGTCCATTAAAATGCCAATACTCACACATATAATATTTTTCATGCTAATAAATTCTACAACTTATTTTAGGGGAAAAGGTCAATAAAAACCATTAAGGGCAAGTAACGACAATTGCAAATTCTAATGTTAAAGGTAAATAATCGATATCGCAAATATACTCACATTTTAATGCCTTCAAAATTTAAACGTCGTTCTAAAACATAAAACCCACATAGAATAAATATTGAAAATAATATCTATTTGGTTTTAATTCAATTTCAAAAACCACGATTACAGTAAAACGCAATTTTTAAAGTATTTATTGTATGGATTTAAAATATTAGCATAGCAAGAAACGAAACACGCTATTTTTTAAATGTTAACCAAAAGAATAAAACCTCCTTCCTTAGTCCTTATGAGCAAGTAATCGTTCTAAAACACAAAAATTAAATGTCTAAAATAATATTTAGTCGGTTTGAATTTAATTTTAAAAACCAAGATTACAGTAAAATTCAAATTTTTTTAAATCTTCATTCTATGGATTTGAAATATTAGCATAGCAAGATGCGAACAAACTATTTTTTAAATGTTAACCAAAATAATAAAACCTCCTTCCTTAGTTCTTATGATTAATTAATTCGTTCTAAAATACAAATATCGTTCCTTGGTGCTTACGATTAATTAATTCGTTCTAAAACACAAAAATCGTTCTTTTGTTCTTACGATTAATTAATTCGTTCTAAAACACAAATATCGTTCCTTAGTTCTTACGATTAATTAATTCGTTCTAAAACACAAAAATCGTTCTTTTGTTCTTACGATTAATTAATTCGTTCTAAAACACAAATATCGTTCCTTAGTGCTTACGATTAATTAATTCGTTCTAAAACACAAAAATCGCTCTTTTGTTCTTACGATTAATTAATTCGTTCTAAAACACAAAACTCGCGTAGATTAAAAGTCGAAATTTCTGTCGACTCGGTCTATATTTAGTTTCAAAAATTATGACTTCAATAAATACAAAATGTTAAAAAACTTTAAAATAATCTTTATTCTATGAATTTAAAATATTAGCAAAGAAAGATACACGCTGTTTTTTAAATGTTAACCAAAATAATCAATATTTCTTCATTAGTTCTTACAAGTAATTAATTTGTTCTAAAACCCCAAAACCACATAGATTAAAAGTCGAAATTTCTGTCGACTCGGTCTAAATTTAATTTCAAAAATCATAACTTCAGTAAGTACAAAATTTTAAAACCTTTAAAATAATCTTTATTCAATGGATTGAAAGTATTAGCATAGCAAGATATACAACACGTCATTTTTTAAAAGTTAACCAAAATAATAAATCTTTCCCAGTTCTTACCAACAAGTAATTAATTCTGATTTTCGAGTTTCAAAAGTCATACAAGTGCTGAGCGTCGTATTCCCTATCCCATAAAACATCTTTAATTTAAGACGATTTGTGAATGTAATCTGTTCCTTTAACTAACTGAAATTAAAAATAAAAATAATTTTAAAAAGAAAACAGAAGCGGGAAACACATAATAGGCCTGGGAACCAGTTGCTTCTTTCCCTTAAGTTAGTAGGCATTAAACTATAACTTAGGATTACCGCGGACACATTTCTGCAAATCTCATTAGTCAAATTATGTCAATTCTCGCCAGAAACCGCTTGCAGATAACGCCGCGGCGGTTATTCTCGCCAAAGCCCGGAATGATTTACTGCCCTTCGGTGCCAAGATGAATGGTGATCCTACAGCACCCATGAATGGGTTGAATTAAATTAGACTTCCCGTCCTGCAGAAGCAGCGTCATATCTTAAGATGTTAATCTGCTGTTGGGAAAAGAACGCTGAAATTTATTTGCAATGGAATGAATGGATGGATATTTATTCAGCTAGGAATGTTCGTAATATTGCTTGCGTTAACAAGATAATGCAAAGTGCGTGTGGATTTAATAGAACTGTTTATTGAATTTTACTGTTGTAAGAATCACGGATAGTGTTAATTTTTCTAAATCAAATGGCAAATGTGCAGTTTTGTTTGTCCAATGAAAAGTGTTATTACAATAAAACGCGCTTTAATTTCTAAATCAAATGGCAAATGTGCAGTTTTGTTTGACTAATGAAAAGTGTTATTACAATAAAACGCGCTTCACTTTCTAAATCAAATGACAAATATGCAGTTTTGTTTGACTAATGAAAAGTGTTATTACAATAAAACGCTCTCTACCTCTATTATTATTATTATTAAAGAAGAATGGATATCTACATTCTGTCTGTCTACCTGTCTACAGGGCCTGACTAAGGCAAGAGCATACGGGGCAGTTGCCCCGGGCCTCCACATAATTGGGGGGCCCCAAATCGAATATAAATATTGCTTTGTATTTCCTTCTTTAATGAATCTTCTTCATTACTAAAGTAGTGAAACAGAGAGGGGCCCCAAGAAGTTTTTGCACCGGGTCCCAACTAGGCTAAGTCGGGCCCTGTTTGTCTATCACTGTAACCATATATCTTATTCAAAGTATATTTAGAACAATATGCTTTGGAGGATAAGAATGCATCATTGTGTATTTTAAAATATTTTTTTTTAATTTCAAATAGTTAATTATGAATTAAAATGCTGGATTTTTTTTCAGTATCTTTCAAAAATATTGTACAAATATGACTTTACATCAAATTAATTTTTTTAATATATTATTTTGATTATTTCCATTTAGTAACTTTACAATGTTTTCTAAATTTTAAAAATATTTTTGCATAATTTTCAACCATGCTTTTCATTTTTATGAAATTCATATTGATTTCATTGCTTCCGTTTCAAATTTTTTATCATGTCGTTTTCTTCTACCTTGAGTGGTATAAATGCTTTTTATGCTATCTTGTAATTTAAAGCAATATTTTTATTGATGTAAAATCCATGCCAATTTCAATTTTCCCATCGCAAATTTTTAATCGCATACTTTTTTTTATTATTGAAAGCTAAAAAAAACGCATATATTTTACTCTCTGCTCTGTTTACTTATAGAATAAAAAAAAAGATTAATTAATATTCTGCCATAGACAGCATGCAATAATAAGATGATAGGGGAGATGTTGGTAAGGGGAGGGGCTCTTTGATGTTTGAAATGATTATGATGTTTTTGAAATTTACTCCACCAGGCAAATTTATGTAAGCAATAATTAGAATAGGTTTGAAACTGTTGAAACAAGATTGTAATTAATTACAATACCTGATGAAAAATTTTTTGAATAACAATTTCGTCGATTTCTTTTGCACCTAGTTGAAGTAATAATCTTCCAAAACAAATAAAAATTATTTAAAAAAAATTTTTAAACTAAAAAAAAATTTCCGAAAAATATTATTTATTTAAAGATTAAAAGTTTTTTGTAGCTGAGGCTTTAAAAAACTAAGATATTTAGAATAAAAAAATTGCCAGTTACAAAAACATAATTTTTAAAGAAACGTAATATTAGCCAAAATATTCCTTCTAACACCTTAATATTATAAAATGATAAAAACAAAACTAATGATAGAAAGTATTCTGTTCATTATTGAAGCAAATTTATTAATGTAACAACAACTTTAAAAAAATTCAAGCACATTTAAAATATAAATCGTTTGCTTCTTTTAATCCAAAGTACCAAATATTTTAAAAAGAGAAGTGTGTGTGTATATGTGAATGTGTTACTCATAATTTAATAACATAACTTTGCTGAAATTAACCTTAATATGTAATTTTACTTCAAAATACTCTTTTACGCGCTTAGATACAGAAATTAAGCTTTTAATTTATATTTTACAACACTAATTGTCTTATATTGATATTCAAGACTCGGCAAAAAGGTATAAATTAATAATACATTTGTAATGAGTAGAATTAATGTGGTTCGAAAAAAAAGTCAAGAAATGTAATTAATAAAATTTATGAAATCCTTCAAGATAGCCAACAGATTTTATTTAATATCAACCTTATCCATTAAATAGAGAAAGATGCAGTTTATGAAAATGGCATTTCTTTAATTTCCGGTTTTCTTTCAATTAAAAAAGGTTATTTTATGAAATAAGTATTATATCTTCTTGTACAGATATTTTATTTAAGTAATTAATTCATTCTGATGAACAATTAAATTTCAGATTCAAATATCTTTGTTTTCTCTGAATTCTGTGATATTAAAAATTGTCTCTGTCTATTAAATGTATTGTAATAAATTCCTGGTTATCACTAATGTATGACCATGTAATAAAATATATGTATGGTACATCCACTTTCGTATGCTATTTTAATTGTTTTTCGATTCAAAGGATTATCGTTTGCGGATTATTTCTGGAATTTCAGAATGTGTCATTTGTTTTTATCCTAGCAAATAAAAATTCCTCTATTAATAATTTTTATTATGATAAGACTTAATCAGTATTTTAAATTTTTTGATTTACAAAACTTTAGTATTAATTCAAATAAGCATATTTTGAAATCGTATATATATCAAATGAAGCTTTTAAGAAAAAAATCAAATAATTTAGCTTAAAGATAATTTATAAAGATTAAATAATCAAATGAAAATAGAAGTTTGGATCTATTAGTTTATAAATATTGGAAGTTGGATCTATTAGTTTATAAATATTATATCCATCAATCAAAATTTCAATATTTATAATGTAAGCCTTTTTGATTCCTGCAATATGAAATAGTTTACACTGATTTCCATTATCTCTTTATATATACTATATAGTTTCAATTTTAGAGTTAAGTATAAAAACATTTTCAAGCTAATATAGATATTTAGTAGTGGTACGATCCTTCCATACAAAGACGTTTTCAAAACTTTTCTATATTAAAAATAGTACGTTTAGAAATTTAGAATTTTTATTTATTTTTCCTTTTTAATGTTAAGCTTCTTACTTGAAACCTATATGGGAAAAAAACTGAGCATATCAAAAATTATTCTATTTTCTAATAAGTAAAAATATTCAATAAGAATTTAACTCAAGTTTTTATAAGCTTTCCTTTTCTTTTAAATTGATCAATTAAGACAATTGTAGCTTTGAATTTATTCTAGGATTAGCCCATTTAACCTCTAATCGTTATTAACTGTGGCACGTTAAATATATCATATCCAAACTCCTGCCAGCTAAGGTGTCGTCCTCGTTTTCTGAACGAGGTTCAAAATTACGAAGTCCATCTCAAAATAGTCCAAGTATTTCTTTAAGACGGGGCGTTAATATACCTAAACTAAACCTGAATTATAAAAATATTAAGAAAAGCATTATTTTTTCAATATTAATTACAAAAAGCATCGTAGCGAAAATTGTTTGAAACAGAGAATGTATCAATAAATTTTTGGAAACAAAATAAGTGGATATATCTGAGACGTAATTTAAGCACATATATAATATATGTTTGAAAAAACTGCTTTTTTGCTTAAAATACCGCTGGAATAATTGGTTTTAAAAAAACAATTTGCCTTCAGATTTGAATCTAGTATGTTTTGAAATGCTTCTCATATTTTTATATCTTGAAATAAATAAAATAAAAATTTACAGTTGCTTAGGCAAATATGATTAAAAGATATTAAAAATATGAAGTACTAGATTTGATTCAAATTATGCTTACCTATTATATGTTGAATCAAAACTGAAACAGAGAAAAATTAAATTTACTTCAAAATCCTTATTTGACAAAAACCTACCCTATTTTTTGACTCAAACAACCCATGTTTTAAACCATTTTGGATAAATTATATCCTGTAACAAGGATATCAAGTTAATGAATCATATCGATGAATTAAAAATTTATTATTGCGGTATAAACCAGAAAAAAAAGACAAGCAATGTCAATTTCCCTATTCCAAATAATAAAAACACTCAAATTAAACATCTAGAAATCATTAAAAAATATTTATTTAAAAACTATTTTTAAAAAAGAGAAATTAGCTTCAAACTGAAATAAAATTATTATAAAATCTTTAATCAAGGAGGTTGTTCTCAGATTAACAAACTTCATATTCTATTATGGAATTTAATAATTCAGCATCAAACGGCGCAAAAAAATTTAAATGATTGTAAAAGAAATAAAATTAACTCCATGTAAATTAAACCATTGAATATGATTCAGGTATGTTTTGTTTCATATTTTTCCTTTAATCTTTTATTCAGATTGAGTTAACCACCCAATTCTTACTTTAAACTTGCAGTTTTTCAATTTCTTTTATCAAATTTGATCTTGTTTTTTTCTTTTCAAAAAAGAATCTAATTTATATTTTAACACTAATCAAAATTAATAAAAAGGGGAAAAGATATTTTACAAATATAATTTTTGTTAAAAAGGTATTAATACCTTTTGTTAATACCTTTTAATCAAATTAAGCTGCCTACTAAACTCAGATTTCCTTATCCTTTTATCACGCTTTATAGAGAAATTAACAATAACTAATTTTCTCTTAAACTGAAATGCACTGTAATTAGTTTTGTTTTGAAGTAAAACAAACTATTATTAGTCTGAAAGATACTAAACAGTTTTTAAAAGTATTAAAATTAGATAATACTTTTAAAAACTCTATCGCTTTTATCTATGCAATAATAGTAAATTTTTCATTCATTAACGGTTCTTATTAATTTGAGAAAGATTTTGTCATGTTATGTTTTATGGCGTTTCTCCTTAATTAAGAGAAAGTACTACGTCTTTTGAATTAAATATTTCATTCACTTTTATCAACATCAAAATCTTTTATGTAATTAACTTTGTCTTCAAATCCAGTAAAAAAAGGTGAAAGTCAAGAATGCTGAAGCAGATTAAGTAACTCATTATAATTAGTAAAGCTACAATGCGATAAGTTTTCATTAAAAAATAATGTTATAGACCCATAATTATAAAGTAATCCGAAATTCTAGTTTATTACTCATAAAATTTTATATACATCTTATTCATATTATACAATAAATTTATATTAGTTAATCCCAAAGTATTATATCAAAAACTTTGAGATGATTATGAACGGAATCAAAATAACTTGATGTAAATAAAACCGTTGAATATAATTTAGGAATGTTTTGTTTCATATTTTTCCTTTAATCTTTATTCAGACTGAGAAAAATTTGCCAAGATTTTCTTTTATTTTAAACTTGCAATTTTTAAAATTTATCCTTTCAAATTTGATCGTGATAATTTCTTTACAAAAAGAAATGTAAGTCATTTTTTAACACTAATAGATTAATAAAAGCTTTTAAGTATTCTCTTTAATTGTACTTTTTACTAATTTTTTTAGTAAATGATAAATTTCAGATTTTTAAATTATGAATAACCCAGTAATTTTGTGTGTTTGTGTTACTTCCTTATGGACAAGCCCTCTGCTGATACAGCGGCAGATTTAAGCCGAAAGGAGCATCTCTTGTTTTCGAAGTAGCGCCACCTAGGACCAGGAGTACGACTAGTTTGCGCATATTAGCTACACACTCACCACATTTGCTTGCACAGCCCCCTTCACACATCTCACAGATAGCACACAGAAGAACAACTATGCTCGAACCGGGACTCGAACCCGGGACTCCCAGAACACGAGGAAGACGCACTACCTCTATGCCAGAACACACACATTTTGAACATATAACTCAATATCTTCTCAAATATGCTTTTCTTTTAAAGGCTTATATTTTATAATAGAAAGTTCTTGATTGTATAAAAATAAAGGAATATTTTATAATTAGTTTTTCCCCTTATCTCCTTCCCTTTTTTTTTGTAACATACTGTTCCATTGAATAAATATATTGATTACAATAAATCTTTATTTTTGTAAAAATAATGATTACAGGTGACATAAAAACATTATTATCGCGCTAAAACATTACCAAAACTTAAAACAAAATCAGTTTTTAACAAGAGCATTGTAAAAAGAAAAACAGACGCCATGCGGCGCTAAGTAACCGAACAATATCGAAAGCATCGTAGAGGGATGTTACCTTTCTTTCCAACGGAAAAGTAACATCGGAACACGACAATAGCGCGACACGAAAACACGTCGCGGGGGCGAAGGGCGGCGAGTAAAAGTAAGAAATCCATCGTCCAATAACCCTTTCGCCAAGTCAGATAAGGGAGGAACCCCCTTGAACCAGACTTCGGACGGGGTCGGGGATGTCACCTCTGGTCCCCCTGTCGAGCACCCAATCGATCTGAAGAAAGTAGACGAGTCACGTGACTTAGGGAAGGCGGGAAGGGATCGATGAGTGGGGCCGCATTGCAGTCTCACTTGGCAAAGGGCCCAGGGCCCTTCCGAAGAAAACCCGAAAAGATTTTCTTAATGGCTCGTTATGGAAAGGCACGGTAAATTACATCAGCACGACCTTTTGTTTCGTATACTCATTAAGAATGCCAAGGATAATTGGGATTTTCTCAAAAAAGGAGGAGATTTACCCGGAGAAGGGATGGACGTCTTTTTTTTTCTGGTGACTCCAGGAATTTGGATGAACAAAAAAAAAATTATCTTTTTTTTTCCACTGGAAAAACGCAACAATTATTTTAAATTGTATATCTTTTTTTTATAGTTAAAAATATTTAATACAAATACAATAGTGCCATAATTGAAAAACACTGGATTTTTTTGCTTCTAATTTTATACACATATATGCATCAAAATATTTGACACTAACTTTTCTACCATAAATCCAGAATATTTTAATTATAAAAATTTCGAAATGGAAAAAAATAATTCTGTTAAATAAAAACTCAGCTCAGTGAGTTTAATTTTTTTCTAACTCCATGGACTTTTTCTTGTATACAAAGGATTAAGAGCTCCCACATAAAAAGTAAAATAATTTTTTATGCTTAAAATCTGTCGCTAAGGAGATTAGATTGGGAACAAAACAAACATTCTAAACTCTAGTTACGGTATTCCACATTCTTTTTTATTATTTTTATCTAGAATTTATCAAGCATTAAGATTCAAATCCATTTAATCTATTAGTTTTTAATAAATTTTTATAATGCATGAAGTCAGTCTTTGGAATTTATTAATGTTATTTATTTCAATTTCAAATCATTGGTGTAATTAATTAAAATTAATTTAAAAAAAGCATTTATTATTATTCTTTATTGCTTGAAAGGATAAAATGTTAATAATATTTAATTGATAAATTATGTAGTTTTACTCTCTTGTTTGTGTATTTGCGAAGCGTTTAATAAATCTATTATAATAAAAATGGAGCTTGAAATGCGTTGCTAAGCGCAAAACTGGAGAACGGCTCGACCGATTCGGCTAATTTTTTGTTTAATAGTTTCGTTAAGACACGAGGATGGTTCTTATGGAAAGAAAAAATGAAAAAACTGCGAGGAAAATAGTTAAAACGACACTTTTCTAACTTTCCCGCCAAAAATCTGCATTTCCTTCCCCCACGCCAACTGAGTGAGATAGCAGGAAGTAATAAATTATGATTTGTTTAGAAAGAAATGCGCGAAGTCAGTTGGTTTTCATTCATAGATAACGGGATGTTTAAAAAAGAAACAAAATAGCTGCTTTTATTATTAGTCTGTATGAATATTTAATCTATGCCTGCTCAAAATAAAATTTCGGCACGGAAGAAAAAAAAAGAATAACAAAGTGAAAATAGGGTTTGTAGAAACAAAATTAGTGAAGAAAAAAAGGATAGAAAAAAAGAAAAGAAAAGAAGGATGTGTGTGTATCAATATTATTTCCTCTGTGCGCGGCATTTTCCGAGCTTTTTTTATTTTCGCATCTCTTAAAAACCAATTGTCTTTATTTATTAGTGTGTTTACATTTATGAAAATTTGAATCTCATTATTCTATGAAAATGTAGAATTTTAGACCTTTCCCTCCACCATTTAAGTAAAATATCAATTCCGGGAAAATCATTGCTGGGATACAAAGAGAAAGATGAGTAGTACAGTGAACAGATCAACTGAAGAAAATAATAATAAATAATACTATAAATGAATTATTTGATTATCAAAATTTGTTTGGTTTAAAAATATTTTGGTGAAGAACATGTTATGAGACACAGCTACATAAAATATTATATGAAAATTTTAGCGAGCATTAATACTGGCGAACCGACTGGTCGCCAAGGGCGGCTAGTTATATATATAAACTTTTTACCCACCGCGACTTCGTGCGCGTAGAATTTTTGGTGTGTATGTTTTATAAATGGCGTTCGGATCACAATGTAAAATGTCATCAAACCGTATTTTTATAATGGTGCTAAAATATTTTTTGCCAAAAAAAAAAAATGTCGCCAAATTTTAGCGAAACGGTTGGATGTAGAGCGAATGGCAGCAATAGCGTTTCCAATCGTAAAGCTTCGATAAACCTAATTAATAATTTATATGCATTTTTATAGTATATACTAGCCGCTTTTGGCGACCAGTCGGTTCGCCAGTATTAATGCTCGCTAAAATTTCCATATAATATTTTATGTAGCTGTGTCTCATAACAGGTTTTTCACCAAAATATTTTTAAACCAAACAAATTTTGATAATCATTTAATTCATTTATAGTATAATTTAGTATAATTTTCTTCAGGTGTTCTGTCCATTGTTCTACTCATCTTTCTCTTTCTATCCAAGCAATGATTGTCCCGGAATTGATATTTTACTTAAATGGCGGAGGGAAAGGTCTAAAATTCTGCGTTTTATAGAATAATGAGATTCAAATTTTCATAAATGTAAACACACTAAACAAATAAAGACACAATTGATTTTCAAGAGATGCGAAAGTTTAAAAACAGCTTGGAAAATGCCGCGCAAAGAGAAAATAATGGTGACACTCACACATACCCTTCTTTTCTTTATTTTTCTATTATTTTTTTCTTCACTAATTTTCTTTCAACAAACCTTTTTTGCCCTCTGTTATTCTTTTTTTTCTTTATTTATTACTTTATTATGACTTCATTTTGAGCAGACATAAATTAAATATCCATACAGACTAATAATAAAAGTAATTATTTTCTTTCTTTTTTAAACGTCCCGTTATCTATAAATGAAAACCTACTGACTTCGCGCATTTCTTTCTAAACAAATGATAATTTATTACTTCCTGCTCTCTTACTCGATGTGGGGGGAGGAAATGAAGATTTTTGGCGGGAAAGTAAGAAAAGTGTCGTTTTAACTATTTTCCTAGCTGTTTTTTTTTTTTTTTTTTTCATTTTTTCTCTCCATAAGAACCATCCTCGTGTCTTAACGAAAATATTAAAATAAAAATTAGCCGAATCCGTCGGGCCGTTCTCTAGTTTTGCGCTTAGCAACGCATTTCGAGTTCCATTTTTATTAATAGAGATATATCATGTGATTCCTGCGAGTTTCTCGCTATTAATTCCTAACTTTTAAATAATATTGATATATTATATTTGAATAATAATAGCTTCTGAAACTCGAACTGGTGTTTTAGAACGCGTTTTTGACAACTCAATAAAGCTAAAATTTGGCACAAAATATTAAAGCAGTAAAAAAAATCCCTTACTTAATTTATATATTTCAATCATTTTTAATTTAATTCGTTTATCTGCTAGTGCAAATGCAAACGGATATTAAGTAAATATCTTGGTGGATTTGACTCTAAATTTATAGGTTTTTTTTCACAGTTATATGTAAAATATGAGTATGTAATTTTATCCATTTAGCTCTTTCCGCTTTCTAGCTATTTTTAACTAATATTCGGATAGCTGGACAGACAGGCCTCCTGTGAATAGTTTTTGCTCCAAATTTAATAGAATATAATAAATTTAGGTGCGAACACCACATGATAAATTTCATCCATCTAGCTCAAATCTTTTTGGAATTATATTTGCCAAAGATAGGCATAATGCTAAAAATATGTTTTATAAATATTTTTTATGAATCTAATATTTTCTCTATGTTTCATATAAGAGAAAGTACCAAAATATTATGAAATGCATATCATTTTACTTTTTTGCGTGATAGAAATGAAAGGATTAAAATTCTTGTTCAAAAAATGCTTTCAATAAAAGACTAACTGGAGTATGAAAACACATAAGACCGAACGGATATTTTTTCTTGATTAAATTTTCAATATATATCTACCCTAAAATAAAAATATCATTTGGCAAAAAGAAAGAAAGACTCTCTATAATTATACAAGAATTGAAAGAGGTTAATTGCTTTTTAATTGTTTGATACTAAAATATTCGGGAATTTTATAAATTTATTCAAAAATAACATTGAAAATTCCACATTTTTTTTTATCTTGTGAGAACGTGATGTTGTTTTGTTTAAAAGGTTATGATGTCACCGAAATTTACGAACAAAAAATATTCTTAACGGTTTTTTACCAATATGCCATTATTATTATGTATGCTTCTTTGATAGCATACGCATTTTTAAAAAGTTGATCTGCTTTTACCAGCATTATGTTATTATTACATGCACTTCATTGAAAGCAGATGTACTTTTAAAAGACTGACGAAGAACTATGACATCGTAGCTGTTGTTTCATCTCAAAATCAGTGAAGCTCTAAAACTTTGTTTGCCAGCTAGAAAAATTAAAAAATGAAAGTAAATTGTATATATATATATATATATATATATATATATATATATATATATATATATAGAGAGAGAGAGAGAGAGAGAGAGAGAAATCTTGTGATTGTTTTAAACCGGTTTAAATTGGTAAAAGATTTAAATTAATTAAGATAAATAATGACCTGAAAATGATAATTTTCTCACATGATAACATGAAATTTACGATTGAAGATTTAATTTTTATCATGTCAGAACGTGATATTATTTTGGGAATAAGAGTCAGCAAATATCCGTAGGCGAAAAATTGAAACTTTACTATATGCACGAGCATTTAAAAAAACAGTTTTTAATAACCATTGCCATCGCATTTACAAAAGCTCTGATTAAAAAATAATAATTTAATGACTACAGCAAATAAATCTAGAAAAATGTCATTTTGAGCAGGTGATTATACGAAATGAAATGAAAAGGAAATGCGATATTTTTTTAAACAATGAATGCGAGACAAAGTATTTTTGGATCGTGTGCATTACTAAAATGACTCGTTCAATGAAACAATTAGAATGAATAATAATATAAATTAATTTTCATGAGCACGTGGGGCTTGGTCAGTCAAGAAAAGATGTTCTGACATGATACATTGAAATATGCATAGCAGATTTCATTTTAATCTTTTTTTCCCGTTTTGACCACTTAGTAATTAAGAGAAAATATTTTTTCACTTAATCAAAATCTCTATGAACAACGAAATCTTTTATTCTTAATGCTAATAAAAGTTATAAATATTTTAATGATTTTTCAAGATCATATTTTATTATCAGGTGATAATTAATTTGGTAAAATCACGCCAAATAGTCAGGATTCATTTATCATTCAAATATTACCACAGTTTACATAGATTTTAATTGAGGTAAATGACTTAAATATCTGATAAATCCATCAATTCTAAGCTGTCAGTTTACAAAGAGTTCGCAAAAACACACACAAGAATGAATAAAATATTTGTTGCCTCATTTCTTTCTGTAGTCGATTATTAGCCGTCTGTGAGTCTGTGCGAAACGTATTCTCTCAATAAATTAGCGGAAACAACGAGATATATCGCATTGCTTCAAAAGGAAAATAATTGCAAATGGGGGGAATATAATTTGGTTTATTTGTGTTGCTCAGCGGCGTAGGCGTTAAAGGGTAGAGTTCAACTGGCAATTCACTAAAATTGTTAGGAGTATGAAATCAAATATTCTCTTTAGAGAAATCAGTAGAGCAATTCGGTTTCATGCATGAACTTTCATATTTGGAAAAGGAATCCTCCATTTCTGAGGTTGATTTTTTTAATTATCTCATTTAAAAATGTAAACTAAATAAAGAAAAAAACTTAATGTGCTTGTAAATTAATAAATACTCAGTTATTTTTTGCATGGCCAAAGATAAGATTTATCAATTGATAGATAAACACATACTTTATATTTATTTTCTGTAGAAGCTAATGAATAGCTTCAGCTTCAATTAAGAATAAAATTAACTTAACTTAAAAAACTTAAAAGTGAAATCTGTTAGTGCAAATCTCAATTTATCGTGCGAGAACATTACTTTTCGACCAATATTTTTATCGATTATTTTTTTAAACCCACATTATCGTTTTTAGCGATGGTTTTTAACCATCTCAAAATGAATCGAGTTTTTTTCCCCCTTTGAAACCGGAATTTTTTTTTTTCGTAAAAAACCAGTTTAAACCGGTTGGAAAGCCATCATATGACTGGCAGATTAGGCATACGATAATTAGAAAAGCAATCGGTTTGTTTCATCTCAAAATCGTTCAAGGCTTCAAAGTTGTTGTTTTTTCGAAACTTTTTGGGGGCGAAAATCCGTTTTAAATTGGTTTGGATGGATCACGTGGCTGTTGAATAGCGCAATGATCAAATTTTAGAAAAATCATGTTTTGTTTGTTAGTTTTTTCATTTCAAAATCGATCGAATTTTTTTTTTCATCTTGAAAAATTAAAGTTCAATAAATCAAAAATAAATTTTTTTTAAAGAATTCTATATATAATTCTTTATCTTCTGACGACCCATTTTCTTTATTTTCTGCATACGCAATTTGAGACTTCGAAAAACCCCTAACCAAAAAACAACATCATTCTCTCATATGATAATAACAGGGAACAAGTTGCATCAAAGCAATAAGAAAAATCGAACCCTCTCCAATCGAAGACTAAAGATATCATAAAGATTCAATTTTTGAAGGGAAAGTTCAATATACATGTTACTCATGTTAGAAATTTAGAACTAAGCATATTAAAAATTCCCAATAAGTTTGATAATTTTGAAATAGAAATACAATAAAAGCATTTTTAGCAGCATAGGAACATTGTAATGTAGCGGTTACATAACTATACTATCTTCTCTTTTGATACAACAAATGGCGTTACCGTACTGACAACAAGGTATATTTTCCATGATCCTTCTGGAAGGTCGTTACATTCCAAATGAGTATAGTGTACTTTTTTCTTGTAAAATGGGGAACTTAGAACATAATATAATAATTGCTGTCTAAGCTTGTCTATTATTTTCAGTTACTTCATAATGAAGTTTTAAAAAGTCTGTCTCTCTGCAATTTTTAGTTTTGTTTAGTTATATAAACCTCCCGTATTAAAGCAGCACTGGGGAAATTTTTGGATGTTATTTTGAACCGCGGTCAGATGATGAGGACGACACCTGAACTGGCACCTCCTGTCCACACCACACCAGCAGGAGGACGTTTGTCCGGACAGATTTAACGTACCCTTTACGGCTCGTGAGCTGCAGGGCTTCAAGTTCGAAACTCAATTCCACCGAAGAACCTCGTATAAGGGGATTTATTGTACGTTAAATCTGTCCGGACAGACATCCGCTTGGCAGGCCGATGAGAGCTGAGTTTTACTGGCTTTACTGAGAGTATTTGTTATAAAAATGTTTACAACAAATTAGGCTTATCTCATATTTCATGTTGTTCCCAAGAAAGTCCAATAAATCCTTATCTTAGAGCAAGCATATAAAGTTATTTGCTTATTCTTTAGTTTTATACAATCTTCCCTTTAGGCCTAAGGTGAAGTAAATACCTACAAAGTGATTGCATCAAATCTCGAATACCGCGATATCTAGCCAACACAATTTCCCCTTTAATAACCGTATCTGTGCAACCTTTGATTTATAGCATAGTTAAATTATTAATTAGTCGCATTCATTACTCGAATGCTGAGTGTTGTCAACCGAGTGTTGAACCACAGATGGTATTAGTATTACTATGTATGCTTTGTGCTTTCTAAAGATAAACGGGTTCATTTTGGAGTGCTCACTTGGAATGTGATTGTATCGTAATAAAATGTGATCTTTAAATTTCAATCGAAGCATACGGCTTTTTAGTGAAAAAAGAAAGCATTAAGTTTGAGTTCGTTTTTTTTTTTAATTTCATTCGATTATTTTATTCTTGATTGAATTTTTTCTCTTGATTTTTGACCGATTGCTTGATAGAAATATTGACTAAAGTGATAACGGAAAAGCTATTCGATAGCTTTTCCGTTTACTGTAGATTCTGTAGGGTTTTTTAATGCAATCGAATGCATTGAAGAAAAGATTAATGATATTAGAGAGCATCATTTTTAAATATTAAATATTACCATATCTTATTTCAAGATATCGTTTAGTTTCTTTCACAGAAAAGAATAAATACTATTAAATAAAGATTAAAATGAAATCCGCTATGCCTATTTCAATGTACCATGTCAGAACATCATTTCTTGAACGGCCAAGCACCACGTGCTCGTGCGAGTTATATTATATTTTTATTCATTTTAATTATTTCATTGAATGAGTCACTTTAGTACTGTAAACGATTAAAAAAACTTTGTATCTCATTTATTGTTTAAAAAATATCACATTTCCTATTTATTTCATTTCACATAATCACGTATTCAAAAGGACATTTTTCTAGGTTTTATTGGCTGTTGCCATTAACTTATTTTTTTTTAATCAGAGCTTTTGTAAATGGTATGGCAACGAGTTATTAAAAATTGATTTTTTGAAATGCTCGTGCAGATGATAAAATTTCAATTTCTCGTCTATGGTTTTCTTTTCTTTTCTTTTCCGCCTACGGATTTTTGCTGATAAACCTCATTCCCAAAATAACATCATGTTCTGAAATGATAAAGAGTACAACTTACTAATAAAAAATGTTAATATTCGTAACGGATTTACTATTACCTGCATGCAAAAAAAAATTTAAGCTGACAAATCATAGAAATAGTTTTATGCCATAGACTATTTTAATAAAAATTTCATTACAAAATTCGAGTTTTCTTTAAATGACACAGAAAAATAATTCCAGTTTTAGAAAGTGCCTTCAAGTAAAGAGAAATATCAAATGGACTGGATACCGAAAATACGAAGAAAGATAAAATTTGTCATTAATCAAAACAAAATTTGATAATAAATTTTCAAAAGTCGGTTATATTTTGAAGGATTGCTTTTGCCATTGAGGAGAAATTGATCACTAATAGTTTAAATGTAACTAATATTAGCTTAAGATATATATGAATTAAAATATAAAAGTTAAGTATTGTAAATAAGAATACAATAATGTTGTCAGGATATATGAATTATTTAAGTTTGAGAATAAAATTCATATCATCTATTATAAATAATGATGTATGTATTTGTGAATTATAGACATTATTAAATACATATTAATATATTATCATGTATGTATTTGTGCATCATAAAGCTATATGTTTTGAAATCCCCCGTAAATTTATACAATAGTTTTATATATTTCCACATGGGAAGATAACCACACATAGATTATTTACATTATTACAATACGAAATTATTGCAATCTTTTCCACGGCTTAAATTCAATAAAATATTAATCTTATAAAAATCATCTGCTCTAAAAATTACAACATGAAATCATAAATTTGTATTCAAAAAGTATAAAATAAATTCACTTCAAATATACTTTTGTAATCTACAAAAAATTTTATGGGAACTTTAGTCTCGCGTTGCTGCACTATTGGTTGAGTAAAAAATTAAAAAAAAAAAAACCAGAATCGAATGCATTTAGTTTGGCATGTGGCATTTTTATTGTACAGAAACACTTTTGGTTTCGCTGTTGCTG
>JAOUZG010015602.1:10343555-10369593 GCA_026289955.1 Argiope argentata | reverse complement strand
AGAGCTTTGGTAATAACAATTGCAACGCGTTACTAAAAGCAGCTTTTTTGAGATGCTCGTGCAGTTATCAAATTTTTATTTTTTGCCTACGGATTTTTTTTGGCGACAAACACCTCATCCCCAAAACAACATTATGTTCTAACTTGATAAAAATGATGGAATTGATTTTTTGTTTAAGCAATCAATTTTTTTCACGCCAAAAGAACACCAAGTTCTACAAACGCTTGCGAATAAAGAAAAAAATACAATACAGCGGCTTGCTGTTGCCCCGTCGGAAGAAGTACTTGCCGTAGCCAGAACAGCAATTTTCAGCCTTTCTATGCATGCGCTGCCTAAAGGCAGTCTTATGACTGGCCGAATGCAAACTCACTTTTAGGTTAAATATTGAAGCAGTCATAACTAGTAAATAGTCATTAAAGTAAAAGAAAAGGTTTAAAAAAAGACAAATATTGAAAGCAATTTCCATGGTCATTTACTGTTAACCTTAGTTTTAAGTAGAAAGCAGATTTAAATTTGTATATCAAGTTTTCAAGCAATTAATAAAACAGGAACTTAAATGACAATTTTTTCATATGGAGGTAAAATTTATCTTTATTCCGTTCATTAGTTTAGCGGTACTTACGTATTAGACCGTCGATCTTTATCACCACATTTAAAGGCGTCACCAGTGAGTTGCTAAACCACCAATAATGGCAAAAAACCGCCATTACTTCAAAAATTGTGTTAACCTTAACTGTCGTCCGCCATTTTGTTGGTTTCGTCGGCGTCGACGGTTTGTCGCCAAATTTGAATCCATCGCCAATGAGTTACTAAACCTTTGGTGTTGACGGTCTAATACATAAGTACCGTTTTGCTTGCAGACTTATTCTACAAAGCGAGTTTTTTTTGTGACCATCCTGTATTTTTCATAAACAATAACGCTGGTTTAAAAGTGTGATTAAAGTGATTTTCTTGAATCGGAAACTTTCTAAAAAAAACCCTTTTAATTGCTCAAGGAGCAAATGATTACATTCTTTTATTACCACTGCAATAATTTACATGCCCAAACTATCCTTTTATCTTCCCATATACGCTTTTTGGGTAGTTTTATTTCCTGTAATTTTAATTTAAAGTTTTTTCGTATGTTATTATTTGCATACTTTGCTAGAATGAAAATTCTTTGTTTTTTACAGTAACTCATTTCTTCCCATATTTCTTCCTTACTTATTGTTTTTCTAACGAAAATATATTGTTACAAGCGGGCGAACGCCATGAAAGCACGCCGAAGGAGAAGGCGTTGGCGACCACTGTCAAAGAGTTGGGCGCCAGCCGGGTTGGTTTGGCGAAAGGAATAGTCTGGTAGCCGCTGATACTTCGTGAAGCGGCGCGTTGCTTCGCGTACTTTTGGGCGCGCGCTCAGTCGGCTATATAAGAGGTGGGCAGTTAATTAGATTTTCTGGCAGTTAATTAGGCACCTGGCAGTTAATAAGTTTTATGGCAACCTGGCAGTTAATTAGTTTTTTCCTCTCTGAAGAGAAGCGTCTCGCTGGACTAGCGCATTACTTGTCTTACTTGTTGTTAGTGAGCTGTGTTTACTTTTGCTATTAACGTTGTATAATTGAGCTCGCTGAGATTTACTGTTGTTGTGCTATACAATAGCTATTTTGAAGTCTGTTTTTATTGTGCGTAAGACTTGCATTTACGCTGTAAGTGACTGTTGACTGCTGGACTGTGTTTGTCTGAAGTTAGGGGAGAGTGGGGCACCTTGGGACATTTATTAGAAATTGATTTTTAGAAATTTTTCTAGTTATTAATTTTTTACCAAAACCAATTTAAAATTTAGTTTTGATATTTTTCTTTCAAATTGAATTAAATCCAATGAAACATTCCAACAATCTAATTTTTAGTATATAAATATAAAAACCTTTACAATGTCCCAACGTGCCCCACCCAGTGGGGCAGGTTGGGACACTAGCAATAAAGAGCAACCTATACAAAATACTATGCCAAGATGATTTTTATTTTTACACTTGTAGTCTAAAAAGCGACAATTAGCATTATACTAAGAAATTGTAAATTAAGAAATATTATATTTTACATTGCAAAATTGTTCTTGTTTAAATTCTAACATTACACATCTGTTTGTTACTATCTCTTTTGGGCAATCTAACTTTAAAAGAATGTCTTTGCAATCTATAAAAGATTTGTCCTCTTTCTCAGGATAGTAAAATAAGAAACTCGATTCATGCCTTCTCAAAAAAGACAGTTCATATTCATCGATTTCCTTTTTCTCAATATGCCCTACAAATGCAACAGTGGAACGTTTGCCAGAAAACTTTACCAATGCATAATCTCCTACATTAAGTTGATACTTCAACTCAGCAACACTTTTCTCTTGGTCACATTCATCCTGTATGTCATAATCCATATCAAATTCTTCACTGTCATCACACAAATCGCTTAGCTGTGGTTTTCTCCCAGACGGCATTTGTACTAATAGTGCTAGTTGAGTTTCTTCGTCTTCACTACTTGATGAAAATTCTAGCTTTCTATGGGGCTTTCTATTCCTTCTAATTTTAGGTTTTATTTCCTTAATTTTCTTTGCTTGTTTATTTTGTAATTTTTTCAATAATATTCTTTTTTCTGGTGTGTCAGTGAAAATAGTAGACTTTCCACGCTTTCGTCCTCTATTGCTTTCCTTCCTCGGATCAGCTTTTGGAAATGGTCTGATTTCTACGTGTGTGTTTGGTGACTCTACTTCTTTGCTTATCGCTAGAGTGTAAGAAGTTGAAGGCTTATCCAAGTTACTAGGAACATGTATAGGATCCGGCCTATCTGTAACAAACGATGATAAGAACTCATCATCACCAAATATATTGCAATTATAAGGCCAAATTCCAGTTGCACGGAAACCTGATACAATGTTACTAGGTGTAAATGAAATTGGAAAAGCTTTACCCACACATTCAGCAATATCATAAACTGTAAGCGGATGACCAGCTTGTGATAACATCCATTGGTTGCATGCAGAATTATAGCATGTCTTGAAGGAACCAAATACTGTACGATCCAGTGGTTGTAGCTTGTGAGATGTGTACGGTGGAATGGTTAGAATTATGATGTTATCATCTTTACAATAGTTAATAGCTTCAATTGTAATGTGACTTTTATGGTTATCCATTATTAAAACAATGGGTGCTTGAGAGGAAGGTTTTACATGATTTACAAAATGCTTAAGATATTTCACAAACATCTCCGGATTTGACCAGCCGCTCGGATTAGCAGAACCAATTGTTCCTGGTGGTGCACCTTTAAGCATATGCTCTTTAAAGTATGTTCTTGGAAATATCAGCAAGGGAGGTACACTATTGCCTATTGCATTAATAGCAACTATCATAGTCACAAGTTTACCACGTTCTCCAGAAGTTACTTGTCCGACTTGTTTAATTCCTTTACCTGCAACTATTTTTGGAGGAATGTGAACAGTTGTTATGCCTGATTCATCTAAATTATAGATTTGTTCAGGAGAAAAAGCATATCTTTGCAGTATTTTTTCGTAATTGTTAAAGAATAAGTTAACATTTACTTTGTTAAAACTACTGGCACGAGAAAGGCTAGTACTTTCTGGTTTCCGAAGACTCAACTTCTTTGAATGTCTCTTCATAAAACCTAAATGCCAGTCTTTTCCTGCCTTTTGTTCTATATTCCAATTTGGTGGCACATTTTTTTTAAGCCCACGACATACTGAAAAGCTAGTGTTCTAACTTCATTTACAGTTAAGCCATAATGATGCTTTGATGCTTTTTAAAGGTATTCCACCAGTATTAATTCTTCAGACTCAGAAAAAACCAAGCGACTTTTTTATTATTTTCATAATGGAATTCCTTATCTGGGTCCACATTCTTTTTAAATTTACCTATATGACGGCTAAGTGTACTTTTACTCAAATTATATGCTGAAGCAGCGTTTCTAATTGACATTTCATTATTTAAGACCTTTTGGGCAGCTGTTTCTAGCATACAAGCATCAACAACAGGGAACTTCCTATCTTTATTTCTAAATCTTACCATTTTTAGCTTTTAATATTTAATCTAAAATAACAAAAAAATTGTAAATACAAATGTGCATTTCTGTCACATTAAAAAAATATATACTTAAAAAATAATTTTTTGCATTATATAGTGGTGGAGGCACCTTGGAACACTGTCCCAAGCTGCCCCACCAGTGTGTGTCCCAAACTACCCCACTTAAACCCTTTTCATGTAAAAACTTTCAAAAAGTTAGGCTTAGAGGGATAAAGCATTTTTATATTTTAAAATTATTGTGAATATATATGCTATCAATTCAATGCAATTTTATTAACATTCTGTCATCTCTTGCCCCCCAAAAAGGCTTATGAAACAAGATGTTAATGTAATTCTGCACTATTGAAAACAAAGAAAATTAGATTAATTTTTACCTGCACATGTCAGAGATTCCAAAACAAGAGTAGTTTATACTGCCATCTATGATGTCCTAAAAGAACTATTTTAAAGTTGCAAAAACAAAGATGAAATTTAAGATGTCCCAAGGTGCCCCACCCACCCTAAATATACTTTATCAAGTTATCCTGTAAATAGCTGTAAATAAATTTTGCTGTCTTCACGTAAAGTCCATTCAATTCGAACCCGCTACGCTAAAAACGTAACAATATTGTACAAATCAAAAATATGTAATATAGAATTAAGTGATTTTAATGTTAAAAATTTGTCTTTTTATGTGTAGTGTTGACTTAATTAATAAGTATTTTTTTTTCTAAATGACCTTGTTTCATATTTTTCAAAAATGAATTTCTGTTATGGATCTTTCCGACTTCCTGCAACGAAAGAACGATGCATATTTTATACCAGTGTGCTCTCGATGACTTTCCGATACTTCAAAACTTTTCGAATTGAAATTATCGATCTACATTTCTCATTCTGCTTACAGTAATGTTACATAATAGTAAATTTTTAAATCAATTTATTTGAATATAAAAAAATATTTAAAAAAAACAATCAAAATCAAAAAAACAGTTTGCTGTTTAGAAAGCTAATAAAATGTTTCCAAAAACTGTTTTTTACTTTTTATAGTAGATGTCTTTATTTTGTCGATTATATTTGTTTCGAACTCTGATTTCCCGCGACATATTTTACTTATCTTAGAAAACAAACCCATTATTTTATCAATTATGAATAAGGAAATTAATTTAGAGGGCCTTTCGATTACACTTAACTTTTCCTAATGTTATATGTAGGTATTTTTAAAATATTGTTTTATAAAATGTTTATCTTCTTCATGTGGGCTTACCAGTGTTGACTTATGATTAAACAGCTAGGCAGCTGCCTAGTGAATATTAAATTGAAAGAGATTGAAATAAGTCAGTTAAAGAATTTCATTTTTCTAATTGTAGAATAAATATGGTTGTAAACAATACGAATTCTATAGATTATAAAATATTAGGATAATATTATTACTTTTTCAAATATTATATTTTATGTTTCATTAAGTTCTTTATTATTAAAATATTTATAAATACTGAGATTCTGTTTCTATAATATTGTCTACAATCGTTTATCGATGCCTGTTTTGGGATCATAACAAATAAATTTTTTTTAAATATGGTACTTTTCCGTTAGCCGGGCGCAAACGAAAAATGGCAAAACAATTCAGAATTTTGCTAAATTTCTTTGGCGATTTTTCGCTTGCGCTTGGCTAGCGCAAAAGTACCAAAAATATATATGTTTGCAAAGTTAATAAAATAAAACGATTAACTTAAAATAAAACGTGAACAGGGACATAAACCAATGTTTATTTTTGAATAGTCTTAAGATGTACAATCTCTAAGATCACAAACCATGCATTTTGGAATTGTATTTTGCTTTCTTTCACTAACTGGGGTCAAATTTTGAATAAGTTTGCAATTCCATTTTCATGCATCAAATTTGTAGCATTTGCGGGTTATCACATACCACATAAAATTCCAGCAGGAATGCAACATTACGACGGATTGTGTTCAAAATACAATTCACTTAAATCATTTAATTTTAAAACCATATGATAAATTTCGTTACATCTTTATTTTTACGATCGCAGCAAAAAATCGCCAAAAAAATACAATCTTTCGCCAACAATGTTGGTGAAGTGTTGTATTTTTTTTCCACGAATGTTGGCGGAATTTTATCTTCTTATGAATTGTGAAATTTAACGTTATTTGAATACCGCCAATTAAATTCATCATTCTAGCATATAATCATCTGAGAAGCGCCAAGTAAACTTGGAAAGACAACTGTATTGGCGAAATCTTGATATCTTATAGCAACAAAACTCTGGAAACATAAAAATAAACACTTAATCAAATTTATTCTTTACATTTTTCTTTGCTTCAAATTTATTCTGCATTTTTGATTTTTTACAAAAATATTTACAGTTTATAAAAGCAACTCCAGATGAATTTTAAAATAAAAAATAAAATGTATGTCTGAATTAATTCATAGTTACACTTAAGTAACTGATTTAGGTACTTACGTATTAGACCGTCCATCTTTATCGCCAAATTTGAAGTCATCGCTAAATAGTTGTTAAACCGCCAATTATGGCAAAAAATCACCATTATTTTAAAATTGTTCAAACCTTTTTGACGCCTTTGATCTTTATCGCCAAATTTAAATACGTCGCCAGTGAGTTACTAAACCGTTGGCGCCTGTTGGCGAAGACGGTCTAATACTTAAGTACCCTGATTTAATGCGTGAGATTTCTTCTGCTTAAAATTAGTCTTCCTCACTGAATGTTTTTATTGCAGTTTTCTAATTAAAATATTCATGATATAGTTCAAAACATAGCAGACACATTTCTCTATTAAACATGTAGTCTGCCTTTAGATCTATTAATTAAAAAGTACATCGTTAAAGAAATTCCCCATTTGCTTTCCATTTGTTTTATTTTTCTTGTTTCATCGATTGAAACAAAAGGCTGAAGGAGAAGAGGTTTTTTTGTTCTCAGTTAATTAAAATAGCTAGACAAGGGAGCTTATAAAACTAGAGTAGTGGATTTTTTTTCAATTATCTAGATTAAGTGGAAACTATTTCGAACCTAAAAACATGAGCTTAAAAAACAATTTCAGCTTATTTTGAAAAGCATTAAGTTAATCAAGCTATTAATTCTTTCCTTAGATTGCATTAAGTATTTGAGTACTTGCCATATAAAAGTACTTCCTCTGTCACCTTAAGTAAGTTTATTTCTTAACCTTTTGGAGGAAATTTCTAGATAATGCGCTTATTATAATATGTGCTATTTTTTCAAAAAGAAAAAAAAGTTGTATCACTGACACAGGAGTAGTAAATTTCAGATAAAAGTTTTATTATTTTTTTCTGTTTTAAATTTAAAATTATTTTTTAATAATCTTCTGTTTAAAGTAAAATTCTTCTAATTTTCTTTCTTTAAATAGATATGTTTAAATCCGATGTTAATTTTATTATAATGTCTGAACATGATGTTGATTTGGGAATGAGGTTTGTGGCGTCAACAAAAATCCGTAGGCGAAAAATAAAAATATATGTAAGCGAAATTTAAAAATTTTATTATCTGCATGAGCATCTGAAAAAAAAAATCAGCTTTTAATAACGTGTTGCCATTGCATTTACAAAAGCTCAGAACAAAAAAAATAGATAATGACTACAGCAAATAAAACCTATTTGAAATGAAATTAATGTTTATATAAAATTTAAAAAATAGATAATGTGATATTAGATCAATAATAAATGCGAGACAAAGTTTTTTTCGATCGTTTGCAATACTAAAGTGACTCATTCAATGAAACAATCAAAATGAATAAAAATATAATTTAACTCACACGAGCACGTGGTGCTTGGCCGTTCAAGAAATGATGTTCTGACATGATATATTGAAATATGCATAGCAGATTTCATTTTAATCGTATTTTTAAAAGTTACTTTTAATTTCATTGAATTACATAATAGAGTATAAAATTCATCCATTTGAAAAAACAAAGAAAAAATGTAAGTTATGTTATTCATAGTAGCGTATGTAACTGTAATTGTTTTTATAAAAAATTATAGTCTAGGTAAATTAATTTAAAGCAATTTAAACTCAAAACTTTATTTTTGCATCTCTAGAACATGGGTTTTTCTTTCCCGAGAAAATCAGATTTTTAAATAACTTTTTTCCTTTTGCCGGTACTTTTCCGTTAGTTGGACGACAGGGAAAAAATCGCCAAATAATGTAGAATTCCGCCAAATTTCTTACAGTGAATTTAAAGCGAAATAATTACCAAATAATGTAGAATTCCCCCAAATTTCTTTGATGATTTTTCGCTGCACATAATAATAATTATTATTATACATAAATTACTAATTTTATATATAATTAATTTTATATCTAAAGCTTTCTTCCCCCTGGAAATTCAATTTTTTCGAATATTTTCAAAGTTTTTTGCCTTAATATCCCTACGCTGTAAGTTGTTTTACAAGCAAAGAGACAAAGAATTATTCATTTATGTATCCACAAAATCTTGGAAAGTTTAAAAGAAATACATGATTTTGAAATCAAAATAAATTCCATGAATTTTATGCACAAAAGTGTATATCGATATACATTGTTTACCAAGAATCTTACATTTAATATACAATAAACGAGTTAAACTTTAAAATTTGTATTCTTTTTTTTTGTATTTTATTTTTAAATTAATTATACTGAGACTTAAAGATTTTTGCTGATCTTTTCTGAATTAAAATAGGGTTCGAAAATTCTAAATTAGGTAGATTTCTTCCATTTCTTAACTAATCATTATGTGCAAAGATTGAACTTACTTTTTTTCTCACATCTATTTTTTTAAGTTTTACCAGCGGGTGACCGAGCTCCGCTCGGAGAAAACAGGTATCGAAGCTAACTCGAATATTTAAATTTTCAATTGTGATTTATCAAAACAATACATGCCGTATTTAGTAAAAATATCAAAGTTATCCTTATTTTTTTCTGATGAATGTTGAAATCTCGGAAATGTGGGGCGATTTTCAACTTGGCAACCATTCCTCGTATTATAGTATAAGATAAAATTAAAACTTAAGCTCCAAGCATGCATTACGAGTAAAAGGGAAAAATTTATCTTATTAATATGTTGCCATCAGATTGACAAAAACTCAAATTTAAATACATAAATTATTATTGCGCATTAAACATATAAAAATGCAATTTTCATCACGTGTCTGCATGAAATGAAAAAAATATATATATGAATATTGATATAGATGGCATTTTGGCTATAGATGGCAACACGCTACCACTTGAAAATTTAAGTAGCCATTATGGCGAACTAATAAAGTTTGAAAATATCCTATCTGTAACTCCGAACTGCTCAACCGTAGCGCTTCAAAACCGGCGCCAATCGATTCCTCGTGGCCAAAAACCCTAGACCCCCAAGTTTACCGGAGTTTACTAATTCTGGGGCGATTTTCGACTTGACAACCATTCCTCGTATTATAGTATAAGATTTTTAGTGTATTAGACGTTTTAGTTGAGTTGAGTTATATTAGCTTCCCGTTGTAAAGCAACACTAGGGCTATTTTGTGACATATCTCGTAATTTTGAACTGCCGTCAGGTGACAAGGACAACACCTGAGCTGGCACCCCCATCTCCACACCACGGTTCACGAGCCGTAACCTTACTAACTGGTCACCATGGCTTTAGTGTATTAGAAACTTACGAATTGGAAAGTTCATTAATTCAAATAAGGAAAATCATATACTGGAAAAATTTATCACATATTATCGCTTCTGTGAGGCTTAATCGCAAGGTCGATCAACTAGAAAAATCACTCGAGCTGCACAAAAAAGGTTTTCGATCATTTCTGAGTTCAGCACGACTCACTTTTTTATTGGTTGTCTCCCATATCTGCAAGGTTAATTCTTACTAGAAAAAAATTTGTTTTGATTGCATGTATCGATTTCAGATTAGTTTGTTAAAATTCATTTTTGATTATATTTATTAGGATAAGAATTATTTAATAAATATTAAATTCTCACAAGATTTTGAAAATAGAAAGTTTTATTTTATAATAAAGCTTGAGAATGAATCAATTCCTCCATCTCACTAACTTCAAGGACTAAAAAAAGTAAAAGACAAATCTTCTTATTTAAAACTTTCTTTGCTTTTTTGGAAAGAAAAAAAATCTGGGTAATTTTAAGAATAATATTATAAAACAATATTCGTTAATATTCTCTTCTTCATATTGAAAATGATTTGACAATGTGCTTTGACTTATTTTATCTCATAAAATAGATATTATGTAGATTGATTATTATAGACTTTCATTATTTCGCTTAATCTTCGCATCAGCAATAATTTTATAATTCTTCAAAGCTAAAAATAGAATTTGTGATAGAGTAAAAAAAATAATCCAAAATTGAAATTTATCTCTAAAATAGCTGTACAAGACAAATATATGTTCATTATTGATTATTTTATCTTGTGAGTAAAGATAGAATGAATGAAAAGGCGAATGTAATTAGACATAGTGCTACTCAATATATATCTTGATTTTATTAGCATGAGAATTTTAAAAAAATCATTATGAAACGTTCTGGGTCTGGATAGCCTGGTTGATAAGGCGTTGGATTCGCAGCCCTTGAGCTGTGAGTTCGAACCCGCCAACCGAAGACTCTCTTTGTGTTTGGTAGCTGACGTACGTTAAATCTGTCCTAATCGCAAAGTCCTCCATGACGAGAATAATACCACTGGGGGTACGGAGTTAGAGAGGATCGTTCTCTGCTCCAGATCTAAATTACGATCTGTGGATGAATGAATGAAATCAGTCCAGGATAAATGATTTCTGATGAGTGTGTGTTAGAAGTCAGATTTCTATCCTCGTGGGCTCAAGGGTTCATATCCTCAGAAGCAACTGCACCCCTCCTTCTGCTGTAAAGTGAAACACGAGTACAACAATAAAACTTTCTAATTATATGAATTATTCTACTGTGTGTGTGTGTGTGTGTGTGTGTGTGTGTGTGTGTGTGTGTGTGTGTGTGTGTGTGTGTGTGTGTGTGTGTGTGTGTGTGTGTGTGTGATAACTCTCCTTTAAATATTTAGAAATGCAGCACTTAATTTTAAAAGCCAGTTTTCTTATATTATTCCTTTTATTATCTTCAAAGTGAAAAAAAATAACCAGCAGTATTCGGAAGAGGAACGTAGAGATTCTAATCGAAAACGAAATGTTTTGCTTATGAAGACAGTTTCTTAAAAGAAAATACAGACCTAGAGATTATATATATATATATATATATATATATATAAGGATGTAATAAATGATACGAAAAATCAAAATAGAAATCGGATCTAAAATTTCATACTCTATCAACAGAGTCTTCCATTAGTATTGCAATAAATGATGAAATGTTTTATTTCCTTTAAGATTTACCAAACGGAAATAACCTAACAACCTTTAGACGAGATCGATTGTTTTTCCAGACAAAAGCATGGTGAGAAAGTCCATCTGTCCGTTAATGGGCAGTCAGGCGGCAATGGTCTTTACTCGTGGCGTGCATCGGTTAAAAGAGGGCGAAACAGAAGCACTGTTTGCTTGGGAACATCAAGAAGGTAAAAAAATGAATTGAATGAAAAGAAGTTGAAAGGGCATTCACAATAAACACATCTTCTTACTACAGAAATAAATTACAATATCAAAGTATCTAATTTTATACCATTTAGAAGCAACATAAGAACTATTTTATGATGATAATGACGATGATCTCGTATTCGCTTTACAATGGAAAGGGGGGGTGCAGTAGCTTCTGAGGGTATGGATCCTTAGCACCAGAGGATAGAAGTCTGACTTCTAGCTCATATGAAGATGACACACACTTATAACATTCGCTTGCACAGCCCGTTTTTACAGGGGGGCACAGTCACACATCTCACCGATAGAACACAGAAGAATAATCATGCCCTGATCGGAACTCGAACCCGGGACGCTCAGATGGCGAGGAAGACCCTCTTCCTTGCACCAGGACGCCAGCACTATTTTATGATGGATCTGGCAATTGAATCTGCCAAGGTCAAATGGTGAATACAACATCTAGACTGGCACTCCCCTATCCAGGTTTCTATTCCACGACATTGGATGAATGTTTAACTAAAAAAACTTCAGTCTCAGCATACGTTAGATCCATGTTTACAATGAAATTTTTGGAAAAAAATGCTTTCTAATTCCTCCCTAATGCCTTCTGGCCCTGATTGGATCCCCGGACATTACTATCAGTAGTTGCTAGAAAAGAAAGAGTTGTTAAAGTTGCAAGAAATTCGGCAACAATGATCGAAAATTTTTTCCCATTAAATGACGCCTTTCAAGTATTAAATAACCGACTGCAGGAAAAGTTGCAGAGCTTTTGGTGCCAACAAAAGTAAAATAAGGTATATGAAATTCAGCCCTTGATAAAGCCTTTAGAGTCTTGTCATTTTATTCAAAAGCATTCAGTCCTTTTAAATCGTATTCCAATCAGTCAAACAAGATTGACTCATAAGCATCAACTCAGAATCTGCTTCTGTTTGTTCGCATTATCATTGCCCCCTTTCAATTAAACATATTCTTATTCAATGTCCAAATTTTAGCACATATAGACGAAACCGCTTTGGTAATAATAAAATTCAGTTAAAAGGCTTGTTGGGAGATAATCCACGTGCAAACTTATTTTTTTTACATGAGATTGGCACTAATAAATTTATGTGAGTTTTTTTTCTGCTCTTACAAAATCTTTTTTAGTTTTTTAACTCTTTGAAACGTACTGAAAATTCAATACGTTTCAAAAAAAATGATGAACAAAATGATTTTTCAAATCATGTATTCGGAAAAAGTGCTTTTTGCTTTATGATGAATTTATTTGATGACAGTTATTATATTTATATAATAATTATTTAATTATTATATTTATAATTAATTATTTATTATATTTGTTGTTGTTACTAATGGCACTTGCCATGGACAAGCCCCCGCTCATACAGAAATAGATTTAAGCCTAAAGAAGCGTCTCTTGTTTTTAAAGTAGAGCCAACTAGCGCCAAGAGCACGACTTAGCTACACACTCACCGCATTTGCTTGCAACAGCCCCTTTTTTTACAGGGGGGGCACGGTCACAGATAGCACACAGAAGAAGAACCATGCCCAAACCAGGACTCGAACCCGGGATTCCCAGAAAACGAGAAAGACGCCCTACCTCTGTGTCAGAAATTTATTACAGTAGTTACACTAATATAAGTAGGTTCTTTAAAAAGTATTATTTTAAAAATGTATTAAAGATTTTTTTCATCTAACTTTTGAGGTGACCACTAGAAAAATTCATATGATATTGTCTTTCAAAAGCAAGTGAAAAGAAAATCATTTATCTTCCGTTATGGACATTAAAAGAGATATGATCGATCTTTTTTCTTTTTTTCCGACCGCCCAGTAGAGTTACGAACCGTTATCTGCCTGTGTCAGCACTAAATCAACCATTCTGATTCGCAGTGATGCATTAAGGCAGGGGCGAAAAACTGTTAACTGGATCATTACAGCATTATTGGGAGATTATGGTTACTTTTAATGCTTCGCAGGATAATGTGATAAATTATTTTTAAGCTAAATACAATAACTGGGCTTTTTTTTTTCTTTCCCATTCCGAAATATAATTTTTCCATTCCTCCTGTCAAAGACAACTGAGATGGTAAATTAATTTAGAATCTCTTTTTTTCAATTTAAAGACTCGTGGATCTATTACAACCTTATAAATAATAATGACTATGTGTTTCACTACTTTTTTGTTCGCTTCAACCATCTTGTCTTTCACATAAGTAACTATGTCTACTAAAAATTAGAATAATAAATGTTTTTGTACTTTTTCACATACTAGATACAAAAAGAAACTATTGTAACCTTCCGAAAACCTTTCTCTAAATGTTTACCAATCTCTACTTTCTGAATTTTCTGAGTACAAAAAGCACATTTTTAGCAATATATCTGTTTCTAAATGAAATAACTCAATAACACTTTGAACAAGATGAATGAAATTTGGGATGTGAATTTCAGATTAGATTTATAGATTTCTGTCAAATTTTGAAAGAAATGCATTCAATGGAAACCTGTCAGGCTGGTTGTCCGAATATTACGAAGTTTGATAATTACAAAACTAAGAGAAACTGTATAGATAAAATTTGGCACACAGAATTGAACATCTGAAGTGTATGTGTTTTCCGAATTTGGAACATAATACATCAAAATGTTCGACTGTCTGACAATCTGTACTTTCACAAACTAGTAAATGCAATAAACCATAAGCGCAACGACTTAATTATATAAAATTTGTTGTGACTAATGGCACTTGTCATGGACAAGCCCCCACTAATACGATCGGCAGATTTTAAGCCTAAGAAATGCGTCTCTTTTTTTAAAAAGTGGCGCCATCTAGGGTCAAGAGTGCAACTTAGCTATACTCACGTCACAACCCTCTTTTAGAGGGCGGACTTCATTCATGCAAATTCATTCATTCATCTCAGATCGTAATTTAGACTTGGAACAGAGATCTATCACCTCTAACCCAGTACCAGCAGTGGTATTACTCTCGAAATGGAAGAAATTGCGACCGCGACAGATTTAACGAGCGCCGACTACCAAACACTCGGGGGATCTTTTGTCCGGTGAGTTTCGAACTCATAACCTAAGGAGTACGATCTCAACGCTCTACCAACCAGGCCATCCCCGCCAAAAAATGATTTCAGTTGTTCTTAGCAAAGATGTCCAAAATACATATTTGGGTTTCTGACACTTGTGTATAAGCTACTTCGAAGAAATTAATCGCCATAATACTGCCAAATATCGCGGCCTAAGAAGCTTTTACTAATTGTTCGCCAACCTCATGCGGTTAATAATAAACATATATTAGAGAGTATCCGATAAAATTTTGGAAAGACCATTCTTGCTAGTTTCCAGTTGTAAGTACTAGATTATCTTTATTTATTTATTTTATATGAGGTAATAATTACCATCATACTCATTCATGAATGGGGTAAAGAGCAGCTTCTATAGTCAGGGACCTGGAGCACCGGTAGTAGAAATCTGACTAGCTTCGACGCCCAAAGACCTTATCTGAGTACAGTTTAGTGGCCTTCACGCCTTGGATGACCCCATCAGGAGTATACACTCCCGACGTACTTCACCCACTCCGCCCAGGTACGCCCCCTCACCGATTACAGGAGCACACTTTGGGGCGGGCTGCAGGATTTGAGAGGGGGAATAAGTAGAATAGTAATTACTACCATTAGTAGGCCATTTGGATGGTCTTGCCAGTGCACCCATGGTATCAGAGTAAGCGACCTGGTGGCTCCCTGGTTCGGGGCAGTAGTAGACGAGATCAAACTGTTCATTCCCGTTTCCTTAGTGGCCATCTATTATCAATAACTTTTGACCGAGGTGCTAAACAGTTCGAACTCTGCACTGGCCTTTCCTTGTCACATTTTATCTTATCTGGAGCTTACCAGGTAGGGCCTGGTTCATGATCCCCTTTTGGTACTGGACTTTCTCAAGGTGAAGGAGTTCATGGACCTGATGTAGCTCTGCTGGTCACAGGGACGACACTATCGTACTCGGTTTAAGTATTGAGAAATACGTGAGAATCAAAAACTCGTAATGATAAAGATGTGCAATATATTCTGTCAATATTTTCCACCTTGGAGTCAAATCAAAATCAGTTCTACAAAGAAGGAGATATAAATTTCCTCTTTGAAGAAAAAATTCGCTCTCCTAATATAAACTCTTTTTTCGGGAGTTTAAAACCCATATCTAATTGCTCTTGAAGGAACGCTTCCATCCGATAGCACAAAAATTCGAAATACGTTGGTTAAGTGCTGATCAATTAATTATTTTTGTTGGTTGTGGTGTTGCTTCTTATGGCACTTGCCATGGACAAGCTTCCTGAGGTAGTCGCCTATTTAAACCTAATCAGCATCTGTTGCTTTGTTGTTGTCGCTGTTACTTATAGCACTTGCCATGGACAAGCCCCCCGCTGATGCAGCAGCAGATTTAAGCCGAAAGGAGCGTCTCTTATTTTTGAAGTAGCTCCAACTAGGGTCAAGAGTACGATTTTAGCCACACACTCATCACAGTCTCTTTTTACAGGGAAGCACATTCACACATCTCACAGATAGAACACAGAAGAACAACCATGCCCAAGAGGTAGTCAGTGATTTAAACCTAATCAGCGTCTCCTGCTTTGTTGTTTTTATTGTTGTTACTTATGGCACTTGCCATGAACAAGCCTCCCGCTGATACAGCAGCAGATTTAAGCCGAAAGGAGCGTCTCTTGTTTTTGAAGTAGCGCCAACTAGGGCCAAGAGTACGATTTTAGCCACACACTCATCACAGTCGCTTGCACAGCCCCTTTTTACAGGGGGAGGGGAACATTCACACACCACACAGATGGAACACAGAAGAACAACCATACCCAAATCGGCACTCGAACCCTTCCCTGTGAGCCCCGAGATCAATGGGAAGATGCGCTACCCCTATGCCAGGACGCCAGTATTAATTATTTTTAATAAGGGTTATTAATTACTCAACCTACGAGAATAAACAATCTCTAAATATTTTTCTGCAATGCATCTCATGGTCTACCGTAACCCACCAATAAGCTAATGGCACTTTGTATATAAATCAAAGTCCGAAGAAAAGAAAAATAATTATCTAACATGTTGCCTGTAGCATCCATAACGAAAGTGTATATCTACTTATTTTAACTTCAATATTGACTTTATTTTAGTTATTATGTTTAATTATTATTATCACCCTATTTTACATATTTTAGTTATGACTTTAGTTTTTTTATTGAATGGCTTCGCGTCCCATCTGTTATTTCATGCATCCCTAATGGCGCACTTCCCACAGCTTAATAATCACTTCATTAACATCGTTTCCAATTAAAAGTTCTTTAATACAATAGTTATTTACATTAATGCTTTCCCCAGTGCTGCTTCGGATTGAATTATGGAATTACAAACCCATCCCGCCACACAATACCCACCATTTACCAATAACGGAGAAATTATGGCCACATGCATTCATTATGTAACTTTTTCACGACATAATGGCCGGTTTAACCCCGATCAATAACACTTAAATGTTAGTGAAAAAAATCCCATGGGTTAATCCAAACGCCCGTCTACTTCATTGATGTTCCAGCTGCAACAGCATTCAAGTGCTAATGACACGGATAATGACCTCTTCCATACGGTTAATCGATTCAAGAAATAAACCATTTGAGACTCCGATTAGAATGCTGTTTGGAAAAGAAAGAATTGGAAAATGAGGTGGAAATTAAAAGAAATCTGAGCTCGTATTTGCAATTTGGCGAGAGGGGATTTCTACGAGGCGTGTATTTTGTACTTTGGATTTGCAGATTTATGAGCATTTTTCTTCGGTGAGGTAATTTTGTATAGCACCAAAAAAAGGGAGAAACCATATGTTAAAATAAGAAATTTATTATCATGTGAGAATATAATGCTGTTTTGAAGTCTCAAAATGCACGAGCAACAAATTGAGGCGTCAATTTTCAGCTTTTAGGATTATTAGAAAATATAAAGATGTTGTCACATTTGGCGACTTATTACCAACAAAAAGTTATCATTTGGCACTAATATCCGCCGCGTACCCGATTCTCGATATATCGACGCATGTATATTCTGTTAGTCATATGATTGTTTCAAACCGGTTTAAACGTGTTAATGACTTAAATTAATTTAGACAAACAGTGCCTTAAAAATAATATTGTTTTCACATGATAAGATGAAATTTGAGATAGCGGATTTCAATTTCATTGTTATTAACTTTCTACATGTTAATGCTTTTCGGTTCGCCGGACGCAAACACACAAAAATTCGCCAAATAATTTCAACCTACACCAAAAAAATATCGCCAAAAAAGCTGTGAGGTTAGTTTGTGCGTAAATTGGTGCAAACCTTGGTGATTTTTTAAGCTAGTTTAGTTATATTAACGTCCCGTTTTAAAGCAACTTTAAGGCTATTTTGGGACCAACCTCATAATTCTGAGTAGCAGTCAGATGACGAGACCAACACTTGGCTAAAATAAGAAAATGTCGTTCTTACATTCATTATTTTTATATTTTATTTAACATTATCTTAAAATTAAAAAATGAATATTTCGAATGATGATTTATGATTCATTCGCAGAACGATTATAATTTATGTATTCCAGTTCAGTACTGAACTGAAAGTAAAACAACTGTAAATTAAAAATTCCAAATATTTCACAAAAATCAGAATGTTAGAAAACATATAATAAGAAACAACTGAAAAGAAAAAACATTTGACTAAAATTATCATTTTTTTACTTTCCTGTATATGAAATATACAAAAAGAAAATACTGTAATCATCAAAAGAATTCAACTACGAGATTTTGACGAATCTGACACAGAAAAAAAAATTTAGAATCCTACGTGTCTGTTCGTGAACGTATCGGGTTAGAAAAATGAAATTTGGTTTGAAGTTTTAATATAAATGTGTAGATTTTTTTTAAATCAAAATCTGGTTTATTGAAAGGAAGTCCGTCTGTCTGCTTATATGTGAAAAATATCACTCAAAAAGGGAACGTCTTATATGAATGAAATTTTATAAAAGATTTATCTTTAGAATTACGGATCTGTATTAAATTTTGGACCAAATTTGCCAATGAATGGACCATTTATTGATCTGTATATTCGTGAGAGTGTAAAAATTAAATACTAATTCAAAATAATGTTTTAAATACATTTTGTTATACAATCCTGTGGTTAAAATGATAGCTTTATAACAATTTATAGATATAGTCATTTCCAAAGCGTGGAAAGTTTTTGTTGTTCTTGTTGCCTTATTGCAAAGCGTAAACCTGTTTGGTGGAGCATTGGACTCGTATACTTTAGGTTGCGAGTTCGAACCTCACCGATCGAAGATTCTCCGAGTGTGTGGCGGCTGTCGCTCGTTAAATCTGTTCGTGGTCGCAAAGTCCTCCATGCCGAGAGTAATACCACTGGGGGTACTGGATCAGAGGTGATCATTCTCTGTTCCAGGTCTAAATTATAATCTATTGATGAATAAATGAAATGCATGAATAAAGTTCACTCCGTAAAAAGGGTTTGTGACGTGTTTGAACTAGAAGTCAGACTTCTGATCTTGGCTGCTCAGGGTCCATGAGCTTTCTCCCAAGGGGCACCTTGTAATTGGGGATGAGATGCTTCCGGTATGGTGGTTGGATCTCACCAACCCGACGGGTACACAAACAGGTGGAGGTTAGGCTCCCCCTATCGATGACGGGACATACTTCCTTCGGGGAGGGTTGTACCTTGGCTGGTGACGGCCATAAGGACTCAACCACAGTTCCCACGTTTGCCTTCGTGGAGGGTCGGAGAGTCTGTTCTATGACTCACCCTCTGAAGCTCTGATGCTACTACCCCTGCTTCCGCTGTAAAGCGGAACCCGACAATAACAACATTAAGTAAATGGTACTTCTTTAAAACCTTACAAATCACTAAACCAGAACTCTTTACATAAAGCCATTTCCGCTATCCAGGGGTTGCAGAATAGGATGAAGGATGATGCTTATTGTCTAAATATAGTAAGGTTCAAAAGAGTATATTCCCGTTAATTGACCTTAAGATTAATAAGGTTAATTAGCGGGATTAAATAACTTTTACTTATAATTAATTTATTTTTTATATTGATAGTTAGATGTTGTTAAAATTGATATTTTGATTTGTACTCTTGTGCAGCTTTTGATTCATAATTAATATGTATCGTAATTACATAATTAATTTTTTAAATCAATCTATTTATAAAAAAAAGACGTTTCAACTTATGTAGGGGAACGGTTGCCAATTTAGATAAGAAACCTGGTTCTAACAAAGATCGTCGTGTGTACGAATCTGGTGCAAAAAATGTCTGGCCAAATGTCTTTCTGTTGATGTAATGCAGAAGTTTGGAGAGGGAGTGGTCAGTAGCTCAGGTGTCATCCTCGTTTTTATGAATGTGATTCAAAATTATGAAATCCATTCCAAAATACCATTCATGTTGTTTTCAAATACGATGTTAATGTAATTAAACTAAGTTAAACTGTATGTACACTCAGAACTTTCCTATTACTTACATGTGGGACTTTGCTTTGCGATTTTGGATTTCAACGTTATGATATATATAATGGAGTTATTTAGAATTCTTATAATCAATTGATTCATAAATCATTATATCAAATAATGAATTATACTTCAAACTGGAATTATTATGAATGCTTTTGTATAAACTGTATTGATTGAATTTCATATCAGAAGATTTAAAATATCTTCTGATATAAAATTTTGTAATATAATCAGAAAAATCAATTACATTTCATTGTTTGAAAACTTAATTCAAATAACAAAGGATTCATATTTTTGAGTTTGACCAGAAAACCAACTTGAAGGTACCAATAATTATTTACATAACTTTAATAGTAATTGTTTATACTCCATGGGTATTTAAAATTACTTGAATTTATGAAAAGTGCGCCGTTCACATCAGTTCAATTTGTCACTAAATATAAAAAAAATGTTTGCCTTTTTATACTTTGAAAATAAATCAATGAGAATTATTAATAATGTTATAAAATATTCTATACATTACAATAAATTCATTTATAGAAGATGCACAACATACTGTACTAATATTTCAAACACAGTTCTGCTTGCAGTATTTAAATCAGCAATAATTGAGGTTTTAGTCTATCAAAACTAAAATGTAAAAAAATGTATGTTTAAAAGAGGAATCAAATAATGGTATTACTCAACTTTTTCTACAAAAAAATTCAGATAAAATTTGAAATATCAGCCTTTAAAAAATATATAACACATCTCTTTTAAATGTATTCCATTTGTAAAAATATAAAAGGTGAACCTTTAATTTATTGGAGAATAAAGAATGAATTACTGTTAAATAATAAATGCAGATGGTATTTTTACTATACTAAACAATAATTTGTATTATACTTATTCTATTGTTACGTTAAAGAGTAACCTCATTTTGCCTTATCATAAGGGAAAGACGTGAACCACCTAATTGCCACAACATAAAGTGAAAATTAACATTTAATAAAAACATATTAGCTTCCAGTATAGCATAATGTATGCGTCCTCCCTTCGATTAACCCTTTATGGGTCGAATTATTTCACCATCAATTTTTCGATTTTATTTTTACACCTTTAGTTATATGTTGCTGCATAATAAGCCTAGGAAAGAGTAAAATGTTTTTAATTAATTAAAATAACCTAAAATAATTAAATACATTTAATTTCTACGTTTAACTGATACCTTCTGCTCTTTGCTGAGCTATACTACTCATGTTCTTTTCAATACCAGTAGAAAAAATAATGATCCTAATGAAGATAAATATTTATGAAGAACACTTTTAAACGGTACTTTTAAGTATTTCGGTGAACAAAATAAAATGTGGGACATATCATTGGAATGAAGATAATTCGTTCCCCTGCCATTATTGTACCTACCAGGGGAGCGAAAATATAACTATTTATACAGCAACTCTTAATTGAAGGAACCGTTTTATCAATTTGGTATAGTTCCAACAAGTAAACAAAAATCTTCTTGTTGTGTTGTTTCTTATGGCACTTACCATGGAAAAGCTCACTGAGGTAGTCAGCGATTTAAGCCGAATAAGCGTCTCTTGTTTTGTAGTATCACCAACTAGGGCCAAGAATACGGCTTTTGCTACTCTCTCATCACATCCGCTTGCATAGCACCTTTTTACAGGAGGGGACCCATTCATACACCTCACAGATAGTACACAGAAGAACAACCATGCCCGAACCGGGACTAGAACCCCGGGGTACCCAGATCATGGGGAAGACGCACTCCCCCTATGCCAGGATGACGGCACGAATCAGAGTACCAGAATAGAACAAGTTTTGCAAAAAGCTTGAGTTAGAATCGTTTTTAAAAATTAGCAAAATAGTCATAATAATATCTCAAAGTGTTTATAAGAAGAGATTTTCAGCTGTAAAATGTAATCAAATTTCTCAGCAATAATTCAGTCCGCTGTTAGTGAAAGTTTTCGAAGAACATAATTAGTTATCAGTAAAACTGTATTTAATTTATTCACTGTAAAGTGCAGTATCAATGAAATTTACTTAAGTAAGAAGAATTATTTTCTTGCTTGTAAATCATGTATTTTAAATTATAATTTGTAGTTTAAAAGTACAGTTATAAATACTTAAAATATTTATCATTTCATGTACTAAAAAATAGAATAAAATCATTATATTATGAAAATAAAAGTTGTGACCCAAATTATTCAAGAAGATTTTTACACATATTTGTAAGGGATCAGTGTAGCTTCCCCTTTAGAAGGGTATGGATTAATGAAAAAGGGAACAGCCGATAAAATGTGAAGCAAAATAAGGAAACATTTGTCAGAACTAATTTTTGCGATCATAATTAGAGGGGATCCGTTTAGCTATTATTAAAATGAAATATAATCCTTTAGAATGAGTTAATAAATGCATGCTATTTGCTTCAAATACTCTTTTTTTTTAATTCTTATTTATTACAAAACTCTAAATTAATTTAAAGAGTTGGAGGGGGATGGAGGCTCAGATTGTGAAGGAAACAAGTATAATGCTAAAAAATTATGGTAAATCCAATATAGAAATTTTTATTCATTGTACTAAGATTGATAATGATACGCCATTCTTAGTAACTTATCGGGGCTGAAAACTGATTTTTCAGTAAAAGAAAATGCCTGTAAAATTCATTCTTACTAACTTATCGAACCTGAAAACGGATTTTTCAGTAAAAGAAAATACCTGTAATATTCATTCTTAGTAACTTATCGAGCCTGAAAATGGATGTTTCAGTGAAAGAAAATACCTGTAAATATAACACCTAATTGAAGAATCGCTTAAGAGTACAAATTAATAATTTCGATTGTTAAATATTTAAATAAATTCTTATTTAAAATCCAACATTCTTGATCTTTTAATACCCTTTCTCTAATTACCATAATGCTTTAGATGACACAAATTAAAGAAATCGCCGAAATTATAATAAATCGCTTAAAGTTTCCGGTTAAAAGCTTTAAATTTACATCTCTCCCTTATTTGTTTGGAATAAATCAACTTTCACCCCCCCCCTTAATGATCGCAGAGTTACTACCAGCTGTATCCCTTCTCGAAGAAAAATCTGCAAGCAGACGATAAATCCTGCAAGAACAATTACTAGACCGCACCTTCACAATTAGAACGGTCTCTTTTCCGGACGAATCCAGGGGTGCAAAGAAAAAGGGGATAAAAAAAGGGGGTGCGTGAATGTTGACGGGCGTCGCCATGGTGACGATCCCATCACCCTCTGCGCACGTCTCTTCTGCCCACGCCCTCTTTCCACTGCGGCGCCCCGTCCAAGAAAAACGGGATGGGTGTGAGCTCCGGGGTCCCGATGACGTCACCGGGCCTGTTGCGGTGGCGGCAGCAGTAGCGGAGATGTGCCAGGTCCGACAAGGGCCCAAGGAGTACCGTCCGTCCATCCCCGAAGAGGCCCGGGCCGACCTCGGTGCCATGTTTCATGCCGTCCACCAGAGAATAAAAGATTGGCGCTTGAGGGTTCGCAGAGCGAGCAGTAGGTCATCTAGTGCCATCAACACGGAACATGTGACGGGGGAGACGGTGAACTATTATACTCAAACTCCCACTCAGCTCCAGAGGACAGTGTCCGGCCCCACCAGCACGGTAGGCATGCCCTTTATATCTGCCTGAATGACCATCTATCGCTTAGACGGACTGTCTTGAAGCATGTCACGGCCTTTCTTAGGACAGATCCTCCCTACCTTTAATGGCTGTTCTCGGATGCATTGTCTCGGTGATGCGGGTGGGAGAACTAGGCACTGCAGCTTTTTAAATGGCGTAAACCTGCTTGAATTATAAGCCAGGAATGCTTACGGATTGAATTATAAGCCGAGAATGCTTAGAGCAGAGGAGTGAAAGGATAATTAAATGGCATCTTATAAATGCCTGAAAATAAATATCGAAATAATATTGTAGTTATAAGATGAAAAAAATAACACCGGGAAAGATGTGATAAATCCAGGTGTGGTTCCTCGCTTTATTTTGTTGCCATTTTTTGATAGATTAGAGATTGCATTAATAATTAAGATTTAGAATAATCAAAATGATATCGAGGCGGACACTGTCCAGTTAATATTTTTAAAAGCAAAAAGATAAAATTATTTTCTTCTAAAAAATACAGTAAATTCAAATTTAAATATCATTTATTTACTAACAAAAATGCTATGATTGTCGTTGTTTACATTTTCAATACAACATTTTTCATGCATTTCCCTTTTATAAAACAAAGCGATTCGTATAAATTTTAAGTATTTTCTACTCGAATGCTTGCTAACATAAATATTTAAACTACATTATCTTTAATTATCCCACAATGACGTTGTAAGCTATTAGACTTACAAAGGCACTGAAAGTATAATCATTAAAATTTTCATATTATTAAGGAATGTAGCATTCTATAAGCTCCTTGCTTTATTTTGTTGCCATTTTCTGATAAATTAGTGTATTAATAATTAAGATTTAAAATAATCAAAATGATATCGAGGCGGACACTGTCCATTTAATATTTTTAAAATCAAAAAGATAAAATTAATTTCTTAGAAATACTGTAAAATCCAACTTTAAATATCATTTATTTACTAACAAAAATGATTGTCGTTGTTTACATTTTCAATACATAACAATTTTCATGCATCTCACTTTTATAAAACAGAGCAATTCGTATACATTTTAAGTAATTTCTACTCAAATGCTTGCTAACATAAATATTTAAAATACATTATCTTTAATTGTCGCACAATGACGTTGTAAGCTATTAGACTTACAAAGGCACTGGAAGTATAATCATTAAAATTTTCTTATTATTAAGGAATGTAGCATTCTATAAGCTCCTTGCTTTATTTTGTTGCATTTTCTGATAGATTAGAGAGTGCATTAATAATTACGATTTAGAATAATCAAAATGATATCGAGGCGGACACTGTCCAGTTAATATTTTTAAAAGCAAAATGATAAAATTTTCTTGTAAAAAATACTGTAAATTCAACTTTAAATATCATTTATTTACTAACAAAAATGTTATGATTGTCGTTGTTTACATTTTCAATACATGACAATTTTCATGCATTTCCCTTTTACTAAACAGAGCAATTCGTATACATTTTAAGTATTTTCTACTCAAATGCTTGCAAACATAAATATTTAAAATACATTATCTTTAATTATCACATAATGACGTTTTAAGCTATTAGACTTACAAAGGCACTGAAAGTATAATCATTAAAATTTTCATATTATTAATGAATGTAGCATTCTATAAGTTAGCATTCAGATAAACTTTTTAAATAAACTTCAAAATTGCATACATTGATGAAAAATTTGTCCTAATTTATTTGATGTGATTGCTGCACTTAATTTTTGTACTTTCTGTTTATTAAAACAATCAGTTGATATAGATGTCTTCAAGAAGAAATATCATAGGAAATCATTTCCACATTCATCTCATTACAAAAAATAATAATAACAATATGCATTCATTCGATGAAATACTTTTACACATACTAAATATCTTAGAAAATCATACAATACTTGAACATTGCAAAAATGTTTTAATTGTCTTTTTATATATTGCATGGGTAATGATTTTAAACAATTAAATTTAAAATAAATATTTTGACTACGGTTAAAGATGTAATTGATAATAAGAAGTAACAAAGTATAGTACTTCTTAAAAATTACATATTTTCTTAATTATATTGTACTAAACTAGTAATTAATGTCATCGTAAGATAATTAATGCCATCAAAATGAGCTCTTTTAATAAAAAAAGGAAAAATTGGTAGTAAACATTATATCATAAATATCCATGGGCATAATATATAAAAGTTGAGTTTTATGCATTATGCCCATATA
>JAOUZG010015602.1:10269781-10343545 GCA_026289955.1 Argiope argentata | reverse complement strand
GTTTGAAGTATTAATCATCATTTTCAATGAAGGTATCTATGATTGAATAGTTGTGAGTATTTTATAATACAGGAATTTAATTTTGATTAATCACATATTAATTTTCTTTTTATATATAATCTGATTGATTTTATTTTATATTCGATTTACTACTAGTATTACAACGTTCTTAATATTTATGAAGGATATTTATAATGATACATAGTGAATTTTATTTTCTATATTATTATTAGAGCAAATAACCGAAATTAGTTATATTCTTTCGTTAAGCTATTTAATTCGATTTACTTTTTTACTGGCTTATTTTCAAAAGAAAAAAACTATTTGCTCTTGATAACCATTTAATTTGTATATAATATTGTTTTTTTTATATTTGAATTAAATCTCTTATGTATCATTTAATACTCAAAATTCTCATAAGAAATTTTAAAAGTTAAATAAATATATATATTAAATTCTGTATTATTTCAATAGCTTCATATATGTTTTGTTTATTTTGTGCCTGAACATTCCTAATGAAGTCCATTTCTATGACATCATATTACCATTACAAACTTAACTTTGCAAGTAATCATTTTAATTGCACAATGTCTTTAGAGACACAGGAATTTCCCCTTCTTTTTTTAAATGTAAACTGAAAAAATAATTATAAACAAAAGGATTCTTATTTAATTATAGCTAATAGAAAAATCACACCATTAAAAACTGTTGAAGCAATGAAAAGGTTTGAATTTAATTTCAAAAATGAATTCTTGGTTGAAAGGAAAGAATACCGAAAAAAAATCATATTACTAAAGAATTGGAAAACTGAGAAAAAAAATTGTCCGAGAGCTAGATTTGTATAATTAAAAAGATAATTCTCTAAATTTTAAAATTGATTGAAAACATTTTTTAAATAATATTTTTTGGAAGTTATCGTGGGAAAATGCCCAAATTTTACTTAATTTTAACTAACATTTCGGAAAAAAATTAACTTATCATCTAAAGTTTATATGACAAATTTAATAGATATAGGCCAAACTGCCTGTCTTGTAAACACTTACATAATTTCTTTAATTTTACGAAAAATGGTGATAAAGTCATTATATTTATTAAATTAAAGACTCCCAAATATTTAAAAAAGAATTCGAAAAATAAGTGCAACCATAAATTCCCCTTATTTGTAATTTTAAAAAACGGTATTTTGAAAATACATAACTTAAAAGACAATTTAAATTATATATACGTATATTGGTTTTATATCTTCATAATATATGCATATGCAAATTATTTATTTTAATTTTTAGAATTTTTTGAGCTAGAATTACGATACGTCACATCCTTTAACTCCCACAAAATAATAAAGTGCAAAATAACATGCATTAGTTTTTCTCGGACGAGGGAAGGAACGGGATGTTTTCATTTTTTCTTGTCTTGTATTCAGCAAGAATATTTTCAAACATGCCGGCGTCTTGGCTTAAGAGTAGTACATCTTCCCCCTGATCTGGGCATCCCGGGTTCGAGTCCTAGTTTGGGCTTGGTTGTTCTTTGTTTCATCTGCGAGTTGTATGAATGTGTTCTCCCCCCCGGTAAAAAGAAATTGTGCAACCGAATGGGGCGCATGAAGTAGCAAAGTCGTACTCTTGGCCCTAGTTGGCGCTATTGAAATACAAGAGACGCTCAATCGGCTTAAAATCGCTGATGGCCGTCAGCAAGCTTGTCCATGGCAAGTGGCATTTGTAACAACAACATTTTCAAACATATATTACTTATTGACACAAATCTAACGCATTGTGTTTATTTTGAAATCCATGTCACTTCTTGCTATTGGAAAAATAACGGGAAATCGGAACACAGTATGAGATTATGAATTATTTAATGGCATGAGTGTTGACATTTATGGAGTTATAAGAATGTCATATTTTTTTTTACTTGAGTTTCCCCCTAATGTTTTGAATTGACACTAAATTTGTTCAAAACAGACTATTCATTAAAAAGATATGGATTTTTATTCATTGCATTCAAAGAAATAGTATTCTAATCGTCAAATAATTCGATCTCGATATTTTGATGAAGCTTTACATTTCAGACCTGTCTGAGTCCAAAAAATGATTTTAAATAATAATTGTATGTCCATCTATCTGCCTGTCTGTGAACTCGATAACTCAAAACGCTTTGAATTAGGCGAAGAAATTCACAATAGGATTTTAATACCAATTAAATTTTTATTTTAAAAAATCCAGTCACTTGAATTCTATGTCTGCAGGCCGAATAAAAGCATGATAATTACAATAAAATGAAAGCTAGAGGGATAAAGTTTAACACAAAGAGTTTGTGAGAAAATTTTTAATCAAATTAATGTTCTGTAGATCTTTACTTCCATCAACATTTAAACGCAATACTATAAAAGTACTAAACACTTTACGTTATCAAATTGTAAATATAGTATGAAAACACTATTAAATAGCTCTATAATTTAAGGTTGTAGTCAAATTTAAAAACTCCAAAGATATGTTTGGCTTCTGCAAGTAACACTTAAACTTTAAACTGAAAAAAAAAAGTAATCTCTAGGATTTCGCACTTTCGCTAGGAATCTCTAGTTATTCGGGGAAGTGGAAGAAACAAATTCTGAAATAATTTTGATTCACGTTCGTAACGTTGCTTTATATTCTTTCTCATTCTTTTTATAACTGACACGCAAAGTGCTTCTCCGGTAATCTTGCCATTTTTCATATACGGACACTGACATTTAATAACTGATTTAAATAGAAACGTTTCGACCCATTCTTTACTTTATCTATATTTGAACTCCTTTTCTTTACAAAGTTCTTTTTTTCCAAAGCTATCTTCATTTCTTTTTTAATCTTTACGGTCTCGAACTTAGTCCGTAACTATGCCAACAAAACGAAATTCGCTCAATTCATCAGCCAAACCACTTGCCATGAAAAAAGCATTGTCTCCGGAGTTTTAAAGAGAAATTTATGACTGATGCCTGTTCCGTCAGAGGGGACTATAAAAAGATTAAGTAGCTTTCGCTCCCTTTACTATAATAAGAATAAATGTGTCACGAGCAAAGTGCATTATCGATTAGTGACACACCTCTATTTATTCTCAAAAATTTAATTCTTTTTTCCTCTGGTCATGCGATTTGATGATTGTGTTATAGTTTAAATTTGCAATTATTTTATTTGTGTTGAAAAATTAAATTATTATAACGCCTTCTTTACATTTATATGATCATTTTACATTGTCATCAATAGCGAATTTTTGATTAAGCAGATATCTGTGAAGGCTACTGAACTGAAAGGGGGGTCACGACTTGTCTATTAAAATTATATTTATAGCCTATTTTCAAATAAATTATTTTGTAAATGATATTAATTCTATTAATTATCAAATACTAGGAGAATATTATTTTTATTAACTATAATTGACCTATCTGTTTCATACATCATTTTGTTATTGCAAACTTTTTAAAAACAAAGCTACAGATTAAGTAAAATCTTTAAAAGTTTGGATTCTGCGCAGTCATAAATCATAATAAATAAATAAATAATAACATGTAAATTTTCGTAAAGCCACTAAAATAAAATATGAGCCTAAAATAAATCATTTTTCATGTTTATTAAAAATAGATTTGAAATATTCAACTAAATCGGCTGGTTCATTTAAAAATGGTTGAGTTGAGTTGAGTTGAATTTGTTATTTTGTTTGTTGGCACAAAAACCATCTTTGGCTAAACTGAGCCAAATTCTTGAGTTTAAAATATCTGAATCAATTTATAATAAAATCAAAATATGGAATGTTTACAAAATCCAAATTTCTAAAAGCTTAAATCTATGAGTCATGAAAAGGCGTAACAATGATGTAAATATGGTACTGTGCCAAAAAGTGTTGTTAATGTTTATAGAAATTTCAAGAGGGACCTTATATATTGTAATGCATAGAATCTCATAATGCTGCTATTGATTCTAAAAAATAATTAGGACTTTATATTTTAGAATCAATAGCTTAGACCCAAATATTTTTTAGAGTTAAGAATTCGATGTCAAACATTTCTTTCTAAAATCATATTTAAAAAACTTATTGACATTATTTAAAAAGTTGCTGTGATTCGTTTCCTACTTAAGTATTATACCGTCCAACTTAATCGCCAAAATTGAAGTCGTCGCCAATGAATTACTAAACTTCCAATTATGGCAACCCGGTAATGGTGTAATCCTTTGATCTTTATCGCCAAATTTAAATCCGTCGCCAATGGGTTACTAAACCGTTAGCGATTATTGGCGAAGATGGTATAATACGTAAATACCATTCGTTTATAACATATTTAATGTGTTAAAGTCTATGGACACTGCTGCTAGCAATATATCTTAGGCGCATTTTCAAAGTAAATCTAACAGAAAAGATATTAAAATCATTAATTAAATAATCTTTTAGAAAAGTATATAAAACTCTTTTTTTTTTCTAAATTTTTATCTTATTTTAAACCTATGCCGTTTAAGTAAGCACTGCCATGCTACTTTATAGAATAAGTAAATATTTCTATGAGTTTTGTATGCCATTATTATCAATATGCAGAATAAATATAGCACATATGTTTATTAATGAAGATTAAATAAAATAAATAAATATACTTTTAAAATTACCATAATTTGTATGTTCCTTTATGAAACTTGAACCATTTATCAGTTTTGTTTCGTTAATTTTAGCACTATATGTAATTTTTGAAGCCATTAGAAAACATATTTATTATCATGTCAGAACATGATATTGTTTTAGGAATGAGGTTTTGTGGCGTCAACAAAAACCCATAGCCGAAAAATTAAGATTTCATTATCTGCGCGAGCTTCTCAAAAAATCAGCTTTTAATAACGAGTTGCCATTACATTTACAAAATCTCTGATTAAAAAAATAAGTTAATGATAACGATATTTTTTAATAATCTGATATTTTTTAAAACAATAAACGCGAGACAAAAATTTTTGGATCTTTTGCGATACTAAAGTGACTCATTCAATGAAACAATTAAAATGAATAAAAATGTAACTTAACTTGCACGAGCACGAAGTGATTGGCCATTCAAGAAATGATGTTCTGACATGATACAGTGAAATATGCATAGCAGATTTAATTTTAATCTTTTTTTATTAAAACCATAATTTCCTTTACTATAATAAAGGGCATAACAGTATCGAAATTTATCGGTAAACCTCTCATAAACTATTAAATAAACAAATACGATATTATCTTTACACTCCTAGTGTTACTAAAAAAATGAATAAAAACTTTTACATCAAACGACCGTCACCTTAATACAATTATCGTATCAGTCAGGAAAGAATCCTTTCAAAAACACATTATCGATGCTGCTGTCTTCGCTGTGTCGTTGGGTGCGGTGAACAAGTAAGGAGTTCTCGATTTCTATGCTGATAGCTGAAATAATATGCTTTTTGATGGATAAATAATATATTATTTGTCATATCCGGATTCACACGCTGCGCGCTGTGCATTTTATTTTCTTCTGGCATTAAGAGTTAAAGATAAGTGTTATTTTGAGTTCTCAATACTAAAAAATCACAAAAAAAATCTTTTATTATAGTTAAATTACAGAAATTAAGATCAATGTCGTGTTATTTTCGTAAAAATCTACTTTTATTACATTAGCGTTTTATAATTTTTCTTATATTAATATTTATTTATTATCAATTTTTACATGTAAATTATTTTTGTAAAGTATTTATAAAAAATTAATATTTTCGAAATATGTAGTTAAATTTAATTATGAATTTTCAATGTCATCTAAAAACTAATAGATATTTATTTTTGATAAACAATCTCGTTAATAATGAATCATATTTAAAATCTATGAACATATGAGACTACTTGAATATTCAAACTTTATTTTACTAGTGAAATAATTTTTTTTAAATCTGAAGATGATTTTTAGCATTAATTAGCAAACTAAGAGCAGAAAATAAAATTATTTATTTCCTATTTTTCTACGCCGCTTATACATTTCTGTCCTCTAAATTACTCAAATTTCGTGCTCTAAGTGAACTCTTACCTCAAGCTTCCAACCGTGGCTCAATCTGGCTCAATGTTTGCGTCTTACTATATCGATAAAATATATTTAATGGAACTGATCGCAATCATGGCAGCCGCAGCATTCACAATCACTTACACCACAGCAAAAATAACCCAGAAACCTGAGAAGAAGGCGAAAGTTTGTCCAGCAGAAAGTTGCAACATTAGAAAGATACGCAGTTGGTTGCCAAGTAAAAAGAAACGTAATAGAAGTGCATCCACGGAAACAATTATACCGGAAGAAAAAGATGAACCAGCTGACAGTGCCATTACTAAAACGGTGTGTTATGATGTTTTCCAACATTGTGCATATAATAATAATGAATCAGATTGAATCATTTATAATATCATTCGACTTTTTATTTATTGGGATAAGAATTTCCAGTCGCATCGATAAATCTGTATTTATCATATTTATGAATCAACTGACAGTTTGATCATAATCATAATCATTTATGCTTAAGATTGTAATCATTTATGTCTAATGCTCTGAGATTCAGATATCTAATTACGTTTTATGAATGAATTTTGTAGGTCGATAATTCAAATTAAACGTTGGATATACTTGTACAAAAATTACCATTTTAAAATAATTAAAAAAATTAAGAGTTACAGATAAGTGCGAATATTGTTGTTGACCAATTATTTTAAGTTCCTTTTTTATGAACATTTTTTCTAAAATGTATCTAGATATTAAAATTAATATTTTAAAACCTTCGATTTCATGAAGATTTTTCTGATTTTTTCAAAAGTCTAGGTAAATTTTAGTGATAAATGTATCAACAATTTAACAGAAATTGTAAGTAAATTCTTTCTGAGTTTTAGAATTTTTCAAATCAATCCATGAACTTATATACCGTGTATGTTAATAATTATGTACACATTGTATATATGAAAGTGTAAAAAGTCACATTAAAGATTATGCTGTTATTTTTTCATGATTTTTTCGAAATATAGATTAATTCATAGATATTCTGCTTTTAATGTTTACGATGACTTCGAGATTTGACAATTATTGAATTCTCCAAGAATGGAAGTTCTTTTTAATATTCAGCTTCTGTATCGTAGATTTTTTCAACAATATTTTTTATTTTGTTTGCTAATTTTTTGTATTGATTACAGTTAATAGTTATTCGAGCATTTGGTATATCCAAATATTCACTTTTTCTGCTCCATGTTTTTTTCTCTCAATCTCTTTTCCATATCTGTTTTCTATGAGTAACTCTCGCAGTTTTATTCTGTTAATTATTTTAACTGCACACAATTTTACGAGAATTTTGGTGTGCTACCGTTCAATAATTGCACCACTTAGGTTGTTGAATTCATGTATTACTTTGGTTAAATTTGTATGTCATTTTTGTCATCTTGATTTGCACTTGATTCATATTGAACCATACTGAAATAGAAACGGTTCTTTTTCCTTTTCCCAAACAGGTGCTGTCCCTGGGAGCTGACGTGCTGCCCGAGTACAAATTAAAGAAACCAACAGTCCACAAATGGACCATCCTCCACTACTCGCCCTTCAAGGCGGTTTGGGATTGGATCATCCTGCTGCTGGTCATGTACACGGCCATCTTCACGCCTTACGTGGCCGCCTTCCTTCTCAGCGAAGAGAAGGCGGACAAGCGCAACAAAAAGTACGGCGACGACCCCATAGTGGTGATCGACCTGCTAGTCGACGTCATGTTCATCATCGACATCATCATCAACTTCCGAACCACGTACGTCAACTCCAACGACGAAGTGATTAGCCACCCCGGCAAGATTGCCGTCCATTACCTCCGGGGATGGTTCATCATCGATGTCGTGGCAGCCATACCCTTCGACCTACTCTTCCTTGGATCGGAAACGGACGAGGTTTGAACATGATGCTTACTCCCTTCATTTAGCTTACTGATAGCCGTAAAAATATCCCTTATTCCGTTGGATTCGGCATAGCCTTTATTAAAATATTCAGCATGATATGAGAATAATAAATTATTAAAGAAAATTAAATACATAAAATTAGTAGATAAAATAAGAAATATCGTGACCATACCAAATAAGAATATATAAATTGGGCATTTTTTTTCTGTTATTAAATGCGTATATTAGAGGATTCAAAATATTTTCAAAAAAGAAAATTAAATATCGCGTAAACTATTTGTTGTTTGTGAACCAGAGTTAAATTAACTAAAATTGATAGAATTTAATCGTAATTTTTTTCGTTCTTAAAATTAAATTCGAAATCTAAATTTACTTTTATTTTTTTATTTTTCTCAACATTTTATTTATTTTTTGTTTTCATTCATAGCTTGAAAAAAGACGTCTTCATTCCAGCATAATTCTTTTCAATTTATACGCTTAAATTTCAATGTAAAATTATCAAGAAATACTTTTATTAACTGGATTATTTCTATCCTTTGCATTTAAGATTTAAATTCATTATAAAACATTTAATTGTCCAGTATTATTAAAAAATGGTTCTTATATTGCTTTTTTTATTATTATTTCGTTATATTTTATAAAATTCTACGCATAAAGATAGAAGAAATGTAAGGATGATAAATTTTTCTTGACAACGTTTTAGTGAAAATACATAAGAAGCTTATATTAAATACGATTTCAAAGGATTACTGAGATTTTAAAGTATATATATATAAAAAAAACAAATGCGAATATACGATAAAACTATTTTTTATTTAAAAAATATTTTTTTTAATTAATTCTCATAGGATTTATTTTTTCATATTTTACTCTTTCCCTTAAAACTTTTTTGTACTCAAATTTTCGTATTTTAGATTCCAGATGTAGAAGCATGTTAGTTATCAGTATATGCAACAAATCTTTAAATAGTAGTTTTTATACCTCTGTAAAAAGTATTTGCTATTTTTTATATTACATGCATATTATAATATTATATTGTTTCTTACTGTTGTAAATATAAAAACTTTAAAGAAGCAACATATTTTCAAATGCATCAATAAATTTATAAGAGAATTAAATGAAATAAAATAATGGAAACATCAAGAATGAGTTTGAGGTATATGCTAAAATCAATTATGCTTCATTTATTGTTATAATATTTCGGTTTTCTTAAATGCAATCATTTTAAAATTAGAGATCAAAAAATCATAAACAGGATATGTATTATTTCATTTATAAAAATGAAATATCATAAAAAAATTTTAGATAAATAATTCCGACTGAAATATCTTGAATTATATAACTAAGTACAAAACGATCTAAAAACCCCATATCCAACCTTCTTAGAAGCTCGAACTATCTAAATTTCTACATGCAGCGTTTAATTATCAACTCATAATTGATGTATGAGTCTAAATGTTGCTTCTCCAATTTTAGTCAACTTTTTCTTACCATTTTATTATTTCTGCATATTTTACATGCAATTTCACTTAATTCTTACTGCTAGGTCCTTTTATATCACACAAACGCTGCATTGGTCTGAAGAAGGCACAGGATACGAATTTGTCGAATCATTTCCCTATTTGGTAGGTGGGGGAGTGATTTGACAGAATTACCTTGTGTCCTCCGACGATCCTGCATGTAAGCCCTATTTTAAAAACCTTCAGACCCAGTAGAAGCTTCGTTATTTTCTTTAGATAAAGATTTTGAAATTTAAAACAGCGTTTCAAATAAATTAACATTTTTATACTCCTCGTTTCTGCTTCCGCAGCTACCTACACCACGTGCGTGCCTCTTTTCTTTTTCTTTCTGTCTAGTTTTTGCATGACATGGCATGATTTGCATGAAGATATTTTAATATGAACGGTTTTTATGATAATGGTATCAAAAACATTTAATGCTTTTGCTTTTTTTATGTATATTTGTGCTGATTAAAGAATATGAACAAAAGAATCGAACAATCTAAATACTATGCTTAAAAACCCCTTTTTGCGTGGGATTTCTTTAATGTGAGAGGTAGAGACAGTAATCACATTCAATTTTAGTCCCAACACAACGGGACACAACACACTCATAAAGCAAAAATACGAAAGATACACAAAACTATCCCATCATTTTTCTCTTCATCAGTCCCATACTGACGCCTCCTCACTCTTGGACTGACCTCTCATCTCCCTTCCAAAACTCTTCTCTTTCCGCGTTCGGCAAGAAGGGTTGCTATATGAGGTGAGAAGGTTTGCCGATGTTGTCGGGCCTTACACTATGCATCATATTGGCTGGTTTAGATAAATTTAATTTAATAAAGTAAATTAAGAAAATATTACTCTCGATACATGTGGACGAATCAAATGTTTAGGCTATGAACAAAATGAACCAAAACAAAGATTTTGAAAAATATTTAGTCTAATCATTGTTTCATCGTTACTTGCTATCTGTATAAAATATTTATAGCAACAGCAAAATTGTCTCACAGACTAAGACAAAAATTAAGTCAAAGAAAAGCCAACCAAAATAAACGCAAGCTAAATTTAAAATTTATTTCTGCTCTTTTTAATGATGTAATAAACACGAATTTTGAATATTAAATCAAATAAAACTGAATATTAAACCACAATAAAAAAACTTTTTGATTGAATAATTTTAATAGATTATGAATCAATTAAAAAATAATCAATTCTGTTACAAAATTCTCAATAATGTAACCAAATGTAGCCAATATTTAAACTTTTACTAATGAAATATAAACTATCCAAAACAAAACAAGTTCTTATTTTTCCCAAGTGCAAATTTAATCAATAAACAAAGATTCTACAATAGGATGATTACTTTTTTTCCTATGACCGATTTTAACTGAAGTTATACATACTATTAATTAAAAAAATGCTTTTACCATAGAGCTTTAGAGAATGATACGCAATAATTCTACCTAAGTAATACCGAATTCATTTTTTTTTCTATGACTAACTTTCAACTGACGATATTATCAATTTAAAAAAAACATACTTTTTTACCATAGAGCTATAGAGAATGATAAATTTTGCGTCAATATTTGTTTTATTGAATTCGTTTGTACATTCCTAGCTTATCAACGATTTCTTTTAAAAGAATCTCTGGTTATGTTCACGAATAATTTTGTTGAGTATTAATTATTTTAATGATACATTTTTCGCAGCGTCTCTATCACAAATATGAAAAGATTTTAATGGTATAGTAATTCCAGTATTTTCAGTTTTAGAAACAATTTATCTGCATTATTGAACTTCTAAACTTTCTGATCTGTTGACTTTCCACTTATATCAGTATTTAAAATATCATAAAGTTTAAAAATATTTTATTTCCATTTTAACGACGACATATCTCTGCTAAATATTTGTACTAAACAATATCACAGAGATATTAAAATTAACTATTATGTATAAAAAAAATATTTGAATATGACACTCTGTTTGGCTTTGCAGCTAAAGTAATTGAAAAGAGCTCCGAACATATTACGAGTAAGACAGGCATACTAAGACAAACCAGTCAAACTCAGAAGCATATGGACAGAAATTCTAAATGCGCCTGATAAAGAGTTATTGTTAATCTTAAGTGTAATAGGCAATCAAACAATTCCACCCATTTTATTTTAGTCATTACTATTACGAATATAGAACATGGAGTCATTTATGTTAAGTCATCTCTGCTAAGATGACTAACGAAAATTTAGAATACTTTTATGACAAGTACTGAAACTATAAAAAGGAATTACAGAGAAATATCGTCAAAAAACTTGATCTTTCATAATTAATACCATAATATCTATTGTTTGTTAATGTTTGTTCAAAAAGTATATCTCATTTTAATACACACCAGTAACTGCTTAAACTTATGTAGATTCCGAATTGGTGGTTTTTTTCCCAGTTTTACTCGATATATTGCGCATTTTATTTTTTAATGACAAAATTTAGTTGAATGAAGTTGAATGAAATTTTAAAATAAAAAGATTATATGTTTTTATAATAAGTATATTTGTTTAAAGTTTTATTTAAATGAATATATCATGTTATTTTATCCATATTTTCTAATCTGATCAACTTTCAACGTGTTATTTGCTTTTGCTGAAAACTCCTATTTTTTAATTGTTTAAGGCAAATTTATTATTCTACGGCCTCCCAATAATTGCTTAAACCTTACCTATGAGTATTAATGTTATTTTTAAACAAAAGATTTGTTGCACTCAATGTATGTTTACCTCGATGTTGCTGAGAATGCGAAATTGTGTTTGAAATATAAATAGCCTTGAATGTGTTTCCAAATTAGCCGTTAAATCATTTTTTTTGTTCAGTGATTTTCTTAGAAATAACACACCATAATATGTATTGTAAATGAAGGGAAAACTTCGAGTGTCCTAGTTCATTATCAATATCCAACAAAGTTTTTATTTTAATCAATATTATAAAGACTTTTATTTAAAATCAAAATATTTTTCAAATCAAATATTACTAAAGAAGGAAATAGTGTTCATATAAGCATTATAAATCAAATAATGAAAATTATAAACTATGAAACAAAAACTTTACACTAATTAAGCTTTCAATTAATCCATTAATATCATTATGGAGATTTTTATATCGTATGTGCAATGAGAAATTATCAAGAAAATTATTGTTCCAAACATTTTATCAAAATTATTTTTTAATGAATTTATCGATGAACTACTTAAAGTCTACTTTAATGTTTAAAGACATAAAAACTAATAAAATATTCGAGACAACAATATTAAGGTATCCTTGATCCCCGTAATATATATAACAAATATTGCAAATCATTCTTAATAAAAAATATTTTCAAGTTTTAGAGAAAAAAAATTTTTTTCATTTAGGAATTCAAATAATTAGCAATTATAAAATTTCAAATGGTAAAATTGTGTCTAGTTTTTAGTCTTTAAATGAAAATATAAATAGAAATGTTAACATTTTATACATCAAGAAAAAGAAATATCCTAATAATTAAAGTACGCTTTTCATATAGAATAAAGTCACAATGCATTGTCCCCCGAAGTCAAACAAATCGACTGCTTCTATCAAAATATTACAATTCTGATTTTTTTTTTATGTATTGCCTGAAACCATTCTCTTTTTCCAAACAGAAAAAACTTATTTATGCTATTTCCATAATGGTTTAAATGTTCCTTTTTGCATGTTTAGTACGCATTTTTCTCCTCGCTTTGCATCTTTTATATTTCCTACTGTTCTCCCTGCATGCCAGTATTTTCATGTTCCTTGTATGTATATGTATGATCTCTGTGCGTTGCGATGTTGTACCAAAGAGGCTCGTGGCCAAGTGGCGTGGAGGCTGTCACGAAGAGCAAGTCGCAGTGTGTTGTTCTTTACCCCAGAGTCAGTGGATCCTACCAAACGTATAGCGCCTGACACCACTCGCAATGGGGGGTTTCAAATTAGCTAAAATCAAAAGGTGTGATAAACTTTTCGGTACAAGAATTAGCAAAGACAACATAGGCCAGTTAATTAGCCGATGACCGAAGTCTGATGTACTTTGTGAAACGCATTTTACTCGTCTTCAAGTATTAATACGTCTTCAATGTTATAGATGAATTGAATGCATAATTAAACTTAGTCGGTGAGAAGAAATAAGACAACAAATGAATATAGGTTTAATTGTTAGTAAATTAATTAACGTTCTCATTTTAATGAAAGTCAAAAATTTAGTACTTAGAAATGTTGCATACATTTCTTGATTTTTAACTTCATTTGATGTCTTTTCTGACCATCGGCTAAGTCCTTTCTTATAAGGACCTTGTAATTTAAACCTCAAGGGTCCGACTGAATCACAAGATTATTTAATATGTTTTTTATATAAATTAATTGAATAGATTTTGTTTGCACTTCTGTCCTTTTTTAAAGAAGAAAACTGAGAAGATTTTTAATTTAGCCAAATTCTGAAAAATATCATACCAAGCATATAATAAGCCAAATGTTAGCAAGTGCTGTCGTCATTATTTTTATTTATGAAGCATGAACATAATTCAACAATTGAAATAATCATTACAATTTTAAAATCCTTTTATTGAAATAATAACATTTATAGCCAAGACCTCTTGTGGTTTAAATGCTAATTTTAGTGAGGAATAATGTTTTCAATTTTTCTATAAAAACTCAATCGTTGCTGGTAAAATTTAATATAACTTGTAAGCGAAAAAAAGCTTTAAAATCATAAATCAAAATTTATAGAAATTTAATTTTTATATTTCAATCTAATTTACTTGTAACTGCATAAACTTTAGCCAAAATGGACAGTTGCTTCAATAGAAGGCGATTAAAGGCTTTATTGATTTCAGTTTTTTTTTTTTTTTTTTTTTTTTTTTGTATTAACAAAATATAATCACGCTTAGTGAGAAAATTATTGAACGTTAATGAATACAATGGTTTTTGAAGTAAAGTAAAGAAAAAAATTCTTATTTGATGCTGTTTTTAACATCTCGAAGTTTTTAACCAATTATGGTAATTCGTTGAAACTTAAAAAAAAAACAATCTTTTAAGAAATTAATTTTTTTAAAAAAATGTATTGCCTTAAAATGCCCGTTTATTAGAAATGAATAAATCGAAACTCGTTAGCCAGTAAAATTGTTCATGACTCTCACAAAATGATATCATAGAACTTATTTAAGTTGGTAATTGGGAACATCGTCCGTTGGTGACCGAGTAAGTAATGTTCTGTGAGAAAATGCTAGATAGTAAACCGATTTTCTTCAGAAGAAAGCGCTTACTTAGTCCAAGCATTCAGATCGGATCCTCGGGGTTTAGAAAGAGACGGGTCCATCCCCTGTACCCCTCTCTACCAGAATTACTGTCAGTTTGTAACTTCCTACAGACGACGACGTTGATCGGTCTCTTGAAGACCGCTCGCCTCCTGCGGCTGGTGAGGGTCGCCCGCAAAATCGACCGCTACTCGGAGTATGGGGCCGCAGTGCTCTTGCTTCTCGTGGCTGCTTTCGCGCTCATTGCTCATTGGTTGGCTTGCATCTGGTACGCTATCGGCAACGCCGAGCGACCTTTCCTACAGAACAAGATTGGCTGGTTGGACCACCTGGCGAAGGACACAGAACAGCCGTATAACAACAGCCACGGAGGGCCCTCCATCAAGTCCAAGTATGTGACGGCCCTCTATTTCACGTTTACCAGCCTTACTAGTGTGGGATTCGGAAATGTGGCTCCGAACACCAACATGGAGAAAGTGTTCGCCATCATAGTTATGCTTGTGGGATGTGAGTACCATTCTCATTGACTACTGCTTAGATTAGGTTAAATACGGCTGACTTAGTTTGAAAACAGTGCAGTAATAGATAGGCAATCAATATAACGCAATAGCAATCAATCGTCACATAGCAACAATCCTCTGCAATCGAATAAATCCTTTCCAGTAAGAATGACGAAGCTAAGAGTAAAATGTTAAATGGGGGTTCAATTCATATAATGTGTAATTGCTCATGTATTCCAGTATACAACCAAATATTGTTAAGCTATTCGTTACAAAAACATGTTCTCTTTCTTCCAAGCCTTTTAAAATTAAATTAACTCGTTGCCTTTGGCATGTATCACGTGAGCAAGAGTTAGATTCGATTGGAGCTATTATTTGGTGTAGATAGGTACATATTTCATGTTTAAAGGGGACAAATGAAAAGTGTACAATTACCTTTTGAAGGCATGCAACTTAAAAATGTTTCAGAAATAATCATATATGAAAAAATTTAATTATATATATATATTAAATAAATATTTGAACTCTAAAAAGATTGCATTGCTGCACAAATGTTCATAAAATTTGGAAAACTTTGAAATTAAAAGTCAATTTAATATTATTCTATTACTCAGACGAACTTTCTTTTAGTGGTACGTGGGTTTGTATTCATATTCATTGAGGATAATTATTTAAAAAATGAATACAAATATTTTTATAAGATCTAGCAAAAATATGACATACATTCATTCTTGCAACTGTTTATTCACTTTACAAACGAATATGCTTAAGAATTTAATATTGGATTATTTTCTTTATAAATTTGATACTTGTAGGTGAGAAATTAAAAAATATATCTATATTTTCTGGACAAAACTTTATTAAAATTTTATCCCGTCAGCTAAATTATTGATTAATTAAACAAAGGTTATTCAAAGCCTATGATAGGGTAACAACAGTCAATGAAGGTACTTTTCTCCCTTCTTTGATCTGTCGATGAAATGTTTAGGTGAAAGAAATAATATGTGGCACTTTTTGATTACATAGATTAACAAAGAAATATACGTCTTAAAAATTCGACTTTCATTCTAGAAATGCTTCCTCATTAATGTTTCTGTTTCTCCCCGCAGCTCTCATGTACGCTAGCATCTTTGGTAACGTATCGGCCATCATCCAGAGGTTGTACTCGGGCACGGCACGGTACCACACCCAATTATTAAGGGTGAAAGAATTCATCCGCTTCCATCAGATACCGAACCCTTTGCGACAGCGGCTGGAAGAGTATTTCCAGCATGCTTGGACGTATACGAACGGAATAGATATGAATATGGTAAGAGAAACATCTGCCCGTCTTCTTTACTGCCCATTTTGCATCCTTTCTACTTTTCGCAATAGCTTCATGTGCAATAGTATCGGGTAATAGAGCAAGGTAAGGTTATATATATAAAAGGAGAAAGTCAAAGAACAGACTCTCCGACCCACCACGAAGGCACACGTGGAAGGAAAACGAATGACCTAACCACCGCAACAGCAAAAGTGGCGGGAACTGTGGTTGAGTCCTAACGGCCATCACCGGCCACGGTACAATTCACCCTCTCTGTACAATTCACATCCCGTCATCGATGGGAGGAGTCCAACCCCCACATATTAGTGTACCCACAAAGGGTGGCAAGATCCAACCACCATACTGGAAGCGTCTCATCCTCAATTACGAGGTGCCCCTCGGGGGATATAAAAGAGGAAAGAATTTCCTTTATTTCAAAGTCATAGACAGACTCTCCGGCCCACCACAAAGGCACACGGATTAAATATAAAACTAAATTACCGGACGGTCGCATCCGCAAAACTGTCAGGAACTATGGTTGAGTCATAATGGCCATTACCGGCCACGATACAACCCTCCCCATAGGAAGAATGTTCCGTCATCTATGGGAGGAGTCCAACCACCACCTACTAATGTACCCACCAAGGGTGGCGAGATCCAACCATTATTCTGGAAGCATCTCATCCTCAATTATGATGTTCCCCCTAGGGGATATAAAAGAGGAAATCATTTCTTTTATATAAATAGCTGTCACAATATGAAAATATATGCGAAAAATGGCAGAGAGAACCATCTGCACGTCAATGGAAGAGTCAATTGACTTTTAAGAAGTAATTACATAATTAAAACTTATATAATCTTAATAAATATCTGGTAAATATTAGCAACACCAAGGTAGATTTTTCTTTACTGATAAAAGCAGTGATATAAAAGATTTCTTTTAAAAAATCTCTCACATTTTTGTTAAATAATTGATTTTCCCATCATTGATTCTTTTGATTCCAATCCATCGAGCTTGTGTTCAAAACGAATGGCTTATTGAATTAATGAATTTAAAATATCATTTGCACATGAAAAAAATCCCCTTAATATGGTTATAGAAATATGAATAATTTCAACTTTGTAATAACCCATCGAACAATATAAAATTTACGAGACCCAGTTCCGAAGTTTCTGAGTTAATGAGAATCACAAAATTACATGCATTTTTTTTCACCCGCAGATTTTTTTTATTTCATTCCATAATTCCTGCCTTTTGAAATAGATATGTAAGCATAGATTCATGAGTCTGGACATTATCGATAAAAGCTTATTCTCTAAAGGGTTGATAGATGTCGCGTGACGAAAGGTAGTGCATCTTAATTAACATTGAACGAAACAAGGAGACTTTGAAATACAATCAATTCCAGTCCTAGCAACCACATGTGTCATGCAAAATTTGATTTCATTTCTGGTTCATTCTGCATATTTATAAAAGCGATTTAAGTAACTCGTACAATACATTATAAATGTTAGCTTAATGAATACCATTTCATGTTTTTATTTCTAGACTAGCATAAATATATATTTAACTATTACTTGTAGTATAAAAAATTATTTTAAAAAGTTGTTGATGCTTTTGATTTATATTGAAATACAAAAGCAAATACTAATTTTATATTAAAAACATGATAATTAATAGTTTATTGTTAATAAGACATTTAAGAAATAAGTTGGATTTCTTAAAATATATACTTCATTTTATAAAACAGCATAATTGTTGAAATAATCGGGGATTTTTCTTTCAAAGGTATTGAAGGGTTTTCCGGACTGTTTGCAAGCGGACATATGCCTACATCTCAACCGGAACTTGCTCAATAATTGCTCCGCTTTCAAAGGGGCCAGCCCTGGATGCCTTCGAGCTCTCTCCTTGAAGTTCAAAACTACACACGCACCCCCCGGTGATACGCTGGTCCACCGGGGGGATGTTCTAACAGCACTTTACTTCATTTCCAGGGGATCTATAGAGATCTTAAAAGATGACGTCATGATGGCCATCTTAGGTAAGCAAATCTTTCAGCGTGCATGCCTAATAAATATTCATGAAAGATAAATAAAATATTTACAAATTTAAATTATGAGCATAACTTTTGTGTCAATAAAATATCAATCTAGTGTGTTGAATATTTCTTCTTTTTTTTAATTTTTTGCTAAATTTTGATCAATTTAATATTCTTATCTCGTAAGAAATAAAATACAACGTAATATATATGTATATAATAATATATCATACGATGCATTTTTATTTTGAAATTTTCTCTAAACTCATCAAACGAATTGTTCCAAACATTTTCTAGATAGATTTGGCAAATGCATAAAGCATACTAAAATATTTACTATTTGTTGTTAATATCGATTATATGCACTCCTTTTTTGCATGAATCTATACATATACATAAGCACATAAGTTTTGTTTAAAGGAGAAGGCAGAGTCGTACCCGAAATCAGAGAGAAGACAGGTTGAATTTTTCAATTCGTTTTATTTCACCACGGGAGACACGCTTTATGCACAAACAGAAGCAACAAGCACAACACAGAACGACAGAAAGCGAAATGAGGGGAAATCCAATTAAATTTTTATCACTGTGATTATATACTGTGAGATTTTAATACGTATTTTTGACCCATGTCGATCACATGTAAGGAAATCTAGAGATCTTTTAACGGAATATGCTTTGGTGGACAATATTTTATGTCTTCACTCGGAGTGTGGGAATCGGTCAACGTTTAGTCTATTCAGCAATTTTACGGCGCTAATGCTGAATTATTGAATCAGAAAAGTGGAATGGGATCAAGAAATAAGAGAATATTTTAAAATGAAGTTACAAGGGCTACATTAAGATTAAACTTTGGAAATTAATTAGGGTTTAATTATATATATATATATATATATATATATATATATATATATATATATATATATATATATATATATGCATCAATTCTACTAGATAAAAACAATTCTAACATAGATTCAACTTTAGTTGTGGCTAATTTATTTGCTATTAAAGCCTTTTTAGATCGTGATTGAATTAAATAAAAATTCGGCATAAATTATTATGCCCACATATTTTTTTATTTATTAGAAAATTGCAACGCGCAAGAATTATTATTTTAAATAGATTAAAACAATCTTTTCTGAATAAAACTCAACGATTTTATAATACTGTAAAATACTTTTACTTTCAAGTTAATTTCAAAATTTTGTAACAGCATAAGTTTGCTTCAATTTAAATATCACACAATGCATGCTGCATAAACCCATGTCGAAATTAATGTAATGAAGAAGTATAGCAAAAACACCGGTAGAGAATGATATAAACCTGCCAATATGTTATTGTTCCAAAAAATATGGTATACTAAGGAGCCTTAAAACACTTTCAAATAAAGTACTCAACTTTTTTTAATTCAATTCTTTGAAAATCTATAGCAAAACAAAGTGTTTAAAAGATAAAAAAAAATAACTATTATTTCTTCACAAAAACTAACTCATAAAAACTAATTTAATATATCAACTGATATTTATCAATTCATATTTTTCAATCAAAAAGTAGCTTAAATTCCATCAGAATTAGAATTCTTTCCACTCCGAAATCAATCGATTCTATAACTAGTTTTAAAGGGTCTACATTCACAAGTGTGTCTAATTTCCATTTTCATGTGCAAAAATAAATAAATAAATAGGCAATTTAATTTGTAATTAGAATTCTTTTTCGCTCATTTTAAGTGATGCTTAAGATTCTTGATACACAAAAAGGCCATCTTTTCAACTGTAATACAGTATCATTACTGGAAAAAAATGCCACATCTCTCTCTGGCAATAAATATTAAGAATCCTTGAGCTGGACTCTTCACTGGTTTAAAAACGTGAAATACAAGCATGCTACATTAAACATAAATCACTGCTCAAAATTTCCCGATTTAGTTAGAAAAGCTTTACATTTTCTATTCCTACTTTAGAAAACACCTGTTAACAAACTAGTTTGAATGCAAACTATTCCAAAGACAATTAATAACAATATTATAACTTTTGCCAATTTTATTTCAATTTCCAAAAGAATATTCAAGTGGGATGGAAATGAATCAAAGTAACGCCGAGCGTAACACTAGAACCTTATATCTCATGAACTATTATTATCTAGTCTGGAAAAGATGTACTTAAGTCCACCTTATATTATGCAACCGAATCCCTTCATCATTTTCGCCCTTATCTCAGGGTGGCGTGACAAGTGACGAAGATTGGAGCCATAACTCTTTTCTCCTCAGCTTCGATATTTCGGGATAGGTGACTTTCGAAGCTTCAATTTTAGAAGAGCACTATCGATAAGCATCAGATGTTTGGAAATAGAAACTGCTGAACGGTGGTGAGAGTGAAAGAGGGGAAGAGGGGCTTAAAATATTTGATGCACCTTTCAAAATATATCTTTAAATAATAGGTGTTCGATATAAGGAAGAATATCCTCAAATAAATATTCATAAGTGCATGGCGAACATTTATAAATTAGCTTAATATCATTTAAAGTAATATCTATTATTTTTCGAAAGTCTTCCCCAACAAAAAATAAAAAATTATTTTCTAAATGGGAAAATATTTTTCTAATGAAATAAGAAAAAGATTTCTAATTATTTGTAAGAAAAATAACTAATGAGCATGATATTAAAATATTAAAAACCATCAGACAAATATATTAATATAAAAATTGTATTTTTTTCCATGAAAATTTGCAACAGGTTGTAGGTTTAATATCTCGAAGAGTGGTGAGGTGAAAAATTTCATCTATCACTTTTATAGCATCTCATGAATATTTTTAAAATATGTATTTTTTGAAATTAACTTACCTGGTTTCGATATTTTTAAAAAATATTTTCTTGAAAAGATAAATATCAGTTAAAAGCAAGATTATTATAAATAGTCTTTGAATTTAATCCCACTATATTTCAGAACATTTTACTTTTATGAAGATAAATGGTACATCATAGAAAATTCGATATTTCAATTTTTTAAAATAGTTATTTCTAATTTTCTAATTTAATATCTTTCTTTCTATCTTTCTAATCTATATCTAAAATACTGTATACATTCGTTTATGCTAACGCGCAAAAGTTCTATATGTTTTGTTTAAAATATCCGTATGCATTCGTTATAGTGTTGAATGGGTTAAGTTATCAGAACCACATAAACAAATTAAAGTGTCTCTAACTACAATAAACCTTTTCTTTCTCATTTGGAATGATCAAAGGAAGGAAATAAAAATTTAACAAATGCTTCGTCTTCATTAGACAATTAAAATAAAATTTTAAAATGTCATCAGTCTATTCCCGTTATGGTTTTATTATGATCCTATATGCATGAATAATTTCAATAAAAACAAAAAAATGACAAAAAGTAAGGAATATTGATATTTTATTTAAGAAGAACAAAAATTAATTTAATTTTTTAATATGGAACAATATTTATTAAAAATGTGGTTAATTAATAGTTTAAAACAATAGTAAATACTTAGAAAAATATTTTCACGATTTAAAACTTTCTCATTTACCAAATGTTTCAAATGAATAAAAATTGCAGATTTAATTATTTTTTAAAAAAATTCCTTTTGTTTGTAAATATTGAAAAACTAAAAGACATTGTTTTTTTTTAATTCCACCTTGAACCTCCTAATGATATATTTTAATAGTCTAACATTAATAATTTCTTTTCCTTCGAGATTCTTAAAATCTAAAAGGAAACCTTTACTATGTCAGAAGTTAAACGATTTTTTCTTTTCCAGGCAAAGACGACATCTTCGGCGAAAATCCGTGCAGCTATAGTACTGTTGGAAAGTCCAGCTGCAACGTCCGTGCCTTGACGTACTGTGATTTACACAAGATTAATCGCGAAGACCTACTGGATGTACTTGACATGTATCCAGAATTCTGGGAATCGTTCTCTTCGAACTTAGAAATTACATTCAACCTTAGAGATGTAAGCATTGCGAACAAAATAATACAGTTATTAAACAAGGAGATAAATAAAGATGTAAAATTATGAAATTCACTGGATAAAACAAATTTACGTGTTTGAATAAGCTTTCACTTTTCAACCACATTTTTTATCTTAATTAACCTACATAAACTATCATTTCTGAGATTTTATATGCATTCACTTTTTATCATAGCATCATTTTAATATAGATTACTTCCATAAAATACCGAAAAAGGTGAAATCAAGATTGGTCATGAATAAACAGTACGAAACTACAGAGCCCCTGACATTTTTCGAGGTTAAATATAATTATAATTTAATTTGTGATATTTCAATCCTAGAAAAATAAATTTAAATTTATAATCCGTTTTAAATTTTTGATCTTTAAGGCAATAACTGTGGAAATTTTATGCTTCTTTTCATAGAGAGAAATAACATCTCGAAGAAGTATTGATTATAGTTTGTTAAAGAGTACTATTCGATTCCACACAATATCAATTTTTGCTATTGAGCATGCGCAGTTAAAAAAGCATTCATTTTGCTCTATGATTTATTTAAGAAAATTATGATATCAGATATACAATACTAGCAATGCCAATGACTTCAGAAGTGGCTTTATAAACATATTTTCTGCCCAAATTTTTTTTTCGTGCTTTACACTTTGGAAATAATTAAGAATAATTAACAATAAATAAAAATTAATAAGAAGTTGTATACTATAAATTTTTCCTTATAGAAATACGAAAATAATGTAACACTTTCGTATTATTATTTTAAATATGTATACTTACTTAATGTTTTTATTGTTCAAAAACGATTACGTCAATTTTTTGTGTGAAAGGGAAAAAGGATTTTATATATATATATATATATATATATATATATATATATATATATATATATATATATATATAATTAAAAATGCGTAGTATTACATTATACTACGCATTTTTATTTTAATTAAAACTAATTAAAAATTGCTAATTACTTAGTTATTATTTCTTTAAAACTTTTTCACAACAAGTCAAAAATACAATTTGTATTTTTATCAATTAATTAGTGAATTGTTCAAAATTATCCATTAAGCATGAAAATTAGGTTATTTAGAAAAGCATTGCAATCTATTTTACTATCGATTACACGTACCAGCGATTACAATGCACAATGACAGTGGACGAAATTTTCACTAAACGCTTTTCACTATGTAAAATTTTATCATAGAAGCAATATTTTGAATTTGAGATTAGTAAAATATATAGCGGACATTTTTTATTAAAATAATTTATTCCCTCATTGGGAATTAAGAATCCCTAAAAAGCAAAGTTAACTGATTGAATACTGTAACATTTTATCTTACAATTGAATTATAAAATACTCCTTTGGTGAATTGCGTATATGATCATTGAATGCACGTGACAAGCCTCCAAGAAGGAATTCAAATAATATAACAACATATTTAAAATATGAATAGTGCATACCCATGCCTATTTCTCTTAAATCTAATAAACAGAAAATTAAAAATATTAACTAATAAAATGATATAATTCAATATGCAGAAATCATATCGATCGTGGCTGAAAACTTGTAATGACAAAATGTAAAATTATACAAAAAAGATTTTTAAGGTGGCATCATAATCATAATTCTCAAACATTTTCAAACAAACTCTCATTCTTTTTTAATTATATTTTATATTTCAAAATGCTAAATCCAGTGCGCAAAACTTGATATTAAAATGTTACTTTGAATGAAAAATTTATTATATGAATAAGTGAGATCATTAAAATATTTTAAAAATTGTTAGGCCCCTCAGCAGTCCAAGTCATAAACACAGTTTTCAAATAATTGTCTTATTATATAGATTTTCTTTGAATTTACTTTAAATTGAGAGTGAATGATTAAAGTAACAATTAATAGTGCATATTTCTTAGCTGTTTCTCCTTTGGCATTTAAATAGTTATAATAATTATGCATAAACCATTTTAAACCAAAGATGGTGAAGTAACCCCCCAAAGCATTATAACACAACGGGCCAAGAAATACTTGTATGTATGCCTGAGAGGAAACGTCTTCTTAGGTAGAAGTAATTTTAAAATGTAATACATTTTATATCGTTTTTAAATTTTTCATTAATTCTCAGCAGTTTCTTTTTTTCAATGTAAGATACTTAAATTTTCTTATTTTTCATCAATTCCTAAATTTTCAATCATTGATAAAATACATTTTAACCATACACTCAAGTTAAAATACATTTTTTAAACTTGTAGTGTATAACACTTGATGCTAACACATTTTTTTCAAATATTAATTTATTAATTTCGTTAATTCTTTATTAATTAATTAAAAATTAACTTTCCAACCAAAAATCATTTCTCCCCCGTCAAATGAGTAATACTTCAGTTTGTCTTTTCCCACGCTAATGAAGTTAGGCTTAACAGGTTTTCGACCGATTATTTCAAACGATTCGGTTTATTTTCTTAGTGTTTGACGAATTTAAAATTAAACATTGGTAATGAATAGATTTGTTGGATTCATTTTGAAATACTTTTGAATTAAAATAAAACAGAATAAAGGACATTAAAAAATTTTATAATCTGTATCGCGTTACCCCAACTGGTGTAGGAAATTCAAGCATTTGGATTGACGCAATTGACGTTGAAAATTTACTCATGCACTGTGTGATCTGACTTATTTTCAATAGATAGGAACTTGATTTTGTTTTTGCCATACATAATTCTTTGATAAATTATTTATATTAATTGTAATTATTCAATAAGAAGTAACTAAAATAAAAGTGTTCTTTGATTATCTAAGTAGGAGTTAACTTAATTATATATATATATATATATATATATATATATATATATATATATATAACTTGTTTCTTGCAGACTGAACAAGCAGGGGTAGATCCTGAACTTTTTAGACACAAACAAGTGTACAAAGAGCCGGATTCCATTGATGAATGTAAGTAAATAACCTTAAAAATACGTACCATACTTTTACTGTACAAAACAAAAAACATCTACTGTGAAAAATGAAAAACATCTAATTAAACTAATTTTATAACCCGTTGTAATTTAAATTGATTAATAAATATCATAAATAATTTTTAATTAATAATAAATTATGTAAAATGATTTTTTAAAATTATCTTGCTATGATTTTATTTAGAAATTGCATTTTAATCCATGTGAACCAATTATAAAGCATTAAATAAATTTTGTATTTTAAAATAATTCCTTAAAAAATACTTATTGAATTACAAAATTCCCTAATGCCAATCTTTTATAAACCATTACTAATATTAAATCATTTTATTCAAATAAATTATTTTTCATTTAACATTCTGCTGTTTTCATATGCACAATATTTTATACATATAATTTTTCTTCATGTGTTTAGAGCATATTTATCAGCTCTGTAGTGTTTCATTTTTTATTTTTTTCTTGATAGATATTATATTCCCATTTATGTAGCATTTTAAATAGTTTCTAATTCTCAATTATTTACTAATAAAACAGTTTTTCATAAAACACTTTTCAAACGTTGCATTAATTAACTTTAGCGATATCTGTTATTCAATCAATAAATACGTCTTATAAGAAATAAAATAAAAAGAATGCATTATTAATTTTAGCCTTAACTATGCATTCTTTAATTTGCTCATTTAAAAAACTTTAAGATTTATTAGACATCTTACAAGTTAATAAGTTATTGAACCTGTAGAAGTTTTGGCGTTGGAAACTCTACTTTATCTGTGTGGTATATTGGTATTAAATAAACAACACCTGCAGAAGTAAAAGCAATCAATTTCTGACAAAACTGCTTATTTCTACAGATGATATTTCAAATAGTTGAATTTGTAATGATGAGTATATGAAGATGAAAATTGAGTTAGAACAAAACTAAGATGATTAACTGCTTAAATAACATCTATTGGATTTGAAAAAAGTTCGAAAAAGTCACTACAAACTCTCTTTTGGTTTATCATATTGATAAATTCTTATACAACCAATGACCTATGACCATTTAGGTATGACCTGGTACAGAGGAAGCGTGGGACGTCTCGGGTTCGTGTCCGAGTTAAAGCAGAGTCGTTCTTCTGCGTTCTATAAGTGAGGCGTGTGAATGTGCCTCCCTGTAAAAAAGGGCTGAGCAAGCGAATGTGATGAGTCTGAAGCTGAAGTCGTATTCTTTGCTCTAGTTGGCACTACTTCAAACAAAAGGCGCATATTTCGGCTTAAATTCGCTGCTGTATCAGCGGGCTTGATCATGGCTAGTACCATTTGTAACAACATCAACAACAGCTATGACATTATTATTTTTTTTTTATCACAGGTGATGGTGGTAGCCGTACGAACTCCCTCCTGACGCCCATACTACCACCAGAAGAGGCTCGTACCACAGCTTACCAGTACCCAAGAGCTAGAAGACGAAGAAGAAGACCCAGACCACCTTCCAGCGACGAAGGGACAGGGTTCAGCGATGACGAGGAACGCAGATATAGCGGTATGGGAATCCTCGAATTCTCTCCAACAAAAGCGGGACAGGATGTCACTCCCGCAAACCTCAATTTTGGCCAACGACAAAGGTCTGGCACTTTGCATTCGATAGCAGGTAAGTGTCTTCTTCGTCCAAGTTCTTTCTCTGCTTTTAGCTCATTCGTGCCTGTCTTTCCCATTCAAGTATTTGTAGTCTTAGAATTAGAGAAATCTTTCTTAGTTGTGCTATAAATACTAAATTATTCTTAAACAATTGTGAATTAAAGAAATTATAAATTAAAATATTTCTTCTTCTTTAAAAAATTTTTTAAAAAATTACATGTATTATACTAAACTATGAATGGTAAATCCTTTAGCCATATTTGTAGAAAAGAACTGAAAAATTATTGAAAGAGTCAAATTTAGCAGCATTTTCCAAACATCTTGATCCTGGAAAACTAAACAGCTTTTTTTAAGAGCAGCATTTCAAATTTTAATTACAATTTCAAGGACTCAGAAATTGTTTCATGTTCAGATCCTTTACCACTTTTTAGATGGTGATAATTTGAAATTTCATCACCGTAGTAAAAAAATTATATGCAAACAATTTAATATTTTTCAAAGTGATAAAAGCAATATATTCAACTCATCTTGAAAAATATAAAATTAATCTATAAACTAAGTATAATTTTTCTTTAAGCACTCTTTTGAAGAATTCTTTCTAAGTATATACATTACCAGCTGTTATTCCAAATTTAGTGAAAATTAACTTTGAAAATATATAGTAATATTATTCCTTTCTTTTATTATTTATCTTGTTTTTTATTATTATTGTTTTATTACTTTTATAATTTCTAAGCTTTTATTTATTTCATTGTAGCAGAATTTTCCATGAACTGAGCAGCTTTTGTCATATCATTTGATACAGATATTTAGTTGTTACCTATACCTAAATTTTACGGTATATGCGTAGATGTTCCGTAGCTATCTCAACAACGTTATATGTAATTCAATTTTTTTTTTCCGATCATCATGTTTGACAATTCTAAGGGGTATGTAGACTTATTATATTATAGTTTATTTGTTTTAGTTTTTTGTATATTTTTATGCTTTATTTTGTTTGTTTGTTTGTTTCATTTTATTTGGGATCTAGATTACATAATGATGCTTCTGAAAATAATAAATCAAAAATATGAAATCTTATAATCATTTAGTGATAGATAAATTTGGATTTCTGAATATGTCTATTTTAAATCGTTAAAAATTTATAGTTTATGATAAAAATATAATAATAATAAACAGTTAATAATTATCAATGAGGGTTATTTAATTTGATGTTTTAAATAGATTTCCTTAAAATAATTATTTTAAAGAAAGAATTTATCACAAATGCAAAGGAAATTCCTTTGGGTGTTTTTAAACGATTATATTATAGTATTTTAAAATATAGTCATCCATCACAGCAAAAAAACGAATATTCTCATTAATATTAAAATGGAAAAATTTTATTACGGAATTGTAAATTTAGTTCAAATTTAGATACACTGATCCGTAAAATGTTAAATTAGTGGAATTAATTTGTAAGAAGCAAATTTAGATCTTTCAAAATAAATCTATTATGCTCTATTATGCTATTATTATTATAAATCTCTCTTTGGGTATAGTAACCATAATAAAAAATAGATTATGGTATCTAGTATATATTTTATAAGAAATATCAATTATTAATACAATTTTACTTTGCAGTTAATTGGAAATATTTTTCTACTGAACTTTTTGATGTTTTCAAAACATTCATTTTAGGGAGCGAAAATGTTTCAATAGTGAATCTCTTCAACAGCAATTAAGATAATGGCGCCAAAACAGAACTTGGTCAAGCTGTGATAAATTTTTTTTATCTAAAACTGAATTTAAAAAATATTGTTACTCGTCAACATCAAATATTTCTAAGAGATTCTGTATTTCAGAATTCATTTTTTCGAGCTATTTATTATTATATTTCAAACTTGTTTTACTAATAAAAGCTAAATTACAAAAAAAAGTTTAAAAAGCATCTGTATGAAAATTTTAATTCATGAAACTTAATCCCAAATTAATTGAAAGGAATTCCAAATACATTCATTACATTTTATTTTAAATTATTTTTTTTAAATATTAACTTTTTTTTTACATTTATAAATTTTTAAATCTTTGCTGGAAAATATTTAAATCTAAGGCTGTGCTTTTAAATGTTGCGTGAGAACGAAAAGAAAATATATTAGGAAAATTAATTTGCATATAAATTTAATTCCCTAATTTAGAAATATAAAATTATAGCTTAAAAACGTAAGTTAAAGAAAATGTTGTTTTCCTAGCAGGTTCAAATATATATAAATTACCTCAGAACGCTCTAATTTTTTATTTTCTTTTATACATGAAACATTAATTTAAATTTTCTATTTCATTTTTTTAATTACCTACTTTGAGCCAAGTAGATAAACTTTCACTTAACTATCCCAACTAATTAAAAATCCTCAAAATACTTATCCATCAACAATCTGAACAATCAAAATTATTAAAACCCCATGATTTCACCACTTGCACAGAATTAAGCTTCGCTTAAGCCTGTTTTCCAGAGAAATGTCTGATTGATTCAGTTTATCGTTCCTTCAGGACTGCTCCAAGACCTGAAACGAAGTTTCACGGACGCGAAGGTGGCAAAGCCTGAAGTCTGCGGTAGGTTTTGCTTGCAATTTCATGGTTGGTGTCCGTATCGACGTACGCTGCTGCAAGTCGCATGACTTTGCTGTTGTCGCATGCCTTTTTTATGCCGTTCGGAGCTGTGAACGAACCCTATCGATGTGTGCTTTCTGTCATTTCTGGTGTTGTTGCTGCTCTTGAAATTTCTAGATTTCTCTCTGCGTTCTCAGTGTAGCTAGCTGTCTGTGTTCAATGCGTTGTCCGTAGATTTCTATATTGCTAAGTGTTCACTTTTGGGAATGTTTGTTTAATCTATTATATCCATGGGCATATCAAAATAATAAAGCCTTGCATTTAATTTACTGACAATATAAAACTCTTAATCATTTTAACTTTCCTTTCATCAAGCGAATTTAACATGCTACTTTTTTATTAACTGTAGTTTAACTCGCTCTATTAAGAGAAAAATCACAATGTTTCCTTGTATTTTAATGATAATTCATAATCATGAAAAACATATACTTCAAATGAACAATGTTTTAACATTTATCGATCACTTAGAAATATATATTTCATTATACATAATTTGATTCATATTATCACAGGTTATACAAACGAAATCTTTTTTAAATTCTAAATATCCTAAAAATATCAGGATCTACATTTCTAGCCTATTCAAAAACAGGCAAATAATTTTTTATTAGCTGTACAAAAATACATATATTGTAATTTTTATCTTGATAAGTGATCGTAAAAAATCACTTTCATATGCATTTTACTTTAATCCCCTTCGAATTGTTAATTCCTAAGCCGAACAATAAATACAAAGACTTCCTGTTGTAAAATTTAATTTACGAAAAGAAATATGTTTTATATTATTTGAATCAATTAATGTATATCTCCAAATTTTAGGTACGCCAGAATTTTATTTAATTTTCATAATCATATATAATAGAATATTCCTTCTGGCTTTGAAATAAAAAAAAAGTTTTACTTTCATGCATCTAAAACTGACCGCGTTATGATGTTGTGAATTTCATAATTTTAGACCAATCAGCATCTAAATCAAGAAAGAGTCATTTATTAATTGGCACAACATTTTCGAGGTACCGTATTTAAGTTTGATAGTTAAATCTTGATAGTTAAACTAGATGAGTTTTAGGCTTAAAAGAAAAGGAAAATTTTCTTCAAAGCTTACTTTAAAAAATTAGTTCGAAAAATTATTTCATTAAGTTATAAGATAAAACAATTTTACCAACAGATTGAGACAAATTTTATAAAAATATAAAATACATAATTTTTCAGCCTAATTTATTGAAACACGCCAATAAATGATTATTTATGCCATTTAAATCCTTTTTCCAATTGGAAATACATATATATCTCTATGAATTTAGTAGGCAGTCACAATATAAAAATTAGAGTAAATAATTCAATATACACAGCATAATAAGTGGTTTTATCAGCTCAAATTTGATGTATGTAACGCATCGCATGTTCTAAATATGCTATAAGTGTTGCTTTATTTTCTTACATGCTTGATTGTGATATGTAGTTGTATGTTTAAAATATCAATGTGAACTATAATGCTTCCGAATTTGTGGTTTTTTAGCACTTTATTGAATTGATTTATCGTATTTTAGAATAGTGATGTTTAAACATTATTTAAAAATTGTTGGTGTTTGTGTAGCCATATTAAAAACTTCTGTCGTTGTTGTGTTTTGATTCAGATACACAACTTCTTTGTAGTTTGTAGTTATTCTTTTTAATGTGATTAATGCTTCATTATTATAGAAGCATATAGGTTATTGCGAGTCAATTTGTCCTCTTGTTCAACTTTTTTCATTCACTAGTGCTGAAAGTAAACGTTATTTTTCTCCTTAGCATATTTTTTTTTTATCATGTAGCCCCCTTTATGCTTTGAAATATTCTCTAGAAATCAGAGATAATTCGAGAGGAGAGCATGATTATATTTAACTTAGAAGCACTTGCAGTAAAACGTGAAAATACTGGAAAAAATGTTATTCTAAATAATAACTTTTAGCTAGTATAATTATGAGACGTAAATTTAATATATGAATACAAAACTAATTTTTAATGAATACAAAAGGAGAAAATTCCTTTCATCTTTAATGCACTTTCAGAAATATACTTAGATTTCAGGGAAATTTTCAAAGAACTTTTCCTGAAATTATAATGCTTTTACACTTGGAAATTTTTAAATGCAGCGTCCTTTTGTTGCTTTTATGAAAACAAAGAAATGGTATAAGAAGCACCGATCCTATCTCTAGAAATAGAACATAAACAAAATGATAAAAACTAACTCGGGAATCTTTGAGACACCAAATTTATCTATCTTCACATGAAATTATATAGATTGGGATAAGTACCGATTCATTTTTCAATCGAAAAGAAATTTGTATTTTTCAGCGCCTTATCTCACACAAACTGCCGAGTTTGATTGATTTGTTGCCTAATTATTAATTAACGAAATTATTTAATGTTAAAGAAATCACTTCTCTTAATCAATCTCATTCCTAAAAATATTGTAACATAGAATAACTGGAAAAAAATGGCCTTTTAAAAGGTTGAATCAAGAATTCGTTTCTCAAAATCAAGTATCCGTTACTCATTGTGTTGCTTTTGCTTTTTCGGGATTTACTATAGCATAAATTTTAGAGAAAAAAATTGGAAAGAATAAATTTTTTTATATTTTCAAAAACAAAATATACATATTGTGGTGGTCGAAAAATTTTATTCCATGATTTTGACGAATCTAGATTTCAAATATCTTGGAGTCTTAAAAATTGATTTTATCCACCTATGCACAAAACTCAAAAAAAGCTAGCAGATGAAATTTGGTATGAAATCTTCGCTTCAAATTTGTAGATTACTAGGACAGAGAGAGCTAGAGAACACAGCAAAAGCAATAAACCAGATAAATGAAATTTAATACTCACATTTTGACGTCTAACTTGCAGATCCCTATCGCAATTTGGACCCAATTCTTCAAAGAGTTAAATAACTGTCTGTATATGCATTCATATGCCCTCTAACGCGATTCTCAAAAACACGTTAACTTAAATTTCATTTCATTTCAAAAAGCTGGCATACGATCTGGTAACACATTCAAAATGTACATTCAGCATGCTTCACTCTATTATGAAACTCAAAACAGTTATTTAGGGGAAGGGGCTCTGAGCAATCGTACCTCTCACTACATACCGAATGTTTACAGTTTTTATACTGAAGAAAGAGAAGATGACATCCTTATGTGCATGTATGCAAGAAAGTTTCTAGGAAACTACTCTGACTGGCTTATAGATAAAAACGATAGCAAAGCGCATTTCAGCATCAGTGAAACCCCTTTCGTTTGTCACCATTCTTTTTCTCTCAGCAGGCGCAATAGCTACAGTCACCAGCCTAGCAACAGGACCTTTATCGTCTGTAGTAGTGACGCAGCAAGCTCAGGAGCCTTTAGCATCTCGCCCTCCAAGTCTTACGATGGTTCGACCTGAAACTCAAGCGGAGCCACATGAGACGAAAGAAAAAACTCCACTGTTAGATGCTGTTGAACCTAGTATGGATTTCGTTTCATTACAGATTGATAAAGACAGAAGTAACTTTTCTATATTTTTGTTGCATATTTTTATCAGTTATTGAAAAATATGAGGAAAAATAGAAACAAACATACATACATATATAGAACATATCGAATTTTTTTACAAAGAAATGAAGTATTATTATTTATAGCTAGCCTTTTGCATATAAAAAAATAAGATTTTCAAAACTTCGGGAAACTTATGAAATTTAAAAACAAAAATAAAAGTTTTGAAATTCATCAAAACCGATGAGAGAAAAATATACGACAGAGCATGCCTACGTAACAAAATTCAAATTGCAAAGTAGAACTTTAAAACATTTGTATAAATAAATAAATAGGAATTTGATGGCTTTTTTATCATGTGAGAACATGTTGTTTTGGTTTCAGGTTTTTGAAGCCACAAAATGCGTAGGCAACAAATTGGCGATTTATCGCTTTTGAGGCATCAATTTTTTGCATTTAGGGGTATAAGTAAATAATGCAGATGGTTGGCACATTTGACGATTCATTGCCTAAAAAATCATTTAAAAATAGAAATTTAATTTGTAATTTAAAAGTTTAAGCCAACGGCAAACAAAATGAACTGACAGAAAAACGGCGATTTATGGCTTTGGGGACATCAAATTTCGCTTTTAGGGTTATTAGAAAATGTTAAAAATTGTTGTCACATTTGGCGACTTATCACCACTAATATCCGCTATGCACTCGATTCTCAATATATCGACTCATGCGGATTCTGATAGTCATATGATTGTTCAAATCTTTAATTAAGACAAACAATGACTTAAAAATAATAATGTACTCACATAATAACATGAAATTTAAGATAACAGATTTCAAATTTTTTGTTTTATTGTATTATTAAAGATTAAAAACAATGATGGCATTTTTAAACGTACATCAGGCTGATATAAAAATTTTATGAATTCACCAGGAAGATATAAATATTCAAGTATCCAGAAAATTTGGATGATAAAAAATCTGCACATTAATTCCCTATTCGTTACCAAGAAAAGTTTAGAAAGATAAAAATTGAAATTTGTGACCAATAGTGATTGCCTTGTTTTTGGAAACAAAAATTAGTTTAATTGAAGGTAATGTTTTTTACAAATAAAAATTTTGATGCTGATTCTTTTTTAATCTGTTTCCTTTCTTCTCTGTCATATTTTTTACAATTAAAAATTCAGCTATATATCTGCAACTATTATCTTTCTAAAATAACTTTTTTAATCCTTATTTCTTTTTATTTATGTATCCTCAAAACTTCTAACAGAATTCCTATTACAATATTTTACAGAACCTTTTTTGCCAGTAAAATAATTGAAACAGAAGATTATTTTATTAGGAATTATTCTATCAGATAATTTTATAATAAATTTTATAGTTTCATTTTATTTCTAAAATACAATAATTTTTGAGTTGTAATAAAAGTTTTTTTTTCTTCAAATGATTCTCAAAGTCGTTGTAATCTTTTTATTCCTACAGCTTCCCAGACGGCATCTATCGATTCAACTCCTGGCTCTACAGGAAATATTCTCAGTCCACAAGCTACTTTCCAATCTTCCCAGCAGCACATTCCCTCTAGTCAAAGGAGCGTCTTAGAAAACACTGTAGAAACGAGGCGACCTTGCTCTGGGCCGGGGCGCCTAGGGACCATGGCTGGCGGGACGTCCAGCAGTGGAGCCCGATCCAGTTCTAGCGTCACTATACCACTCACGGGTAGTTCCGTCAACGGGAATAGTCCTGGAGACGATCTCACGTCCCCTCACCACCAGCCTTTTCCTATAGTTAATTCGAAGCCAAACACTCAGATGCTAGAAGCCAAGTTAGACAACCTTAGTAGGTCAGTAAAGGTCACTCTCATGTACCGTTATTCATGCATTTTATTCAATTTTTCATTCATGTTCTATTTAATTACATTCTCAGTCTCTTTCTCTATCAATCTGCCATTTTAACTTAAGTAATTGTATGTATCTGTTTTATTTCTTGTATAATAGGTTAAGGATAAATCAAATTGCATAAACAATGTTTAAAAATTTATTACTTTAACATGTATTGTTTACAACGTGATTGGTTGGATTAGTGTTAAGGTATTCGTATATCTTATTCGTTAAGGTATTCGGATATCTTATTCGTTAATTGTATTCGGATATCTTATTCGTTAATTGTATTCGGATATCTTATTCGTATGAGTTAGAGATTATGGCAAAAAGAAATACTAATATAAAAAGAAAATTTAATTTTGTATCATAATTTGTATGTTCCGAATTTTTTTAGTTTATTTTTTTTTCTTGTAAAGAGTTCTATTTTCCATGAGAATAGGAGTTTTTTTTAATTGAACCCGGAAAAATTGAAAGAAAGGAAAGACTTCATAGATGCAATTTTATAACGAAAATGCATTTGTAGTACAATATTAAAAGTAAAAAAATATATATAAATATTAAAATTTACGTTCAGAATTAATATATATTAAAAAGAAATTAAAACTATTAATTGAAAATCTAGAAATATTATGAAAGCTACAAGTATTACATCTCATATTTTTATTCATCTAATCTATCAGAAAATATTTGTGCCCCGCATTAATAGCAATTTTCATTAGATTAAATAAATTTCTATTATTTGAATTATGTACTTCGAAATATATCGATGCGTTTTCCAAAGAGTATGCTTAACAAATTAAAAAAAGGGCTGATATCATAAGAAACGGCATTTAAATGATTGTAGAATATACAAAAAAAAAAAGGAATTCTATAATCCTCATTCAAACTTTCATAAAATTCTAGTGTGAAACTTATTCTTGTTGAAATTTATTTAAAATTTCCATTGAAATTCTTTTTGTAAGACGAGTTTGTGATTTTACTCGTTCAATCTCTCGCAGGCAAGTACGAACAATAGAAACGCGCTTGACCACAGATATTCAGACCATCATGCAGTTGCTGTCCCACATAGTTGCCCATTCCGGCGGCTCCCTCTTAGGCAACACGACCACCGTCTCCAAGGATCTGGTGTCCCTGTCCTCTGATTTAACTCCTGAAGACGGTTTGGCCCAACAACCGTTCAGGCAACCTGGTGGGAAGCCCCGCGGTCGGCAGTATAGGAGAGCGGTCAGTCTTCAAGGGAGCTTATCCGCTCTGACGCCTGACGGGGTCTCGCTCAGGTACATGTGCAGGAGCCTCGATTTACCCAGGTGAGTATAAAAGATACTCAATCCAAATATAGGATATTTGTCTTTATAGTGTAAATTTCTGAATTTAGTTCCCAAACTAAGAATAGCATTAATTAAAAAACCTGTTGAATCTTAAATTGTATTTTAATGTATTTAAATCTTAAAATATATTTAAAAGATAAAATTATTTGCAATCGGAGAATCGTCTTTGTATTATTAATTTATTAAAAATTAGCCGCCTTCGGTGCCCAATCAAAATTTTCTATTAAATAAATTTGTCTTGGGGGCATCTTCAGCAAAATATTTTTAAACTTCAACTTTTGTTATTTATGTAGCTCTTATTATAAAAGAACCTCACGTCTTAAGCCAATACAAAAAGAGCTGTTTTTTGCTAACAAAAAAAGTCTTAAAATGTATCAGTGTGGTACAAAATCATTAAACATTGAAGTCTTATGTATCTTACAGAATACTTTTTTAAAATCTATGCAATATCTCAAAGGATTATTCAATTAAAAAAATTATAAAGCATTATGAATATCCGAATTCAATTTTAAGTTCAAAAAGATTTAAAGGAAGTAAATAAGAAAATTTATTGACTCAAAATATATAAAGTATTATTCTTTACTTCCTTTAGACCATTTTCTTTATTAAATATATATCTATGGCTTTAATAATGATTTTGAAATGAGTTTATATGGATATTAATATTCAATTATAATGGATATCCTACATATATAACAAATTTCTCCCCAATAATACAGAGTTATAAAATTAATATAGTTGATATTTTAAAAGCTTTATTTGTTACAGAAACCATTTTTTTTGCATTTATTTTTCTAGAAAATGTGTTTTTATATTTATTTCATTTTAAACAAGCATGTGCTGAAAATTACATTTCTCAAAATGTAATTTTAATAAAAAAATTAATTTAATTTTTTTTTTAATTTGAGCTTTTGTAAACACGATGTTAACACAAAAAAATAATATCTAATTCTTCACATACATACATAGAGTTCTTCGTGCAGATTAAATTTTATTTTAAGGAATATACATTGTTGGAAAATATTCATTAAATATTTTTATGAATATATGAGAAAATTATGTGGTAAATTAATAGGTATGATCAATATATATGTATGTAAATTTTAAGAGGATGTGAAACCTGTTTTTTGCTGTTATATTTTCAGAAGCTATAGCGGAAAAATTCTAAAATTTAGTTTAACTTTTTAATTAATTAATTATAATCAAAAATTCAAAAAATGCTTTTCCGGAGTGACCATTCTCATACTCCAAAGTATATATATATATACTAAATTTGGGAACTCTACGTCAAACGGTCCAGCTTTTAAGACGCCAATGAACACATACAGAGAGATAGACCAAAACTTATAATGAGTAGAGGTAGAGATAAACAAAGGCCTTTTGTTTCTACAGGAGTCAAGATCAGGAACCTTTGTCGACTGTTCATGACTCTGAGTTAGATGAACCAATTGAAACCTCTAAACACTCCAAGACAGTGCCTGCAACACCTGCCAGCGAGAAGTCGCATGAACAGCCAACAAGGTGTGCCTCACAACCTCTGGAGGTTAGTGTCCTTGAAATTACTGTTGATTTGCCTTCAATTGCATTTATCAATGGCGAATGAATATAGATTATTAAACATGAATGTAATACAGCAAAAAAAAAACCCTTCTTATTAACTTGATCGCTCTGAAATTTGGAACTGCCACCAATAAATTGCATCAACTTTTTTATAGCTGACCAAACAACTGAAATGGTTTGATCAGGTTTAATTCTGCATGATGAAATAAAAAACCCCTATACTATAATTAATTAGCCAATTGACTTCTTGTGATTCTTATGTTTCGAAACACTATACAAAGATTCAATTTTGAAAAAAATCTACTGATTAAAAATTATTTCACGAATCTTTCAAACTAACTGATAGTTTAAATTTTAAGATTTTATTAAATACTGGAGATATTGATAATTTGGAAGACATTACTGAATTTTAACTTAGTCTTGTTTGACATCTTAAACTAAGAGTTTGCAGGATCTTAAATTAATATAATTCGTGGCTTTTCAGATTTACTTAATAATTAGTTATAGTCTCAGGGTTCGAAAATTCTGTAAAATATTTAACTTGAAACTTCTTGTGAAATTCTAATCTGCAAAAAGAAAACCGTTTTTATTTAGATCAGTCATTTGTTTTCTCAAATCTCCAAGAAGATATACAATAGCAGCATTAATTTCTTATGCATGCATTTTTCCTCGTGATACACTGAAATAAGCACAACCTCTATATTGGATTTTTTATCTTCTATAAATAAACCAGAAATTTTTAATGAAATTCATTTATCTGAAAATCTTGTTTTTGCATTTTTGTTGCAGCGTCCAAGGCTCCGGATGGTCCGCCTCAACAGGCACCTCTCTGCAGAGCCGGGTCATCCTTCTTCTCAGGAGTGGGATCCGCCGGGGGATGTAGTTGGCGGGACAGCAAGTGCTGCTGTGCAGCAAGGAACACTCCTGCCAACATCCTCGGCGGTCCATATCACATCCTACTCCTCCACATCGGCCTTGCATTCGTCAAATGCCGGGAAGACCGCCTCAGAGAGGAAGACCACTTCGTGGGACGATGTCTCCAAAAGGCCCGTGGGTTCCCAATCATCCGACGTGTAAATAGTGTAAAGTTCGAAAACAAAAAAAAAATCGGGTTCGTTGGGTTTTTATTTTTCTACCGCCAGAGCCTTGTGTGTCTATTCAAAATGATGTAGACAGTGCCTGAGACTCCTTGTTTGCCAGACTGCAGGAATTAAAACACCGGTGGCGTAGCTAAATCGGGAAGGGTCTTCGGTGCTTCGACTGGTTGAGGGGCCCGAAGCCACGTCTGCTATGCACATGTATAAGAGTGGGCTCTGGTATTACACATGCAAAAAAATATGCACCGCCTGCAACCGCAGTAGCTACGCCACCGAGTACAACAACAAAAAGGGACTCGAGTTGACATTCAGTTCCTCAGTACCACCCCATCCTAAACTACCCCCCTGTTAAGTTCCAGGTTGCCTTGACAAAATATATATATAAGAAATGAATTAAAAATATAAAAAAAATCAAGCAAAAATAACGATATTCATGAGAGCTGGGCTGAGTGTCTCTTCTGCAAGAACAAGATGACTGGCTGTAGATCGCAAGGTGAGACTGACTCACAGCAGTGATGGTGGATTTCCACACTCAGGGAGTCGGAGAAACAACCCCATATCAGGACGAGTCACATTTCTCTCTAGTCCACGGTCTGTGATAAGTTACGTGTGGTCCTCATAGTGGGGTGCTACCGAAGGCTGGAATGCTTATATAGCTGTGATTATTCTTCCTAAGCTCCTGCTAAGCAAGAGCGAATGGACTGATTGAGACTGAACTGCTCTCGAATTGTATATAAACTATATACACACACATGAAAATATATTTATGCGTATATGTGTATCGATGTATATAGAACAATATACACCCATACACATATATAGTCCACTATTAGGTGCTGGCCGCAGCGTGGGCGCAATACTTTTAGCTAAAAAAAAACAGAGGCTATAGACAAGTAGGCACAAGTAGAGCACAAGTGTTGCCCCACGCTTTTTTTTCATAAACTTTTTTTCATGGCTTCAAATTGCCTGGTGCAAAACAAACAAAATAAAATCAGACAGAAAATCCGTTTCCTCTTTGCTATCTATCCATAGCGACTCCAATGCTTTCTATCCGATTTCACCGCAAGAGAAACAAATCAGGTAATTTAGACGAAGAAATTACTATCCTCGTGCATAGAGACATCTACTTAACTCAAATTTCTTTACACTTCTAATAAACGGCCATCTTTTTTACCTGCACACTCTGAGAAATTACTAAGGAAAAAAAATTAAGAAGTGAAATCTTCATAATTTAGAATATTAGCTGACTTTATTCTCGATTTCCCCGAGAGAGTTTTCGTTCCCGTACTCGGGGGACCAACTCGCTTTGAGTGGGCCATTGCACAGGTCACACCTAGGGGCCTTCCAGTGCATGCGCTGCAACTTGAGGCAAACCTTTAACTTTGCACTCCTGCCTGCTTCCTTACTTAACTAATACTATATATAATAATCTCACCCATCTTGTACATACGTTCGTTACGTATTAAGAGATAAAAAAGCTCCATTTTTATATAAATTGTTACATATTTTACAACAGAGGGTTAGACTTATGGTGCATAGAAGATAAGTCATGTATAAGCGAGCCTTGTGATGGAGAAGAGGCTGTCGCTACTATGCTAACGCCGTGGCCTTCCTTTCAATGTTAGCGGACTGTTTCTGTTGCAGACCCTACATCTATTTTGTTAATGAATCATAAAAGCTTCATCCCATTTGGTTCTCAAAAATGTTCTGTATAATAAAGAGACCTATGCAACTATTATATTCTCTGTGTCGTCTCTTCTCTCTCTCACTCACTCACTTTCTTTTTAATTATCGCTCAATTTTTCTCTCGTCAAACTTTCAACAAACAAATCAACTTGATCAAAATATTCTTTCAAATCACTTTTCTCTTTATTCTTTCACCTATTTTACTAATAAAATCAAACCAAAAATATTCCGCAAATTTTTCTCAATATTTTATACTTTTTACAAAGCATTTATATGTGTAATAATTTCCCTAAAGCCTTTTCAAATATAAATATGAAATGAAATAGTGCATAATTTTTTACTACAGATAAAGTAGCATACTATGGATGACATACGGATGTAGTAAATCAATGATAAAATAAAATATTGATAATTTTTTTACTACAGATGCAAATGAAGAATACAATAGGGACGTAATAGACATTTAGATAATAGACGTTAATTAATATATTCTGAACATCATATAAATTTTAAGTTCGATGTATTATGCTACCAAATTTTTGAAAAAAAATCCAATTAGTTCAAATTAAAGTTGAATAAATAGCTTTATAATAAACTTTATATAAAAAATAACTTTTTATGAATAATCGAAAAAAATTTTGTTAATCATAATCTGATAGTATCATAAATATTACAAAAGGGTTTTCATTTATTTTATTCATTCATAACTTTTGTAAAAGATTTTATATTTCGAACTGAAATTCATTAACAATATGATATATTCTTTAACATATAATTAATTTATTGACTAGATGAGGATTATTCATACTTTGAAGAGAGATTAAAAGAAAGGAATTTTAATTATATTAAAAAAGAACTAAAAAGTAAGTACCTTTATTTTATGCAAAACTTTTTGCTGTTATAATTAAAATTTAGTGAAAATTATAGTATAGAAGCAGCAATACAATAAGCAACAAAGCAATAAGTCTTTTTATTAAATTAATCTATGCTCATTTTATGACAAAGGATTTAAAACAAAAACACTGAAGATAAGCAAACGTTGCACGAAAAGATATTTATAAATGAATAGCCTTACATATTTCTTTATCAGTAATTAAGCATAAAAGTTTTGGTAAAGTAATTCTGAACTTATATTCTGCTAGTGTCTGTTACATTGTTTAAAGTATTTTAAATGAAATATAGCTCATTTGTAATTAATTATTTGTGAAACTATGATTTCTAAATTAATTATTGAATACTATGATTAATTATTGATGAACTATGGTTTCGGGATTAATTAATGATTACTATGATTAATTATTGATGTATTGTGATTTCGGAGATTAGAATCAAAATTATTTTTTGCGTCAAATGACAAAAATATTTTTAAACTTGAAAGTTTACAAATTAACAGAAGAACAAATTACAAAATTAAATTTTTTAAAATTAAATTGATCGAAATCTTTTATCAAAGTTTTAAACAAATACTTAAAAAGATGAAGGTTTTGAACTTACTCAATCTCTGCACTAAATATTTATTCTGAATGAAAATATTATAAAAATTGTGAAATCTTATTAAGCTTATATTATCTTGGTAGAATTGAAAGACATTTGATGTACAAAAGTGTTTTTATTTTTTTAAGTGTATTTTTTTTGGTTATCTGCAAAGCTAGGAAATAATTAACATAAGTTTCAAAATAACATGTTTCAAATTTAATTTCTATCTAATATGTGACAATGGAGCTCAAAAATAACTAAAACATTCTATATTTTTAAAAAAAATTTCAGATTAAAAATTTTACTACACAAAAAAATTGCATTTACATCACTGCAACTTCATACACGTAAGTTATACAAATTAAGTTGATATTGTTACTGAGATTTTCATAAAGCAGATCAACGTTGTTCTTAAAAATAAATAAAACGGTTGTTACACTTTTGAGCATAGTTCCGCTCCAAGATTTATCCCGTTACATTTATAAACTTATTTATGTTACTGAAAGCAAATAAACGTCTTAAATCATCTTTAAATTATCAGGAATTAATTGAAGTTAATAATTTAATATTTTAAGTAGAATAATTAAAAATTAGCAACAACTCCAACTAACAGAAAAGTAAACAATTTTTGTTGATTAAAAAATGCAGTCTATTATTCAAAAATGTACTTGAATTATATTAGGAAATAAAGGATATAAATAAAGGATAGTACCATAATAATTGAAGCAGGATGGGTTGAAAGATAACGTTAAAAAATGATGCAAAAATACAAACAGATCAAAATGAAATTACCAAATTTCTTTCATATTACTAGAGCTCTTAAGAAACCTTCATTACTCTTCAAGATTCTAACATCCGTGTACATCATGCTAGCCATGTTTCATCGATTAAATTGCACTTGATGATTATTTATGCTACATTTTAGCTAGAAATCATTTAGCTATGTAATGTTTAGAATTAAGTGATTCTAATGAAAATGTTAAATGCTTAGCTATGTCAGTATTAATAAAATATATTCAACAATATCACAATGATTACAATTTATTCGAAAAAATGTCTTAAGTCATCTACTTTTAACCATAAGTAAATGAAATTTTTGTTTTACCACCGAAACATCTCATGCTTAAAATGGCACATGTAACCACACCCACGAATAGCCTAAAATGGAAAATCCTCAGGGGCTTCTGAGAACTTGGCAAAAGTTCAAAATGATTGATCGTTAACTAACCAAATTAAAAATCATAATTTTATCTCATATATCACTAAGTTGTGATATGACAAAATGACTGCAAAGAATAGAAATTCTGTCAAAAAAATCGGAAAATTCAAATGTTTGTGATCCTAACGGAGAAATTAATTCATATCCTCTAAATTGAAATATAAATAGCTAAATCTCAGTTTGGCGTTTATATATATCGTTAGTAAGGTCAAAATACTACAAGTCAAATTTTCCAAAACATTTTATTAGCATAAAACTCATTAATAGATTTGCTACATCTATACTCAAATTATATGCTTTATATAAATAATTGTTTTATGCAGTCGCAAAATATCGTATGTCGATAGTTGCTATCGCTGATATATTAGTGTTGCTGCGAGAAGTTTTGAAAATGTCACAAAATTTGAAATATAAAAAATAATAACTGAAACAATAAAGAAACTCAAATATTTTTTTTAAAATCATTTTACGAAAATGATTCAAAGGTTCTCTGTTAAAGATTTTCCTTTATCATAAGCTTCATGTGGGAGAAACCTTCATGCTTCTTTCTTATTTTTTTTATTGTTGTTTAGAAGAATAGCGACGGAAAAGGAAGACCGAACACTAATAAATGTATCAGAACTACCATTTAACACTTAACTAGGTATTAATAAAAAAAGAAACAGCTAAAAAATTAGTGTCTTCATAAGAAACATCATAAGACATTTATCAAAATCTTTGTCATGACCATAGAAGAATACAGAGAATACTTATTTACTTTTAATTTTTTAATTCTTTACTACAGACAAGACTCAAACAAATAGATGAAAACATCTAAAAACGAATTTATAAAAAAAAAAAAACCTTTTACAGGAAATCACGATGATGGCAGGATGCTTCCACCATCAAAAACGACATTAACGTAGAAGTCTAGAGGTTGTTTTTTGCCAGATCTTGCAGCTACTACAATATAAAGCAAAAGGCATTATTCTTCGTGTTGATAATGTCACGTAAACTCATTTCAGCTTGTGCCGGGTTAGTAATGACATGCTTAAACATATAATATCTCAAAACAGCTGCTTTATTATTCACAATTCTGTTCTAAATTTGATAGAGGAGTTAGAAATTGACTCACCGAGTTTTATTTCATGAAACTCTTTCATAACTCTGAATTGAATTCATTGGTAAATCGTTCGATCGCGATTTTAGTAGCATAAAGAAAAGATTTTTTTTTTCTATTTCATCGGAAAAACTTAAATGAAATAAACAGATAAAAAAAAGAGGATAAATAACTATAAATTGAAAATGGTATCACAAAATAAAAGCTTTTCATTTAAAATATTAATAACTTATTCATTAACAACAAAGCTAATTATGATTCCCGTTTAGTTATTCATCCCTTTTACTATTCTGTAAAACTTTAATGAAATATTAAATTGCCAACCTTCTAAAAAACGAATCAATAATATACTTATTTAAAAAGAAATTCTTATTTCAAAAAAAAGTTTAAGGAAAAATATTTTGTTTGACAGTACCTATACACAGTATAAAATGTAGTCTTCTGAAAGCGTTTGTATGTTTGAAAGAGAAAAATTTGAGATATACTTAACTGATATTGAAACTATTTATACCATTTTGTTTGTGTAGTAATTGGAAAAGGTTTTAACATTTATAATTGGCACTGTAATTAGTTTCCAACTACGATTCACGCATACGTAATACAGCAGTATCTGTGTTTTACAATTATACGCGCATGCGCAAAAACTTCAAAATGCGCATACGCAAATATTAAGAACTGTGGTATGCATATGTGACACACTTTTATTTACATCTGATTTTAAACAGTGATACGAAAATCCTTATGCCCCCTTAAAAAAGTAATCTAACTTTGGCCGGAGAACATTAAATGCCAAAACGTTTCGCTAGTTACTTGATAATGAAAATGAAGAGTAAAGAAACGTTCGGTTTACGAATATCAGAGAAAGAATGCCCACACTTAGGGAATGAAAGTCTTCTATTGAGCGAAGTAACCGTCTCTCCTTAAATCTCAGATCAGCTGAATTGAGAGAAAGAATGAATCTCATGAGGAGCGAAGTGATTGCCCAGCCAATATAGTTTACAAAGGAATATTATGAAGGAAGCTGAATTTTATTTTCATATCAGATTATATAGAATTAATAAACAAGTGTGTATCAGCGCACACAATGACTTATTTGTATCTTTTTAAATTTTAAAACAGCTTTTCATTTGTATATTTTTAGTAAATGGTTTTGTCTACGAATATATCCTATTTTTACCTTCTTAACAGTCTAAATATTTCTGAATTTGTGCTATAAAAATTACTTCATAGTTATTTTTGATAATTTCTAAATATATATTTTTATTTTTCGTGTGATGTTGCATGGCATGCTCTTGTCAAATCGGGTGGAAGCTAGATTTAAATTTAAAGCTTACTTTTCCTCTTGGATGTTATGCCAAGGGTAACTCTGTGCGGGTACTTTTAATTAAAAATGTGGAGTACATTACATTTTCTGCATTCATGCAATTCAGATCTACCATCCTGCCTTCAATAAATTTTAAAGTATTCTAATATTTCTCTTTATTTCCTATATTTTTACTAAAAAATGCATACCTGTTGAAAATGCATGTAAAATAATTATTAGACTTTTTAATGGCACTTTCCACATTCCTTATGTAAAGATCACTTCATGAAAAGTTTTTCCAAAACATTCCTTTAGAAGATATGTATTATAAATTAATTTAAATCAATAATTTTCAAAGCTTTTTTTCTTTCTCATACACGAAGTATATAAAGGAAAATATAATCTTCAAAAATTCGATTTCAAGATTTTAACAAATATCTTTATTTTAAAGTTCCTTGTATCCAAAATGCAAATTTTTGGCATTATGTTTATCCATCAGTCTAAACGAAAACACAACACACAAATATTTTGCGATAGACGGATAACTTGGTCTTTTCATCAAATTTGTAGGTTTCTATCAAATTTTGAGTGAAATCCATTCAAAGGAAATCTGTCTGTCTGGTTGTGTAAATGTATAATTTAGATAGATAACTATAGTAACAAAGAGGATCAGATGGATAAAATTTAGTACCCAAACTTAACATCTAAAATGTAGATGTGTACCAAATATTGAACCAAAATCCATCAAATAGTTGACCATCTTTCAGAATGTTCTTTCATAAGCTTGTAAATGTCATAAATCAAAAGTAGAATGAACTAAATGCATGATATTTGATACCTGGTGTAGTAATTATAAATATAGTTATGTATCAAATTTTGATTTAAATCTGTTTAAAAAAATCCAAAGTACACATTCGGGGATCTGATGCTTGTGTTAAAAAACGAATTCCTTAGTTTAATCGCCAAAGGTTGTAAACTAATAGGCTCTTACATAACTAGCATTCATCAATGGTATGCTGTTAACAACATACAAGTACATTCATTAAAATAAACAAGAAAGTTTCAAAGACATCACTCCTCCTTGATAACATAAGCATGCTACATACTGTTGACTTATGTTGTATTATTTTTCTTATTTTCCGTCTTCAATACACAAATGCTTAAAACGCGTAGAAAATTACTGATGGTAATGGTAAAAAAGTAAAATTATACATAATTTCCGGACAAAAGAGCTTTTCCTTTATAATTCATCTCACATAAAGTATATTTTTTGTTGAAATGTATAAATAATCAAAACAGAGATTATTTAGATGCTGTTATACTTATTGACTTCAGCACATATTTCAGTTTTCAACAGCAACATATTTAAAAGCTTAATATAGTTTTTAATGCAAATAAGTAATGCTTTTTATTAACATAGATTGAAAGCTTACCGAATGAAGAATATATTAAACTGAAAGTGCTTAAAAGCTAATGAAATTATTTACATAAAAGATGTTTTCGATGGTTGGGATTCTTATTTCTTAGATTTCCAAATTTATATGTTCAAGAAAAAGCATTGTTTCCTTAATTTCAAAAACGATAAAAACGGAATACTTCTGAATATAAACGAGAACAAAATCTTTTAAAATAAAGTTGCATTATCCTTTCATTTAGTGGTAATGTCGACGGGTATGCAAGATTTGCATTTCTATTCTGACATGTTTTTATTATAATAATAATTATTATTTCAAAATGAAACCGTTTTTATTTTACTGAAGTTTGCAGATAAATTTAAAGAAACTATAAAATATTTTAAAAGCTTGCTTTTTATCTTTTATATTCATAAATGGAATCAATTCAAGCTCATATGAAACTTGACAAATATACCTCAATAATTTAATTTTGTATATTTTATAGGATATTGGTGGAAAAAAATATGCAAGCACACAGCACAACATAATACAACTTCAACTGGATGTTTAATGGTATTCACAATTACGTTTACAACACTTAAACAAGTAATATAAAAAAAATGTAAGTCAATTCTTAGTTAGTTCAACAAAGAAATTTTTTGTTTTAGTTACTTTTTATTAAATAATTATCATTTATATAAATAATTTATCAAAAAAAATATTGATTTTCGCAAAAATTGAACTCACATTCTTCACTTTCACGTGAAAAAAATATAGAAATCCTTGCATTTTACCAATTGAGCTACTGCCTGTCAATTTCAATTTCCATTTATTAACTGCTAAAACTCTAAAGTATAAAACTTTAGTTAAAATTAACAAGATATGCATGTAATGTAATCCCATTTAATTTTGATGGAAAGAAGGCTGCATAGCTGTGGCTAAACATGATGAAGAAAACACATGTGAATTTTCAATTCCGTTTTATTCCATCTCGTGAGGCAAGCATTATTTTCAAGTAGTATGGAGGCAAACATATTAGGAGGCAAAGAGGCATAAAAAAGATGTGAAAGGAAACGAAATATCTATCTCCGGTCTTATATACTATGATATCCTCATAAAACAAACACATTTAAATTTCTGCCTGGAATTCTCACAAGTTTTGATCTTGACAAGAGAAACGCAGGAATTTTTTAAAGGAGTATATTTACATCAGTGATTTATTATTCATCTCGTTGGTATGTGTGAGTCATCAATGACACATTATTTTTATAATAATTCATTTGATTAATTAAATAGAAATACAGAAAGTGATCAAGAAGTAATAGAATATTTTAGAATGAAGTTACTATGGCAATTAAAACAATACTTTGAAAATTAATTACAATTGAAATTAGACTTTAAAATATCATTACATACACACCCACACCCACCCACCCATATATATATATATATATATATATATATATATATATATATATATATATGGTGAATGTGATCTAATAGTAGGAATTGAAAAATAAAATATGGACCTTAGTTTTGCAATAGACCCATCTTGCATTTATCGTACCTTAACATTTAGTGGGTTAATATTTTTTATATTTTATATAAGTTTGATGTATATTCTTCTGATTTCGAAGAGGAAAAGTTCATAACTAGAAAAAAAAATCTATTGTATACTGTATTTCAGAGCTAATTCCATTGTTACAACTGAACATTGATTATCATGACCATTATCAACTGAGATATTTGTGAACCGAACCAACTCCAGAAAATCTAAATTGCACTTTTCAATTTTTATTCATGCAGAAACAGAATTTGAAAGATTATTGAAGTCAGCTCTACAGCGGATTTTCATAAAAAGTTGCTTGAAAAACTCATACTATTATAAACCATCAACTCAAAGGCATTTAAAATGCCGTTATTGGTAGATAATATTTTATAGTTCAAGAAAATGTTTAGTGAATTAAAAAGCAATTCATTTCATAACAGCTCCAATAATAATATCAGTAAATTCAACGCATTTTCATGTAGAAAATGACACTCCAAATGTATTTAGAAAGTTTCGAATGCATTGTAAAATACTAAAATTAAACTGGGAAAATATATTTTTACGAACACCTTGTTCTATTCGTAATTACAATCCACATAATAGCGTTCAGGTCATAATAACTAGAATATTAAAATATTAATTGCAGACGCCTACGCTTTCCCTGTTTTCAAAGAATTAGCGTTTTAGGGGAAATAAGAAAATATTTCGATCGAATAATCTTAAAAATATTTGAAAAATAATACAATAAATTTTGTATATGCATTTAAAATTTTAAAAAAATCCTTAGAGCGTTTTTTAATTTTGAATAATTTTATGCTTATAGAAAGTAGGAATTTTTTCGAAGGAATAAGGGTAAAATAACTAATAAATAATACAATGAATTATGTATATGTATTTGCTATAAAACATAATTATTTATATATTTTTTATTTATGATATTTTTTTGTCTCTATTGCATCTGCAATTTGTACAAAAATATGGAAATTGTATACAAAAGTGGAGTTTTTATACGATCTAGTTGTTTTATATTCATTACATGATGCACAGAACCTGAATTGGACATATTTATAAAATGCTTAGTAAATATTAATTTTTTTAAAAAAAAAAAAACTTTCTAATGAAATAACATATACTTTCTAGAAAAGACACGAAATGTTTATCAAATGTTTTGATACTACTGTTTCTAATAAGTGGTTTGAAAATCATTTCAGATTAAATATACTGGATAGAACGAAAGAATTAAATAACAGTTTAAAACATTTAAAAGAAAAGCGGAAATTATGATAACATGAAATCTATCAAAAATTTATTTATATTTCAAAAAAGGCATAAATCTGATAAATTAAAAAAACATTGCAGCTTAGAAGTACTAAGGTATTTTTTTATATACTTTCAAATGAATAATTTTAAAAATCCTTGTCAAAAAAAATTACATGAATTCATGTTCGATTCCTATTGACTAAGTGTTCTTTTATCCGAGGTGATCACGTCTCAAATGGTTCGGATAATCGATACATCGCACATACAAATGAAAATAAGAATTAAAAGACTGCTTAGGGCAAATAAATAATTTTAAATACATTTTTCATTAAATGATTTATGATTAAAAAAAGATTGTATAAGTTAAATTGAATATGATCTAATCTATCTTAATGCGGATGTATTTTTAACATAATGTAGAAAAAAGTAGAATCATCTAATTTTAATTGTTTTCCTCAAATGTAATTTCACTTAGTCTTTCTGAGATATATTCCTTGATTGTTTTCATCTTATCTTGTCATTATACAAAATGAAAATATAAGAAATGAAATTTTTCTTTAAGAGAAAACTATCAAGATATGAATTCATTCATTCTAAAACGACTAAAAATTTTCTGGAGTTATTGGTATTCTTTTTGAGAAAATTTTAATTAATTCTTAAAACTATTATAACACAAATATAAAATTATACAGTTAGAACATTGTTAGCTCTAATTCAATATTATATTGTTTATTAACATGAAAAGATTTTTACCTTAACGTTTTATCCAAATTAATTAGCACGGATGGGTGATATTTCGCTTCAAAGTCAATATTCCATGTTCACATTGCTAAATCAGAAAAAATCGTTTGCTACTTAAAGTGCAGCTATTTGCAAAATGATATTTAAAGATACATAAAGATTAAAAACGCACCATTGATTTTTTTTAAGAAAGTAATTTTGAGTTGTTGTTGTTGTTTTTCAAATAAAAGATATGAAATATTTAAAAATATTTGTTTTTATGTTATGTGAATAACTATTGTTTTAAAATTTCAAGAATTAGATAAGCAAATAAAAAAATTTTTGCATAGCTTTTCTTAGAACATAAATGAATTATAGAATCAGAATATAAATTGCGGTAATAATTTATTCTTTTTTATTTATGGAAGAGAATAATTTACGAATATATTAACTGGCAATATTAAAATGAGAAGTGACAGTTATAATTTGCCTATTTGATTCCCAGGTGAACTATTATAATGCAGATTCCCGTATTTTTAACGGTGTTCGGCTATATTTTACTCCAACAAAATATTGAATGTGTAATTTACGGAGGCATCTAGAGCCGTGTAATTTCTATTTATTCTCTCATATGCTATCGCTTTATACGCCAACATTTTAAATCATCAACGGCTATTTTGAAATCAGAGGCGGCTCTAATCAAGATGTTAAAAAAACATTATTTCAGAACTGGACACAATAGACAAAATATTGGCTCAAAATGACTCATTCTAAAAAAAATATACCGAATTTACCTAATATTTTTTATGAATAATAAATGTTTTTCGTTATTTAGCTTTTCTATGTGGATCTTATATTTATAATCTTTTATAATTTTTATTGTCGTTTGTTAATTTTAGGATTGAAATCGCTTATTACTCTTTAATTTAATTTGTTAATTCCTAAAAAAAAAAACTGAAAAGATAGCCAAAAAAATCCGAAACGAGATCATTTCACCATTTATTGGATTACATCAAATGCTATCTATCTTGGCTTTATTTTTCTTGGTAGAAGAAAAAAATGTGTATATCCTTAAAACTGAATCCATTTCTTCAATGTGATGATATTTCTTTCACCAACTTTGCTGTAATTACTGATTCTTTTTATATTTTTATCGGTCAGCTAAATTAAGGTAATGAAATTTTTTATAATTACAGACTATTCGCAATGCTCATTAATAAAAGAAGAAAAAGAGAATTTGAGAAAGATATCTTAAAGAATATAATTCATCTGATTATAATCTAAATTTTGGTTCTGCTTTCTATGCAGTTTTGTATCCAGAATAATTACAAGAAGTAGCCTTGCACAGACCCCGAAAGCATGGAAAAATCGAATGACTGAACTTTCATAAATAATACGTTTTGGAACCTATGAATTACATAACATAGATACCATTTCGAGAATTACTTGAGTATGGATTTCATTATGAAGTGCATCTCTTTAGCGATTTTGGAACCGTTAACCAGCTTCACGAACGTTATGGAAGCATACAACAATATGGATCATGTAAATTAAGGAATATTATCACCATTTTATCAGAGATTCTTCCTTCTAAGAAGAAAATTTTAATTTATTAGTTTAAAATGCAAATTAATTAAAATTTTCGCAGCTACACCACTTTAGTACATACTTTGCAATGAATTTATCCATTAATAACATAAAGTAAGGAAACCAAAAAAAAATCACGGAGCAGAAAACTAACACCAAATTGCTTCAGAATTTCTTAATTTCTAGATCTATTCACTGTTAAAATCATGAGGGGGAGATAGAGTCACAAGAGATCTTAGATAAAATCTTCATATAAATTCTTCAATATTTGAAAATGAAACGAAAATTTGGAAAACGAGTTGATATTAATCTTTTAATATTTAAACCTCCGAATCATGACTAAGGCTTCAACAAATCAGAAATAGTCTCTCCGAAATTTTCTCGAATAATCTATAATGAATATAATTGTATATTATTAACCACAAGCCGTTAGTGAACAATATTCACGATAGAGCTTAGTAAAAGGGCATCTTTGGCAAAGTTTTTTCGACGATATTTATTATAAATAGATATGCTTATGATTTAATCGATGATTCCCGATGAACTTCAATGCCACAAGAACAGTAATTAGAGAACTTTTTTATGAACAACAACAACAACCTTTGTTTAATCAAATTTTTGAGTAAAGTCAAACAAGGGATCTATTGATCTGTGCTTTTAGAAAAATGTAAACGCCATAAATCAAAGACAAAATTACTTAAATGTATCAAATTTGGTAAGTGACTCGATGATTATAATTTGGTTTGTGTCAATTTTTTTGGTAGTTGCCGGTTACGGTGTTGACCAAAAAGAGCAGAAGAAAAATTTCATCCATTTGGTGATTTAAGTTGACAGCATGTGATTTGCACATGTTTTAATCCATATTTATGCACATATTTATTATAAATATATATGGACTTGACCATACTTTTATAATTTGGAGAAAAAAAAATTCTTAGTGCTTTTTGGTTGCCATTAAAATTGACAAATACCAATTTTTGTTTTAATTGTTAAAAAAAGACACATCTAAAACACAAATGCGATTTTCGGATACTATTATCCCTTTGCACTCGATGGTGCCTCTTGGATACCATTCAAGATGGTGCATCATTTTGGAGTTTTATTTATTTATTTTTCAATTTTGATTATTGAAAATACTTACAGAATGGTAAAAGGACGGATAAATTCAATTTTAAACATACACACTAATTTGGAGCGATAAACAAGCCCTTGTATATTGAATAATTAGGCATCGAATTACTTTTCAAAGTGCAAAGGGTTAATTCATGCTAGAGATTAATCACCAAATAACTCTTAAAGGATAACACGATACATTCAATAAAAATGTTAAATTCAAGTAAAAGGTCAGAGACGGCGGCAGAGATTTGTCGACGGGGGGATGTGGTGGCAAGACAAATCCGACAAGGTGGAAAGCCCAATATTTCTGACTTCAAAACCACTAATAATAATTAAATTTTAATTAATTAAAGAAAATCAAGTGTTATTCAATTTCTTTTTTATTCAAATGCTGATCCATCTTTCATTGTTAAAGCTTTACAAAGGCTTTTGTTACAAAAAAAAATGTTCTCAATTTCTTTTACTGGTCATCAAACGATTGTCAATATTTGAATCGATTATTTTATGATACTCTCGTGGTAACATGTTAATAAGATCTCAGCTTCGGACCCATAGGGCCTCAGGCTCCGAAGAACCGCCGTGTAAGCTGCCCTGATGCACGCTAAATCCGTCAGGTCGAAACGTCTCCCGCTGGTTTGATGAGGGGAGGGGGCATCAGCTGAGGTGTCGTCCTCATTGTCTGACCTCAAGTCAAAATTACGAAGTCTGACCTACAATAGCCGTAGTGTTGTTTTTAAAAAGGACGTTAATGTAACTAAACAAAATTAAAACTATGAGACTCTTGAAATTTAATTTCTTTAACTTAAAAAAAAATGGTTATATTGCATTTCAGATGGTAATGTATAGATGGAAACTCAGATTGGTTTTTCAGAATAGTCTCCTGCCTAAAATATTTGTTAAATAAGTATTGCAACAACGAGCAGGAATTTAGAGGTGTGTCGCAACCGAGGTGAAATAGTATGTATGCTCAACAAAAATTTATTATAATTCGGATACGAACAATATAGAATGCGGAAAAGATATAATGATGTTGTTTCTTAAGAAACCTGGAGAAAATATTTTTTTTAATAAATGCACAAGCGTACTATTTTATGTAATCGATAAAAAATGTTCTTATGAAAAAATGGAAAATCAAATGTTGGATCCCCATGTATTTATTTTTTAATATATATTTAGACTTTTAAAAAAACCAATGCATTTTATTAAAAAAAACAATTAGATTTTGAATATTAATTCATCTAACTTTATTTTTTAGGCATGTATTCTTATGATAAGTATTTTTTAAATTCGAAATTATTGCAAGCTAATATTGCTCCTAAAAAATTAGTTTTATCCCCATGTTGCAAGCATTAACTTCTCTAATAATTCCACTGGAAGGTAATCAAAGTGCTCAATGAAAACAATTTTTTCCCATAATCTATGATTAAGTTTTAACCGTATATTAATCGGGGGAAATGTTACGTCTCATTCACTTGCTAGCTTATTGATTATTCTGCTAAATATAGTATAGTATACTGAATGAATATCATAGCATGTAAATCCGGTAACTGAGAATTTGGACTTAACACCATTGACAACCATTGCATTGAATTGCTAATCGACCGGTCAAAATTTTTTTGGCAAAATGCGACATATTTTATGTTTGTTCCCTCGTCGCCTTGCCGGTTATATTGCCAAAAGTAATGCAAATTAAAACCTTGATTAACTACATTTAAATCCAACTTGATGCAAATCTAGCTTGATTAAAGCTTAGCTTTAAATCTGACTTCATAAAAATCAAGCTTGATGAAATATCTGAAAATCTTTGGATATAATCTTCGACATTCATCATATTCAGTTCAGAGTCGGCCACCAAAAAACTGTCGGCATAATGCGATATCTTATTCATTTGTCGGATATATTGCCAAAGTTATTGCAAATTATAAGCTAAATGAAAGACTATTCAGTCAAATTTTTGAAACTTAATGTCTTCGACACTCACCGCATTGAGTTCATAATCGATCATCAAAATGAACCTATCACTTTATCGATATCTTATTCATTTGTTACATTATCGGTTATATTACCAAAAGTAGTACAAATTATAAGATGGATAAAAGACATATGAATCAGCTGTCCGAAATTTGCGAACTTAACATCTTTAACACACGCATTCAGTTCTTAGTCTGTCTGGCAAAAAATTTTCAATATACAGCATATTATTGACCTACTTTAGCATCGCAAAATCTTTGATCATCAACGCCACGCCAATCACATGATGCCTGCCGGCCAAATTCATAGTAGTCAAAGTATTAACTAAATTTCTATCTCGGTGTCACTCGATGTTACAATGGTGATAAAAAAAAAAGTACATTAGAATGTTGTGGAGTTTTTTATAATAAATTACTTAGAGTCACCATTTGTACGAATATTTTTGATTTCGTGATCATACTTTAACAAGTAGTGGCCCTTTACTACAGCTGTGCAGAAAATAACTTTCCGTCTTCGACGGTTGACAAGTAAAAACAGTTAATATTCAAGAATTCAAGTAACTTTGTAAATAAATAAATGCCGGGATTGTAAATATGGCTGCTTCAATGGTGGGAGGACTTCGTTCGAGAAGTAATTCATCAAGACCTCCACCTCTTCCAGATTTTGATACTTTTAATAAATCCTCTAAAGTAAGCTTAAAACAGCTGACTAATAAATGTGATTTTTTTCCCCATCAAGATAATTGTATTATTTTGCTAGGGGATTTTTCATTTCAGAACAGAAAATCATGCTTCAAAATTACTTTTGTATTTAAAAATTCATGTAAAATTTATGTATATATATATATATATATATATATATATATATATATATATATAGGCACATAATTGCTAATAAAGGAAATATTATTTTAATTCACTTATGCAGACTTCTTAAACTAACCATTGTTTTGTTTAGCTTGAAACTTAAAATTGTGGCAGTAAATCAATTTTTTAACAAATGTTTTTACAATACTATATATAATCACATAAAAGAAATTCAGTTTCTTCCATTGGTAATTTATGATGAACATTTTATATTTTGTATTCTTCATTTAAAAATTTGTTCTGGTTATTTATTAGTTTTTTATTTAATATTTGCTGTTATAAAGCAAAACAAGAAAGTGTGTTTCTTTTACAAAGGATAAAATTCGTTTTGTTTCTAAATTCTGTTATTATGCAATAATTTTTAAAGAGAAATATAGAATTGCCTTTAAAGGAACTGGTAATCAACGAGTATTGAGAGTTTGTTGCATTGCTTTATATTTATTCTCACATTATTAAATTATTTGCATATTTAGTAAAATATATATTTACTAAAAGAACTTTAATTGATGCAGAGGGCTTATTTTGATGCTAAGCTTTCATCATAGTTATAAATACCTTGTGTTATCTGATCTATTTCTGATAGTTTTGTAATGAATTCCCAACATATAAAATTTAGGGGAAGCTGATTTATGTCCTGTTATATACTAATGTAAATACATTATCCAGTGTTTTTGTGTATGCAAATTGAATGCATAAAAGTATTAGTATAGTCAACACAATAAACTCAATATTACCACTTTCATACTGCTGATTACCTGGAACAAGGGCCCCCGTGATCTGGGTGTCCTGAGTTTAAATCCCAAAGTGCCATTAGAAGCAACAACAACCTTTAAGCAAAAAAGTTTTTTATTTAATTTTCTTTTAATAATATTATTACTATCTTACTGTTCTTTGCTTATTTTATCAATCATCATCAATTTTTATATTCACATTTTTTTAATTAAAATATTAGGCAAACCTTCACAGAAAAAACATACAAAAATATTCATAAAAATGATACAAAATATTTTGAACATTATAACAGGAAAAGAGACAGCTTTTTTGATAGGAAGAATTTTTTCCCAAAATGCCTAGAAAATTCATTCACAGATTAAAGATATTAAATTGTATTTTTAATTAAAAATTTAAATATTTAGTTCTATTAGGTAAGTTTTGAGAGTGTTTACAATATTAATTTGTTTTTATGATTTTAAAAGTTAGCTAAAATAAAAACATTTCTAGGTGTAGTCATTGCATAACATTTATTATGAAAAAATTATTTAAAACTGTTAAGTAACAATCAGTATACACCTTTATATTGGAGTGTGTGTTTTAAAACAAAATATGTTTAATATAATTTTTTTAAAAAAAGAACTTATTCTATGATGTACAAATTACTATAGTTTATGACTTTAAAAAAAAGCTATAAATTAAGTATCCTTCTTTTTTTCTCTCACAAAAATAATGATAAAGTTTTCAAAGCCCATTTTTCAAATATTTATAAAATTAAGGCTACCTTTATAGGTGCTTTGAGGTTGCATTCAAAAATTTGTTGTAAAGTTGTTTTTCTTATTCATTGTTACATTAGCCATGGAATGATCAGTGAATAAATATTTTTATTGAGAAGAGTGGCAATGTGGAAAATTTTCTTTGCTTCTTTATCATAAAGAAATTAAATGATACTAAAAATTTTAGTTTTTAAAGAAGTTATTTCTATTTAAATTGTTCTTTTGAGATGAATTCTGGTTTAAAAGAGCATCACCTTTAAATAGATACAGAGTTGAATGAAAGTTTTTATTAGTTAGTTAAAAATTTTGTGAAAATCTAATAAAAGCTTTGTTTTCACGAATTCTAATTCCATTTAGTAATATATCTGTGGCTGTAGTACTTTGTTAGTATCTGAAAATTTAAAAAAAATGATTTGCTTTGTTTTGATTCAAATAAATAAATTAAAATATATTAATAATTGAAATTACTTCACATTTAATCGAAATAATTTCACATTTAAGAATATTATTGGAAATTAATTAAGATTTTATGTTTCTTTTTTATGATGTTTATTATATTTCCTGACTAATGTGTATCTTGCACTCTCTATTTAGTTTTGTGGTACTCTTTTTTTTTTCTTAGCATAGTGGTTTGATCTCTTATCTGGTTTAGTATGTTCTCCTTAGAAAAGTTAGAATCTGTCTTAATGTTACCATACATATGTTTTGATAAATACTAATTCATTTAAATTCTCTTTATGAAAAGATATATCTTGTTTTTAAGATAATATAATACTTTTTTTTTATTTTTCTTTTAAAAATATTGTATGTTACATATTGTAGAGTGGAATATTTTATTTAAAAAATATTTTTTAAAGCTAAGTTTTTATCTTTAGTAAAACATTTGAATAGTTTAATTAATTTATTTAATTTTATAATTTATATTAATTTAAGCAATAAAATATTAAATTATTTAATGTCATACTATAAAATATTGAAAATTACTACTACTGTCAGTTTTTTGGGGCTACTGAAAAACATTTTAAGGACATTGGAAGTACTATTTTTATTTACTTATTTACCAAAATTAAAACTAGTATGCGTAAACTCATAAAATCTTAGAAATAGATTCATTTAAAGAATTGGCTTTTGAGACTGTTTTACGATAGTTGGTTTTAAAGTAGAAATTTTTTTATACTTTTATCAGCTATTATATAACTTCATTTTTTTAAAAGAAAATCTTTATTTTTAAATAAAATTGCTATTTAGGTTGAAGTACGAGAAGATGAAGAACAAGAAAGGAAATTTCAAGAAATCATTGAGCTACTTTTGGCTGCAGGATATTTCCGTGCTAGAATCAAAGGTCTTTCACCTTTTGATAAAGTAAGTATCTTACTGTCTCATAAGTGTTAAAATAGTTAGGCTTCAGTTTCAATAAATACTTAAATATTATAAAATCTGTTGATTTTTTTTATCAAATCTTATCATTTAAAGTTATAATTTCATCAAGCAAAAGACTTTCAATTTAATTTCATATTAATTGAAAATTTGTTTTATTTTTTGATAATTAAGTACATAGGATACTTTTTTAAAGTATAAAATTACCAAGTTTATCTACTATTAATGAAGTTTTTAGAATTTTTAATTAGTTTTTTTAATCAGATTTTGTTTTATAAAAATATTAGTTTTCTTTTTTTTATCTCATTCATGATTTAAAAATATTGTTATGTTTGGAAAGAGTAAATCTTTTATATTGTAATATGTGTGGCTGTCAAATTCTTCATTTTTCAAATTTTTCTAATCCATTTTATCACCTTGTTGATTATAAAATGGATTAGAAAAGCCTTGTTAATTAGAATGATGGAATGGATGAACAATAACATTCATTACCTATGGAGAAATTTAGAATTACTTAATCGAAATTTTATTTTTTATATTTCCAATGTATTAAAATAGATAAATTTTTGCAATATTTTGTTTAAAAAGAGATTAATATATGTTAAAACAAATTAACATTAAAGAATTTATTTTTATGAGTAAAATATTTATTTCTTAATAATTTTTCTCTATGTTAACAAAAATCAATTTTGCTTCCTCACCAATCATATAAGTCGAAAATGTGCCTTTTTATTATCCTCTGCAAAAATTCTTTTTGAAATTTATATTACATTTGTAATGTCAAAAGTTAACATTTCTCAGCACTGCAGAAATTAAAATGCATTGGTGTTTTTTCAAATTGCTTTTTGTTAAACTGCTTCTTCTTAGTTTTTTACAAAAAGCTTTTTTGTAGTTATATTTATATATTAATGACTGATTTATTATAATTAAAAATGAATATTATAAAAATTATTGTATTTGATATATGCTGAATTTTTCATGCTAATTTTTTTATTATTAATTTGAATATATCAGCAGGTGTTGAATAGAGGGTTGGACAATATTTTAACATGATCTATCATTTGAAGAAGAAATAGTTGTCAAATTCATTGTTGGCTAACCAAATTTTTCTGTATAAAAAATTGTTTTATTCAATATATTTCTCCTTTCCTGTGTTCCATCAAAATACAAATCATGGCTTCTTTTTTTCTTTTTTTTTTTTACTGTGACCAAAATTATATATATTATAATTTTTATAAGAACAAGCAGAGATTTCCTAATGTATTTTAGAATTAATGTGATTTTCTAATAGAACCAAAATTATTAGAAAATCAATTTTTAATTTATCTTTCTACTAATCCTATAAATTAAGCTATATACAACATATGGTTTTCAAATACCATGATTTTTGTTCTTTTAAAAGCTATGCTTGGTAACTCAAATGAAAGAAAAGTTTAAAAATCTCTTGACATGTCTTTTTTTCTTCTTCTTCTTCTTAATTTGTGGAACTTCTAAAAAAACAAATCCATCAATAAGAAATCTCTCTACTGCCTTCTTCTAGTTCTACTTAGTAACTAAAATTTGTCTTTAATTTTTTTTACTGACTTTTCATCAAGTGATATTATAATATGAAATGTTTCTGGTTTAAAGATGCTTTAAAAATATAAAATGAGAAAATTTTGTTTTTCTGAATTTCATACAGTCTTGTAAATCAAATATTTTCTTTTTATAGGTTGTTGGAGGAATGACCTGGTGCATAGAAGTATGTAATGTTGATATTGATGTTGATCTTCTTTTCCAAGAAAACCTTACCATTGGACAAAAAATGTAATTCTTATGAAATTATATAGAACACTTTTTTTATTATACTTTTATTTATTATAATAAGATGAATATCACTATGCACATTTAAAATCATTTTATGGCTTTCAATTGGGTTAAAATTCCACAAAATCTTTCTATTATTTTATTGTAATTTATTACCAAAATATTGTATAATTGTTTTTCAATGATATATTTATTATTATTTATATATTTCAGTATTATTATTCCTCTATTCATGATAATTATTAATTCATGAATTCTTTATATATTACTAATTCATAGTTCTTTTATAAACAGCTATATCTAAAAAAGTGCTGTTAATTTCTCAATTTCATATATTCTCATTTGCTGAATATTTAGTTATGAAAACCTGCACTATTTTCCAGTTTTATATTTTTGCAGTATTTTCTATTTTGGAAATATATTTGTTTTTCTTGTTGATAAAAGCTAGGATGTACTAATTCTTGAGGATCGCATTTTATCAGATTGATTATATAAATAAGAAGAAATATGTTTTTTTTAATTTATAGAGGTTCTAGATCTTGGTATAATACATGATAAAAATATTTCATTATTCATTAAACATCTGTACATGAAACCAAATTTTCATTTTATTATTATGAAAAATTCTACATAAATTAAATTATGTGAAAAATATGAACATTTGAAAGTCTCTACTTGTATTAAGTTTAATTTGATAAAGATAATTAACAATTTTTATGGATGGGAACTTTGTGAGTAAATTTGAATACGAGCATAACTTTTCCTGCAAATGAATTTTACCATTTAAAAATATCTAATTTTTTTAATCAGTAATGTGTTATACATTGTTATAAAGATTTAATTTTGTTTTCTTCAAAGGCATTTTAAAATTCTACATTCAGATTATGATAATGATGTTATAAGAATTTTTAGAATTCTTTTATATACTTTTATTTGTTGTATTCCACAACTAAATAATATTAAATAGCAATAATAAAAAATATTTCTGTTATAAAATAATGTATATCAAAATCTAGATTAAGAATTTAGTATTAAAACATCACTTTGTGCTTAAAATATGTCTGTCAATACTCTATATTTAGTCTGGGAACAAAGCTTAAGTTATTCAACACCTAAATTATATTGTAGATTTAATTATTCTAATACTGTGAATGATTAACTTTCATCAGTTGTTGTTACAATTAAATAAGAATTTTCTGAAAAAAATGTTTTTAATTTTTATTTTTTATAAGAAAAATGCTGATAAAAAGATTTCTGAACTACTCATTTTATATTAAATGCTAATGTATCTTCTTTTTTTTAAAAAAAAAAATCTTTGTCTTTTTTATAGTAAATATTATTTTTGTTGGAATTCTACTTTCATAATGTTTATTTCCAATTTGTTTATCATTTTTCTTATTTATTCAGTTCTCTGACTGAAAAAATTGTAGCTGTACTTCCTAAAATGAAGTGTCCTCATCGAATAGAGCCTCATCAAATCCAGGGCTTGGATTTCATACATATATTTCCAGTTATTCAGGTTATTATTTTCTTTAATTTCTTGAAAATTGTAAAAGTTAATTTTTATATATATACAATGCTATTTAATTATTAGCCTGAAATTTCATTTTGATATTGTTTTTTGATTAAATGGAAGACAAAATCTAGTTTAAAATAAAGATCGTTACTTATTTCAGTAATCTTTCTTATTATTAAATACAAATCATTTTTTTTTCCTTCTCTTAATGATTACTTTTTATGATTTCCTTTGGTCTGATCCTTTTTTTTTTTCTGAAGATTTGAAATTTATTTTAAGAAAATATTTATTATAAAAATAATGATGGGGAAAGGATTTTTTTTTAATTTTCTATTCCTATTTTTTATTATTATAATAATGACTTTTAAAAATCTTAAATATCAAAGGAGACTTGCATTTGTTTATATGTTAATAGATATTTTATTAGCAATTTAAAAAAATTTTAAATTGTTAAAATTTTTGAATTAAAATACATATTTTTAAAAATTTTGGCATGGTGAATTTTGGTGGCACTACTTAGTCTTTGTTAAAATTCTTTCATTTTTATTTGAGTTTCAAACTTTCTATATTTTTATCTTTTATTAGTGGCTTGTTAAAAGAGCTATTGAAACTAGAGAGGAAACTGGTGATTACATCCGAGCTTTTTCTGTATATCAATTTCAGAAAAACTATGAAACTCTTGAAGTAAGTTTACAGGAAATATTCAAATTTGATCATTTTACAATGCACAATTTTGTCAAATTTTACTTAGAGTATTTTCCATTATTAAAATGTTTATTTTTGCAGGATATTACATCAAAATTGCTGAAAGAAAAAATGGCTGTGTCTTATGGAGAACTTAAGGTAAAAATATTTTCATTTGAAGATTCTCAAAAATTAAATGTATTTTTATAAATTATTTTCAATTAACAGAAAAAATCCTAATTTGATATTTTTATCAATTTTTTTATTGTTCATAAAATGTATTATTTATTGTCAGTTTTATCCAAGTTAAATTTATTCAATTTAAGTATTTTTAAATATGTTTTTCTATAAATTGATGTTAGATATATTCAAAATGTAGATTTACAAACTTTTTTTTTTGCCTATATTTGGCACAAAAAAAGGTTTAATTGTCTTTTATAGTATCTCTAATATTTTTTAATCTTCATTAAATGTCTAAAAATTCACAGATTTTTCTGCAACAAAATTTTATCATTCATAAATGTCAAAAATTTTTAAATTGAAAAACCAAATGCTTTTTATAGCAATAAAATAATTTAGTCGTTTTAATATATTTTTATAGATTATGGAAATTTAAGGTGAAGTGTAATAAATAATTTATGAATTATATTATTATTAAATTTTTAAAAAAATCATACAAAAAATTTGCTTTTAAAGTTTAGCAATTATTGAAAAAACTTTGTTCTTGATTTTTAAATCATTATGTTGTCCTGAATTAGCATTAGTAGGTCAGCTAATGCTAACTCAGAATAATTAATGTCCAGATTTCATTTAATGATTTCCATTACTGGTATTCATCTCTGAAGATATCTAGTTAATTAAATAATAAAATGAAAAGAGTTTTTTCATTAGTTTCAGTTTTACTTCAAGCTACAGGCATGAACTCATAAAGCATAGTATGCTGCAATTTGCTCCCTCTTATTTAAGAAAAATGTATTTAAGTTTTGAAACTATAGAAAATATTGTATGATTTATGAATATAAATAAATTATTACAAATTTTCATTTTGATTGTAGGAGGCTTATAAACCTCAAAGACTTTTCCGTTATCATGCTCCTGAAAAATTAAAGGATGAAGAAGTGAGAGTTCAGACAACTTTATTAGAATATGGGAAGTAAGTACATTCAATTCATAATTCCAACATTTTAAATTTTAACATGCATTAAATATTTCCTTTCTTTTTATTGCTTTATCTTGTCTAATGTTATTATGAAATTATCTTTGTGTTTCAAAAACGATATTCATTTGTATTTATATAAATTTTTCTGCTTTGTTGATTTTGAAAAGCGCTCGTTTTAAACAATTTTTGTTTATTTCTTTGAAAATATTTTTTTTTTTTTGCTGACTAAATCACAAGCTTAAGAATCAAAATTTCCTAATTTTAAATTTTTTTAAAAATCTTATGATTGGAAGAGTACAAAATTGAAGCCAGATATGCCTAAGATCTGTTCTGCATATGAGTTCAATATTTTCTTTATTAGTGACTATAATCCGTTCACATTAGAATGATCTGATAATAAAGAAAATGGCTCAAATATCAGCCTTTTTATCCTACAATATTTCAAAATCACATAATCCATCCCAAGCTAGCTTTTACCCTGTGAATACCCTAAGTAATTTGATAATTCTTTTAAAAATTATAATAATTATAAAATCTCTTGAAAAATCTAATTTTAAAATGTCTTTATATACTCTTTTTTCAAAAAGCTAAATTAATAAAAATTGTTTAATAGTGATTAAAAAAATATTTTATACAAATTATAGGTATATAAATTTTGTTACTTTTACATAAATGTTTTTTTTTTATGCCTTGAATATCAAACTTGAAAATTCTCGGGAAAAAATTAAAAATGTAAAAATTTTAGTATATAGAAATCTGTATTACAAAGGTTTCATCACATTCTTCTTAAAAATTTACAGCATTTTTATTTTTCTTTAGTTTAAAAAAGACTTAAAAGAATAAAATTGACAATGAAATTTATAAATAAAATTTTGCAAATAGCTGTAATTTTCAAAATTATTGACACTGCACTTTTATCAAAATCTCATACATTATATATATATATATATATATATATATATATTTCTGCATCAAAATTAGCATTTAAATTTGTATTAAAAAACTTTTGCAGATAGCTGTAATTTTTCAAAATTATTGATACTGTACTCTCAAAATCTCATACATTTTTTTTCTGTGTGTTTATCTTTTGGCCAATTGTCTGTTATTGTAATAATTTGGATTGCTCTTTCACATTGAAAAATTTTAAAATCAGTTAAATTGCTTCTTTTTTTTCCTTTCATTTTGAAGTGTACATTGTTTTTTAGTTGTTTATTAAAACATATTGTAAGTAGGTAGTTTTTTTTAATCAAAATATTTATATTCAATGTGAAAAAACATTGTTTACTTTTCAGAAACTTTTGAATTAGAAAATCTATTCTTGAAGAAAATTATATATATTAAAAAAAATTCAATTTATCACTTCATTTTCAGAATTAGAATAAATAGGTGTTTATACCAAATGAAAATTTCCAAGAATTTTTTGAATATATATCAACTAGTTAAAAAAAAATCATTAGATACAATGTAATTCAATTATTTTAAACATAGTCATAAAATTTAATTGTCCTCATATAAAATAAAATAGTTTCAGATAAGGGATATTAATTCTAGAAATAAAATGAAATTTGAAATCTATTAGAGATTTTTTGATGCATACAACTAGTAATGCTTAACATGTTTAATCTGCCAGTATCCGACCATGCATAATTTACACTCTTTTGTGTTGTGTTATATTCTTTTAAATTTCAAAATGCTTTCCTGGAAAGCTGCTCTTGATTTCAGAATTTTTTGCTGTTTTGTAAAAAGAATAATAATAATTTAGTTATTTTTACTAAGAAGTAAGTGTAAAGATACTTATATAATTTGAAATGATTTCATATTTATGTTATATATGACATTTATAATTAAATACTTCAAAATTTAGCTAAGCTATTTCAGAGTTGATGGGATTAAGTTTAAAAAAAGAGATACATAAAATATTTGGGTCTAAAAATAAATGCTGTAAAAGAAAATAGCAATTTTTTAAACTAAATATGTCAAGGATTGTATATATATATATATATATATATATATATATATATAACAGCTTTCATTAAATGATTATTCATATTGATATTAAATAAATTATTCAGTATATGCTTTAAAAAATATTTATTTTTCTAGGAAACTTGGAAGTGCAAGAATCACTGAAAGCAAAGTAAACTGTTCCTATCTTTCTTTTATTATTAATTATTTTCAATTTTTAACTATCTTATTTATTACTTTTAAAATCTATACTTTTTTAGAATGTATAATCTTCTTGGAAAGGTAAAAAATAATTAAACGGCTTGTGAATTATCTGTGAGAGAAATGAAAAATTATTTTAATGTCTTTAACAAATAAAGAACATAAGAATCTTTATTTTTATTAATTTTTGAAACTATAGTGAGACTTTACATAATGCACATAATTTATTCCCCAATCTTACTATTACTGCAAAACAGTTTTTGCCGTAGGTATCTGTATAAAATAAAGACAATGCATTCCATTCTGGAAAAAATACTCAAAAGATTTATTATGATTTAAATCATTTATAATGTATTTTTTACAAGAAAATTTTCAAAGTCATTTGCTTATAGCTTTGCTTGAAAAATTGAAAAAAAATGTGTTGCAGCATTATTCTTAAATAAATTTGTTGTGTTCACAGTTATTACCATATTAGGGCAATATTTTTCTACATATGATGTTATAATTTCCCATGCTGTCAGCATCTCTCTTATTTCATGATAAGATTATTGTTCCGTTGCATTTATTATTTCCTCCTCTCCTGGCCAGATCAATGCAATTTTTTACTATGATTGTTTTCCTTGTGTTAAATGTAACTCTACAAACTTTACTAGAGATATAATCTTATTAATTTGAGCTCCATAGACACTGGCTGAAATAGCTCAACGCTTATTTGGCCAACATTTATTCCATGTAGAAAGAATTATTATTTTCAAGAAAGTACTCAACTAATTGATTATACATGTGACTTTACAGTGTCTCGTTTTCACATCAAGCTGGTCTTTATCTTTAGAGAATGACCATAATGAGAAATTGAGATGAGTTCATAGTCTTAGATTAAGAACCATTGGTTTGCACAGTTTGATTTGTTTCACCATTTTATATGAATGGGGTATTTATTCCTTGAATATATTCAAATGACTCATTAACTCATAAGGAAATCAATTTAGAATGCATCAACTATAGAATTCTTTCCAAATTATTAGAAATTCTCTTTTCATGAGAAAAACTATAAAATTTATTGTTTAAATGTTCAAGCTAATTAAGAGATTTCTTTTGTCATATTATCATGAAAAATTATCATTGAGATTTTTTAATGTTTTAATTTGATTTTAAGTACCTGTGAAAAATCCTCTGAGGGATGGGGGAACCGATTCTTAATGAGAGTCAAAACCATCCAGTACGGTGTTTGGTTCTTGACATCTTAACTGCTACAGAAATGATATGGGTGATTGTTGCTGATTATAGGATGTGCTCCTTTTGGAAGAGATTATATCATGATTATTGAAGCCCTATAGAACTGAACCACAGCTCCCACCAATGCTATCACAGTATTCCAGTGTTTCAGATTTTTTTTCTGAATGCCTTTGAGACAGAGTGGTGTAACCTTTTATGATTACCTCTGCAAAATGAGATTACAGATTGTTAGATTGAATCGTTTTAATTTCTTAATATAAACTAAAATGTAGATGGGTTTTTTTTATGATTTTAAGAATTGATTTTTTTTAAAGTGCAAGTATAATTTTTGGTTAATATTTACATATGCTTTTTTTTTATTATTTGGTTTTTTAAACATGAAGTATTATGAGACTGTGAAGTATACACTATTATAAAGTTGCTAAATGACAAAAGTATAATGTAAAAAGCATTACAAATAATTCAATGTTTGAGAATCAGAAGGAGAATAATTGAAATAAAAAGAAAATACAGATGCTTTTAATGCTAATTTAAAATATAAGTTTATTACATAACAGTAATATTGATAATATTTTGTTTTTAATAACATCAGATGTAAAAATTCTTTCTATTTCTAAGACGGTTGCAGCTAAAATTAATAACTATTTCTCTAGCTGACAGATTTTGAATTTTTACCATAAGTAAATAATTTTGCTATGAAAATTCAACTCTATTTGAAAAGTTCTACATTAATGTCTTTAAAATTCATGGTCTTAATATGTTTATAAAGTCAATAAAATTGTTTAAGTGCCAGATGATTATTCTTAAAATTAAATTAAATTTTAATATTTTTAGGAAGGAGAACAGCCAAGTGAAGCAGAAAAAAATGCTCAAAAAGCTGAAGAAGAGGTATTTTACTGAGTTTGTTTTTCTTATGAGCTGTTTGTTTGAAAAGCTTTTTTATTTTCCCAAATCTGTTTTAGTAATTCATCTTAATATTTGCTTCTATATTTCAATGCCACTGTAATTAATTTTTGCTATGGATGTTATACTTTGCATGCTGCTTTTTCTAGAGTCGGATTCAGAGTTTGATGAAAAGCATGTCTGTTACCAATGAGCATGAGGTTAGTACAAAAAAATACTTAATTACTTTTTCTCTATTCTTGAGCCTTCATAATTCAAATCTCAATGAAAGATATATTTTTTTCCTTGATTATTTACAATTACAAAAGTTTTGTTTGAGATTATAGATTTTAAAATATATATAACCTGAAAATTTATGTATATATATTTTTTAAATTTGAATTATGGAGGCTTTTTATATAGTTGTATGTACGCTATAATTGATATAAAAAAATTCTATCAATATATCGAGATTAATTGTACATCAAATTGCCTTATTGTATACTTTTTAAAACTTATTCTTTAAAAAATATCACATTGTTAGAAATAAGTACTTGTTTATTTTTTCTGGTTCCCCATGATAAAATATTAAAAATTTCGAACCTTTGCCAACTATCTTGGTAAAAACATCTTATGTATAGTGGAGACAGGTAATCTTGACCTAATCTGAAAATTGCTGTGTAAACTTGGAATGCAGCAATCAACTTTTATATGTAGGATTTTGGACTAATATGGAAATTACCAGGTACCATTTCTAGATAGAAGCATGATTTATTCATAGATTGCAGTTAATTTTTCATGTGCATGCTGCATTCAATTATCTGGATGATTTTAACTCTGATTTACGAAATGTCATATTATTAGAACAACAGAAATAATTTATAAATTTTAACACAGTTGTGTAATTGTATTATTGAAAGAACCAGGCATTGTTGATAAATAAAATTGGCAATGATCTGAATGATTCACAACTTTAATAAATTTTTAATTCTGAGAAGTTTTGCATGCTGCATTAAATTTTAGGCTCCACTATTGATTCATTAATACTGTTACGTTTTTAGCGTAGCGGGTTCGGATTGAATGGACTTTAATTGAGGACAGCACAAACAAATTTATTTACAGCTATTTACAGGATAATTAATAAAGTAAAAATTTCAGATAAATACAATCCAGCAGTCAACAGTCAATTACAGCTTAAATTCAAGTCTTACGTACGATAAAAACAGACTGCAAAACAGCTATCGTATAGCACAGATACAGTAAATCGTAGCGAGCTCAATAACACAGCGTTAACAGCAAACGCAAACACAGCTCACAAATCCTTTAGTCCAGCGAGACGCTTTTTATTTCAGAGCAAACTCTCAACTAACTCACTCACGCCGGCTACTCGTCCTTATATAGCCGAAAAGTACGTGCACCTGAATCTCGTGAAAATTCTCAAAACATCGCGCACAATCTAGCGGCTACTAGACTATTCCTTTCGCCAAACCAATCAAGCTGGCGCGAGGCTCCTCGCCAACGTCGCCATCTTGGCGAGTTTTCATGCCGCTCGCCCGCTTGTAACAATACATTTACTCTGGAATAATTTGTTAAGTTAAAGTGTGTCCTCTTAAATACATTTATACATTTGTTTCCATGAATACTCTTATATAATAATAAAATAAATTACTAAACAAGAATGAGAATTGGAATAAATTTCTAAAATTTCTTAAATTGCTGAGTACCAGTAGTTTTTCCATGATAATTTAATGAATACAATTTATTAATTTCAAGAATTACAAATTTTTTAAGTTTTTCTTTTTAACTTTTTTTATTGACTGGTAAAAAAAAAATATAATTGTTATATGGAAATTTAAAGAAAGAGAACTTGTCATAGAATTTGCTAAATTCTACTTTTTTTCCCTTCTAGAAATATGTTAAATGTTTCTATAAGTGAATTTATATATTGTACCAAAGTGAATGTGGAAAGAATACTATTCCTGTTTGAAATTAAAATAGTATATTAAAAATCGTTTATGTCTTTTATTTTATACTTTTTTTAATACTGAAACATAATTATAATTTTTTCACTAAAAAATCAATATTTTCTGGACAATTTATTTCATATTTGCGACCTTTTTCCCCCTTTTTTGCTTTTGCTTTACATGTTTGCATGTAGCATGATGACTCTTGTTTTAATTTCTATTTTCTACAAGTTATGTTTTATTTCTGTTTTATTTATATACATTACTTCTTTAAAAATTAAATTATATGGTGATCTTATTAAATTAACTAACAGACTAAACTGAATAAAAAAATAAATTATTAATTAAATGACTAAATTGTTCAGTTACCATTGCATAATACATTGTCTTTATATGCATGTAGGTAAATACATAAAAAAGTCACAATGTAAGGATATTTTCTTTCTGTTTTTTTTTAAGTTATTAAATTTGTTTCATTTAATTCTATGCAATTTTTCTTCTCAAATTGAAAAGTAAAAAAAATTTCGTGAATCCAAAATAATAATAATTTCAATTGTCCTAATTTTTAATATTCTGTGGAATAAAACATTTTGTTTCAAATGAATTTAGTTACCTTCACTTGATTTTTTCAAAATATTAATTTTTTGCTTTTCAAAAAAAATTGAGGAGTCATTTAATAAGACTAGCAATAAATAGCAATATGTATTATCTGTGTTTGAATATTAATTGATTGTATTTCATTTCACAAAATGTTATAGTTATCTTTCTTTGTTGAATTGTTTTGTCTTTTATAAAAACATAAAATTGTGTTTTTCATTCTTAATTAAATATCCAAAATTTCAGGGTAAACTCACTGCAAGTCAGGTTGGCTCTATTGTTGGCTTACAGTCAGGAGAAATTCAACAAGTGGCCTCTGAATTTGCTGAAAAGGTATAAAATATATACAAGCAATTACTAATTTCCATATTTATTACTATTTTGACGTTTAATCAGATTAGAAGTCAAATTTAAATATAGAAAATTATTTTAACTCTCAAACATTCAAAAGAAACTTTTTTTTCTTATAGCAAGCAGAACTTGCTAATGAAGAAATGGGAGAAAGAGGACTCAGTGGCATACAGTATCATAAGCGAACTGTGGCATCATTAACTAAACAGATAACAGAAAAAGAAGGGAAAGTTGCTGAGGTATCATTACTTTTGCTTCTCTCTCCATTATTTTTACATTAATTTATTTTCTTTTCAAAACATCTGCATTTAATGCTAATTAAAACATTTTTATTTTCTAGGTTGGAGCCACAAATATAAATTTGAAAAATGCTTATCAAGAGTCCCAAACTAGGCTACGAAATGTAATGTATTATTTCAATATCACCTTTTGTGAATTACATTCTTTTTAGTTTTGTTACATTCTTTTAAGTAATAATTAATGATTTTTTTTTCTTTTGCAGTTGCAAAATACATACAAAGACATGATGAAAGAAATGAAAGTTTTGGAAGAAGCGGAAAATGATGATAATAAGAAGTATACAATTGAGATTTTTAATTTAATAATTACTAATAGGTTTATTGTTATAATCTATTTTCTTAAAATGATTTATTTTTTGTTTTTTTTTAAATATGGAAACTGCTTAAAATTATATACTTCCTGAAACAGGGATAGAATGTTAAGTATTGTTAAAAATTATGAGAGAAAACCAATATAGTTTAGCCCAGTTACTGGATTTTAAAGCATTAATAAATAGACTTATTTTGACTCCATATTGTTGAAAAATGAATTCATATTTTAATGATGTAAAATAAATAAAAAATTGCCCTTGGCATTTGAATGTTTTTAAATGTATATCAAGTATATTTTAAATATCAAATAATGTTCTACTGGAATATTGAAAATTTCAGCTTAACTTCATTTTTATATAATTTTTCACTTATGAATATTTAAATTATTAAAAAATACCTTTTATTTATTTATTTTTTCGAAACCACGGTTCAGCATTATGATGATAAATATGTAATGAATGTAAATACAGCACATGTTTAGGTAGAAATTACTTTTACCTGTAAATAAAAAATGAACCATCTCATTGTTCTTGTGACTACTGCTCTACTTTCTTCCTTCTAAATCAACCAGTTATGTATGTCAAATAAAAATGGCAATTTTTCAGATATTCCAAGATTTTTTTTTTTTTATTAAAGAAGTTAGAGAGATCAAAAAAGAATTCAAGCATGTACTTACAAACAAACTGTAACAAATGGTTTCATGTTGTTCTTTGTTATTATTGATGTGTATTATGGGTGCTCAATGCTTCATATTTGTATCTAAAATTTTATTTATATGAATAAAAAAAATTAATTATTCTATTTTTATTTTAGCCTGTTAGAAACTCTTCGATCCCTTGTAGCAACTAATGAAACTTTAAAGAAACAAGAACAAGAATTTAGAAATCATTGTAAAGAAGAGCTTTCTAGGTTAAAGGCTCAAATTGAAGAAATAAAAGCATCATCTGATGAAGGCTCTTCTGAAGACATGGTATTATCCACTTTTTTAATTTTTATTTATAAACACTTAGTATGATTCAAGATTGATTGTAGTTCAAAAGTAACCAGATTTATCTCTTTTTCAAATCCAAAATTTCTATTATTGTGAAATAGTAGACATAAATCTCAAATTTTGTTTTAGGGCTAATATTTTTTATTATATTTTGCTATATTCTTTATAATAGAAAAATGTGTATTGGCATTAAATGTAAGTTAATTTGAAATTTATGAGTCTGAAAGTTTTCAAGACTCTTTGAGAAAAGATTTTAAGGGTAATTTATTAATTAATTGATCAGTTTGTTACAAGATTCTTCACACACACTACCAGGTATAAAGCCACTACCTTCTTAACATTACTTCTTCATTTTCAATCCATGTTAAAAAGTACAGTTAAAATAAAAATATAATTTTTGAAAAATTTAATAACATTGAAATGTTTTTAATAACATCAAAATGTCTTACTGGGCATGATGAATTCTTCCTTGTTAGCAAAGAAAGTTATAAGCAGCAGAGATCGGGATTTGATCAATACCC
>JAOUZG010015602.1:10246538-10269381 GCA_026289955.1 Argiope argentata | reverse complement strand
AACTAAATAGCCCTAAAGAAAAGAATATATATTCATAAAATGCTATTGTTAAACAAATGTTAACAAATTTAAACTTAAATGCTTTTTAGTAAAAATGTGCATGTTTGCAAACATTTGAATCATGTTATGAAATTATATCAGCTTTTTACTGTAAGACAGTTTTACAGTAAATGTTTACTTAAATGGAATAACAGTTTACTTAAATGGAATTGTAATGATCTCTAGTAATTAAAAATGTATTAAGAACTATTTTAATTAACATATTAAAAACTTAATTCTTTATTACACTTTTAATTCTGACATCTATCATTTTACAAAAGTATATGGAATTACGTATTCAGTAATGTAAATATTTAGATTTGATATTTTTTCAGTTAATTTAAATTGAACAATTTATTTTTTAATGTTTTTTTAGTTTATTTATTGCTATTATTATTATTTTTTCTTTATTAATAAATTCATGTATTTATCTCTAGGAATATCGAGAAATGGTTGAAAAACAATATAATTCTGATAAAGAAAAGCTCCAAAAGATTCGAATGCTCTTAGTAAGAAATGTTTATATAAATAATGTATTTTATTTTAAAATCTTGGTTTTTTTTAATTAAATATTCTTTTTTCTATGTCAGTAAATAGCCATACTTCCATAATTTTACCTTTTCTTTAATTTCATTGCTTATTCATACAAATTTGTTGGTATAAGAACCACTGACATTTATTCCAAAAATGTTAATTATTTCATCCAGTGTTATTGTTTATTATTTCATTTGCTGTGTAAAAAATGTTTATTTAAGCAATGTATTTTATTTTAAAATCTTATTTTTATTTTATTAAATATTGTTTCTTCTATGTCAGTCAATAGCAATATTTCCATAATTTTACCTTTTCTTTAATTTCATTGGTTATTCATATAAATTTGTTAGGTTAAAAACCACTAATATTTATTGCAGAAATGTTAATTACTTCATCCAGTGTAATTTTTTGTTGTTTCATTTGCTGAATTTTATTCAAAAATATATATGGCTTTTTATTTGTTTCTGTAAACATTAATTATTAAATAGCCTAATTTTATAATATATGACTTACACTTGCATATGATAAAACTGATTGAGCAATCTGAAGTGTGCTATGAATATGTTCAAAACTTTAAATTCATTTTGTAATCTTAATTATTTTGTAAAATTATTCTATGAATGCTTAATCACCGAGAGAATTGGTTAGTAAACATGGATTAGTTAGAGAACACATCACTAAAAAACACAAAATGAAGTGTACAAAGGCATAAATTCTTAGATCTGCCTCTTACTGCCATTTATTGATACTGTAATGAGTAAAGAAAGGATTTTTAAGTGGTGTTGATAAATTTGTTGGTGAATTTATAAACATAGAAATTTTTTTAAAAAATTAAATTTTTTTTAAATATCCTTACAGTTTTTTAAACTAAATACTTCGGGGACTTTCTTAATTTTACTATGTTCATAGCTGAATTTGAATTTTTGTAATTGCTTGTTTATACTTTCTAAATAAAAAAAATATTATGTATTTTTGTCATATATATACCTTCATATTGCAAATTCACTTATACATTTTTTTCCTTGATATTTATTCCATAAACAAAATGTTATGAGTTTTTAATTTGTATTCCTTCTCCAAGGCTCGGAAAAATAGAGAAATAGCTACATTGCAAAGGAAATTTGATGAAGTGCCATCTAGAGCTGAACTCAGCCAGTATCAGAAGCGATTTGTAGAATTGTATAATCAAGGTAAGGAAAACAAATTACAATGATACTGTAACATTATTCATCACCTGGCTTCCTGGCATAGGGGTAACACACCTTTGCCATGATTTGGGCTGATTCCCTGTTCGGGCATGGTTGTTCTACCTGTAAGATTGTGATAGTGCCCCCCTGTGAAAAGGGGTTGTGCAATCGAATATGATAAATAAGTAGCTAAAGTTGTACTCTTTGCCCTAGTGTGCACTACTTCAAAACTAGAGGCACTAATTAGGCTTAAATTGTTGGTACCTCAGTGAGCTTGTCCATGGCAAGTGCCATAAAAAAAAACAACATTATTCATTTTTTTGCTTTTCACCATATTTGATATTATTGCTTTACATTAACTGACCTCACATTTCCTTAATGTATATTTTTTAATTAAATATTTTTTCCATTTTTAAATTCATTTTGATATAATAATGTTATTCTTCTGACCACTCTAAAAAAATTGTAAGAGATGTTTTATTATTTCCTATAATTATATTAATGTCTGCTACTCTTCTTTTTTTATTTAGTGGCTGCAAAGCATAAAGAGACGTTGCAATTTTATACTTTGTACAATACATTAGAAGATACAAGAATGTATATAATGAAAGAGGTACCTATTTTGTGAATTATTTATTAAGATGAAATTCTTTTCTAATCCATATTTTTAAAATAATGTTTTATTTTTCTTACATTAATTCTTACTAGTGTCATTTACATGCATTACTTAAACCTTTATTTTTTTTAACAAAAAGTGTATTATTTCACACATAACTGAAAAATATAATTTAAAAAATACATTGTAGAATCATAAACTGTTAATGTAGATGTACTCCTTATCTTTTTAATTTGGAGTCTACTAGTTATATACGAAACCAGTTAAAATTAATTTTAGTATTTAATAGCTTTCATAACCAATACATAATTTATAAATAAACATTAAAGATTTATTGTGAAAAGTGATTCTTATGAATTTTTTTAAATAATAATTTCAACATATAATTTAGTTATTTCAACAAAACAAAGAATGTATAACTGTTCACTCTGAAAATTTACAAGGCAGTTAAAAGTTGCAAAATGATGAGTGTTGCTTCTAAATAAAATATTAATATAATTAAACTGAACTAAAAATTTTCAAGCATGTCATAGTGTATTTCAAAAACAATTTAAAATTATATCAATGCTATTGTAAGATAGGCATTGAGTCTGCATCTTTTTAAATCCTATTTTTTAAAAATCTGTAATAAATAGCATTGTTAATAAATTATTTATTCAGTAAAATTATAGGGCTGTCACCCCACCTGGAAACCTGGGGGGGGGTGAAAGCCTAGGGTGAAACCTTTTTAAACTTTTTAAAAAAATCTAGAAGGAGAATTTGGAAGTCTCTATAAAAGCAAAGAAATGTATTTATTTTTGTTTACAACAGTAGCTACTCTGTATTTAAAATCTTTCTGTTTCCTGGTGAGAGGGAAGAAAAATAATTTCATTGAACAAAAGGAAAACCATTTTTTAAATAATGTTGGATTTTCATTTAATTGGTAGTTGCTTGATTGTATATTGAATTAGTTATATATAAATATAAAACAAAATTGGGAGCACAAAAAAGTGGAGGAAATTTATAGATATATCTAGCTTTGATCTAACATTTTTTAGCTTTGTCAGAAACTTGTATAAAACCCTTGTAAAAAAATATCTTATATTGATAGTTATAGAGTAGACAATATTTTATATATTTTTTTTCCTATAACGGCTTGATTTACAAATTTCAACTGTTGTCAATCCTGCAACTATTTTAAATTTTCTTTATTTCTTTCTTTTTTTTTTTTTTTTTTTACTAATACCTCTTATATAATGACTCATCTTACATGTCTTATAATATTGTATTTAAACTATGAGCATCTTGTGCTGTTATATATTACCAAAATATGTTTGAAAGCATTTTTATTTTATTGTATATCTGAAAGCATTTAACATTTTCTGTGCATTTTATATTTCTTTAGGTTGATTTGTTAAATTCTATTCAAGAAAATTTCACCGAGTAAGTGTTACCTCTTTTGTTATTGTCTATTTGTTAATGTTAGGAATATTTCTCTAATATTTTTCCTTTCTCTTTCACAGGGCTATGGCATCACAAGCCTCTAAAGTTGAATTCCTTGCCCAATTAGAAACAATTGTTGAAAGGATTTTACAAAATAAAGCAAAAGTAAGTTCCTTCCTTCTTTCTTGTATGTTTGTAGATAAAGAATGCTGCTTTGTCTTGAGATTTAAAATTAGTTTGGAATTTTTCTCATTCATCCCAATATCTGCATATGAACAAATAAATTATAGTTTTCCACCCAAGACCTTGTTGTCTTTGAATTTAAAATGCATGAAATCTACCATTGTGATTGAGATAAGCTTTGGATAAAATAGTATTGAAGTTGAGGTAAGGATATCTGCACAGCTGACATCCTCATAATCTGATTTCAGTTCTGAAATAGATATTTTTTTTCCAAAAAATAATTGGAAAAAAATCAATTTATTTCTCTCCCCCCCCCCCTATCTAATTATGCTCACAGAAGAGTAAAATTAATATCATCAATGTTTCAAAAGCTTGATGAAATTGTCATCTCAGATGCATTTTTTTGAGATTATAATTCATATCAAACATGTAGTTTTCTAAAATATATCTCTGTTTATGTCTTTAGTCTATTATAATAAAAATGGAGCTCGAAATGCGTTGCTAAGCGCAAAACTGGAGAACGGCTCGACCGATTCGGCTAATTTTTTGTTTAATAGTTTCGTTAAGACACGAGGATGGTTCTTATGGAAAGAAAAAATGAAAAAACTGCGAGGAAAATAGTTAAAACGACACTTTTCTAACTTTCCCGCCAAAAATCTGCATTTCCTTCCCCCACGCCAACTGAGTGAGATAGCAGGAAGTAATAAATAATGATTTGTTTAGAAAGAAATGCGCGAAGTCAGTTGGTTTTCATTCATAGATAACGGGATGTTTAAAAAAGAAACAAAATAGCTGCTTTTATTATTAGTCTGTATGAATATTTAATCTATGCCTGCTCAAAATAAAATTTCGGCACGGAAGAAAAAAAAAAGAATAACAAAGTGAAAATAGGGTTTGTAGAAACAAAATTAGTGAAGAAAAAAAGGATAGAAAAAAAGAAAAGAAAAGAAGGATGTGTGTGTATCAATATTATTTCCTCTGTGCGCGGCATTTTCCGAGCTTTTTTTAAACTTTCGCATCTCTTAAAAACCAATTGTCTTTATTGTTTAGTGTGCTTACATTTATGAAAATTTGAATCTCATTATTCTATGAAAATGTAGAATTTTAGACCTTTCCCTCCACCATTTAAGTAAAATATCAATTCCGGGACAATCATTGCTCGGATACAAAGAGAAAGATGAATAGCACAATGAACAGAACATCTGAAGAAAATAATACTAAATAATACTCTAAATGAATTATATGATTATCAAAATTTGTTTGGTTTAAAAATATTTTGATGCAAAACCTGTTATGAGACATAGCTAAATAAAATATTATATGAATATTATTTTAGCGAGCATTAATACTGGCGAACCGACTGGTCGCCAAGGGCGGCTAGTTTCTAAATAAAAACATAAAATATGTTTTTTATTCAAGATTTTAAAGCATGCCTAATTTGTATTTATTTATGAAATGTTTTATTAGAAAAATCAGATTATATATTCTTAATTTGAAAAAAGTTAATAGAATATTGTTATTAATTTTGCTTTTCTCTGCTATTTAAAATCATTTTCAAAAGCTGCCAGTGTATATTTTACCTTATTTAAATACTAAAATTATATTTAAAATTAATTTATACAAATAAATTTAATCTTTGGGAGTATAATTACTGTAAGCATACATATTAGCAATTGGCATTTAATTTAACAACAATTTATAATGTTCAGCTTACTATTTTAAGAGTCATCAATACACAAATAAGATAATTTTAGTGATAAAATGAATTTAATTTTATACATTTATATAGGTCGAAAAGAAAAGGCTTGAAGAGAAGAAACAACGAGACATGCTCAATGATCAGTTACTTGATCTTATAGAAAAACAAAGATTATACTTTAAAACTGTGAAAGATTTCAAAGAAGTAAGTAGAATTTGTTTTAAAATTATTTAAGAACATTTTGCTGTTTACTTTTTTATAACTGTTTTTCATTAATTTAAAGCATATTTGCTTTTTAAAAGTAGAGAATTAATCATATTGATGTGTTCAGAAATATAATTTTATATTTTGTATTTTTAGAATATTTAACCCTTTTTTTTAACAAGTTTGCCTCATTAGAATAGTAAGATGGGAATGGAGGAGAAAATATAACCAATTGACCTCAATTTATATAACCTAGATTTTTGAAGGTCGAAAATGCAACCTGGGAATATTCGTATTATTAATGATTAAATTCCTGGTAATTTTATAGTATGGAAAGAGTGATATATGTTATCGTTAGTCCTGATTATAGATTTTAATTTTTAATCAGAGCATAAATATAATGTAGTATCTTTGGCTTTCTTTTATTTGCATCTAAAATTCAATATCTTATATGAAAGTCTTGATATTTGCCTTGTGAATTCACTCACATCAATATTTATTGTTGGTGCTTTTTCTTCCATTCTAAAGATTGTTATTAGATTTACTCTTTTTTTATCATATATTTTCTGAGAAAAAATGGCTTCATTACATGTTTGGATTGTTAACATATATATTTTTTCCAATTATAGGAATGTAGGAAAAATGAAATTTTGGTTGCCAAGTTGAAAGAAAAGAATAAAGGACGTTAAATACTCATACTTTTAGAAAATGGGAAAAGTAGCTTTTGAAATTAGTTAATGAATTATAAAAAATATCTAGCTTTATTTTCTCTGAACTGCCAACTATATGAATTTATGAAACAATTCAAATTTGTATATAAAGTTGAATTATATTTATTTGTTTTTCTACAGACTAATAAAGTTATATTTTTGATATTTTCACAAGTGATTTTTAAATGATACAACAAAATACAATTATTTTGTTTATTGTTAACTTAAATAAGTACAAAATAATATGCTATATACATAACAAAGCAAATAAGGCACTTTTTCTGATGTGGAACATGTAAAAAAGAATGAATTTCTTTGGCACATCTTTCCAGATGATCATTGCAAGTCTAATTACATTGAAATGAATTTCTGTACATTGGAATGTAAGTATGGAATTATTTTTGGAAAAGGTACAGTTTCCTCTTCCTAAATATACATTTTTAGTATACACCTAATCAGTGAGATCAAAATCAGAAATTCAACATTTAAAAATGAAAAACAAATTAATTATAGTAAGGTAAAATCTCTTCAGATGGTGAAAAATACTTTAGCATAAAAATATTAAATAGTTTTTCATGGGTTTTGTTTTCCTTTAAAATTTTATGTTGTGCGTTTTAATGCATGCCCTAATAAACTGTCTTTATCACAGCTACTGTTCAGTAATCACAGAAAAGTCATTTAAAAATTCATGTTTTATGCTTTAAACCTTGACAAATAAAACTCGCAGTCTGTGCAGTAATTATTAGGAAGGAATACTTGTTTAGTATGACACAAATTGCAAATAACAGATCCATTTGAGTTTTCAGGTGACGGGAATTCTTGGATCTGTGCATGAGCCTCCCCATTATCTGGTCCCTCAAAATTACCATAGCTTTTACTTAATATGGATATTTCTCCTTTACCAGCCTCTACATGTTGTTGATACACTCTTTCAAACAGTGGATTGGAAGAAAAATCTATTTCATCATACTCAGCACAAGCAACCAATACAACTTCATCAGAAAAGGTCACTGTCTTTTTTGAAGACTTCTTTTTCACTGGATCTGTAATACATTGTTGGTTTGATTCTTGTTCCATTGGTTGAAAATGCCCATCACTGTTTGATGTCCTTATTAACTCTAACCTCTGCACTGCAGTGGCATAATCTGGTGGTTGCATAGGTCTTGGAAGATAGTTATTTGCAGTATTTGGTAACCCTGGTGCATGCAGCATAGTTGGACTGAGTGGAGTACTTTGTTTTAAAGCTGATTTTATAGGTTTTGCTACTGGCTCTGGAAGTCCTACTGTGTTTTTAGAATTTATACTTGGCATCTCAGCTAAAGAATCTCTGTTGTCTGACCTTATTTTTAAAGCGGATTTTAAAGGAGGGACATTTTGATTGATACTACTACTTGAAGTTTGGCTCCGTGTTAATCCAAACTGAGGTGGAGAATTGATGCTTTGATTGTTTTCCATGTTTTCATTTAGTTGATTGGAAGAATTTTGATTTGCTTTAATTACACTGTTTATTTGTTCCTCTTCACTTGTTATTTGAGCACTTGGTTCCTTTGGCTTCAGCAATACCTTTTCAAATTTCGAAGCAAGATCTTTCACACTGTTTGAAGTTTTGCCATTGTTATTAGATACAACACTTGGAGAACTTGCTACTTCAGAAGTATTTTCCGAGTGAAGCTGAAAATATAGATTAATTACTAAATGATTTGAATTTACATATTTTTACAGCATATGTATATTTATTCTGTGCTACAAACCGGATATTTAAGCATAGTAAAAGAAGGAAATATCTAAATTTGACTACTTCTTAAACACTAAAGAGATATTTAGTGTACTCACCGTTTTTTACTAGTATACATCTGAGTAGCACAAAAGACAGAAAATAACATGATATATGAATATGAAAGTTTTAAGAATTTTTTTATTTAATTTTTTAATACATATAATAACTATCACTGTAAAATTGAAAGAGGAAAATTAAAAATCAATTTATTAGAAAAAATTTTCCTAAAATTTGAATTACATTCGTTATTTAAAATGAAAAAATAATAAATGTAATTTACCTTCCAATTCATTGTATTGGCTTTATTTTGTTCTTTCTCCTTTCCAGGAGCTGTAAAGAAAAAAAAATTAAGTCAAATTTGTGACAAATTCTTAATGATATAAACATTCTACTTTAGTTGTAATAATTTCTTAAGAAAATAAATTATGTTATGCAGAATCTCAAGGTTTAAATTTATCCAAAAATAATGCTCAATATTGGGATAACCACTCACGATTATTTTTGAAAATGGTATGCTATTGATAACTCAAGTGCTTCAATAATTACTTCGGTCTACTTTTTGTTGCTTTTCAACTACATCTGCTTGACTTCCTAGATCTCCAGAATTAACACCAGTAGACCTTTTGTTGAGACTTTTCATTAATAGGATAATACACCAAATGGTTAAATAAAGAATTATCGAAACAATTGTATTAAGTATGCAATCTAAATTGATATTTATTATGAGAAATCAATTACCATTAATGGTATTCAATAATCCAATTTGAAGAACTGGCCTCTTTCATACAACACAAATTTAGAATTAATAATTTGTGATTCTCTCCATATTAATCATTAGTTTAGAATACCTGTATTTTAAAAACCTTGTTTTTAAAATTATATATTTATATTTTATGAAATTTATGCTTACCTTTAAAATTAGTATTTCCTTTCTCTGGAATAAAAACTGGTTTGGGCATTTCGGAACTTTCTTGTTTATTGAGGAACTTCTGTTGTTTGTTCTGTAGTTCTTTTAACCAAGAATTCCCTTCTTGAGATAATTTTGGCAGCATAGATTCCTTAGTGTCAGTAACTTGGATAGAATTATTTGATGAATTCACCCCTTCCAAAGACTCTTGCTTCTGCAACGATTTATTCAAAACTTGCCTCCTCTTTGCTTGTATCTCAGCAAGGAAAGGATTCAAAGGTAATGGAAGGTCTTCTTTATCATTTGGCTGCTCATTTATTAAATGACGTGTTGGAGAGAGAGGAACTTCAAGGTTTTCATTTGGATTTTGAACTGTCTTTATGGGTGATAAAGGTGCTTGAGGAGTCAGCACAGGTATTGCAGAATTCTTTACAGACAATCCAGATTTTGGAGAACATTTTATTTCTGTAGTCCTAATGGGTGGTATGGGAGGCAAGTTAGATTCATTCTTTTGGATGCTTGTCATATGGGGTATTTTAGAAGGCTTAACACTCGGTTGATTAAAATCTGATTTACTAACAGGTTCAGGAGACTTCTTGGGTATTGCTGGCAAAGTATGTATTAGTTTAGGTTTAGGACTTGTTAGAGTTGGTTGTACATTTGGAGGATTCACTTTAATCAATAATGGTCTTTGGGTTTGTGTTAAATCCTTTTTTATGAAAGCATGATGAGGCTGATGAAATCCTCTAGTCACACTTGCAACACCACTTTCTGTTTTCTTTGGCTTTCCATTTGGTAAAGTCATTGAAGGAACTTGAATTATGGCATCATCCAGAAAGCAATCAACTGGATCAGTGGAATTTTGATCTTCTCGTAAGTCAGGCAAACTCCTGTTTTTTCTTTTCATGAATCCCCCCATCAATTTTCGCTTTATTTTATGAGGCTTCTTATCAGGAACTGTTATGGGTGAAAGTAGATCTCTGTTACTAAATTCAATAACAGTGTTTTTGTCACTTGGACTAGGAACCTGGGAAGAGTGTTTTTGTGGCTTTTTTCTAACTTCACTATCTGTTTTGGGTGGTGAATCTTTCTTGCGTGTGGGAGATTTTGGAGCTACTACTTCTTGATTTTTACCATTCTTTTCTGTATTAGCTTGACTCTTTCTTTTAGGGCTATAATCCGGTTTGTTTTTAGGAAGATCTACATTTTTCAGCATCGTCTCATTTAGTGCATTTGAGAGACTGGTGTTTTTGCGTTGCTTGTCCAAAAAGTCTTTGTAGACTTGATCATCTTTCACTTTCAGGGATCCAATTGATGTGCTCTTCTTTCGATTTCCTTTTTTAGGCAGTGTTCCATAGATTTCAATGTTCTTACCAAAGTGATCTGTGTCATCTGAGTTACTCTCTTTGCTTCCTGTCTTGGAATGAGTGCTGTCTTTACTTCCTTGCCGGCTGTGTCTAGAATGTGTGCTATCTCGACTGGATTGCCTACTGTGGTGTCCAGTGTGACTTTTCTGTTTCCGCCTCTCATCCAGCTCGTGGTCTTTTATTCTTCGATACAAATTAGATGATCTCATGACACAAGTACTGTGCTTCATCTTTGCACTGACTAAAGAACGGGAATTGTTATAAGGAGCTTCCATTGCTGCTCTTGCTCGAGCTGAAAGAGAAAAAAAAACAATATTAGAAATATATAATTATTTAAAATGTTTGTTTAAACATTACACTTGGCAATCAATTAAGAAACAAATAATAATCAAAATTAGGAGTTCAACCAAAAAATGAGTCAAAATTAATCTATGTACATACAGATGGAATGAATTGGCATTAGAGCATACAAAAGAATATCAAATGTATATATATTCATGGGACGGGATGGCCTGGTTGGTAGATATTTGGACTCGTACTCCTTAGGTTATGGGTTCGAAGCTCACTGGCCAAAAGATTCCCTGAGTGTGTGACGATTGGCGTTTTTTTAATCTATTCGGGGTTGCAAAGTCCTCCATATCGAGAGTAATGCCACTGGGGGTACTGGGTCACAGGTAATCGTTCTCTGCTCCAGGTCTAAATTACGATCTGAGATGTGTGAATGAATTTGTATGAATGTAGTCCACCCCCTAATAAGGGTTGTGACATGTGTTTAGCTAAATCATACTCTTGGCCCTAGATGGTGCTATTTGTAAAACAAGATACATATATATACGGCTTAAAATCTGCTGATGTATCAGCAGGGCTTGTCCATGACAAGCGCCATAAGTAACAACAACATATATATTCATTACAAAATAGAAGCATGAAAGAGTTGAGCAATTAAGCAAAAATAATGGAAATTAGATGGTATTATATCTAACTGTATCAAAAATGTTTTTAAAAGTTGTGAGAAATTAATCCATACATGAATAAATTTATACTGATTAGTGTTTCATCACTTGTTACACTCCTATATTAATTTTTTTATCAAAGTTTTAACTCAAGTATTTTACATATAGAAAGTTTTTTATTGTGCTTATTGTAATATATTTGTGAACTGAATATAAAAAAGAAGACCAACCTGCTGCTGAATCGCTAAGTAAAGCAGCCATGACTAAATCTCCATCCTTCTCTTTTTCATGTGATTTTGCAAGTAAAAGGTCTGCCTCTGCACATAGCTTATCACAATCTGGAGGACCTATTAGAAAAAAAAAACAATATAAGATATGCTAACAAAACAGAAAGATTTGCATAGGTACATTTGATAAAATATTTTTTATAGTATGCATAAAAAATATTTATACAAAATCGTTAGCCTTTTTTTGTATATTGCCTTTAAACAATTCGTTTCAACTTTTGTCACTATTAAAAAGGTTGCTTTAAGAGGAATATGGATATTTCTAAGTAATGTTGACAAAACCTCATATAATACTTGATGACAACATCAAGTATTATATGACCTCCAATACTTACTGATGTTTTATCTATAATTTAAAATGATATCAAAGTTACTATGTTAGTAAAGGATATCAATAAAAGTTAGTATTGTTTTTGGAATATTTATATCCATGAGAGTCCTGTATTCCAATGTTTAGTAATCATACTTGCCTTTAAATTTGCATGATATTTAAAAGGTTAACATAAAAAGGATTTTTTTTAAAAAGCTTCAAACCTTGAATTTAATAATTCATTAATTTTTTTTTCAAATTCATGTTTTTTAAGGAATTGGAATACTTAAAAAATGAGAATAATATATCAGTAGCAAACAAATACCTGAACATTCTTCTGTGATAAGTTTAAGTTTTTTGTCTAAATCCGAGTCATCTTCAGGCTGCCAATCTTCTGGAATTTGTGTTAGACGAGGTTCGATCTTTATTGGGGATCCATTCACTGAAGGATAGCTGTCTGAACTTGACACAGAAAAAGAATCATATCCATGATCTGAAGTATTTGAGTCAGGAAGCTGGTTTTTCTTATTCAGTCCAAGAAATAATCTAAAAATGTTAATACAAAGACAAATATTAATTGAAGTAATAATTTTTTTGAAAAATATAATCCAATTTACTTTAATTTACTTATATTCAATTAGCTTATAAATTTAATTCACTTATATTATTTTTCAGTTAATTTTCTGATATTAAATTTTAACATTTGGGATCATTTTCAATTCATTTTATATCTAATTAATTATTCTTTTAATTTTTTTTCTATTGTGTTTTGCATTGAGATGTTGAACACAAGCATATATATTTGATTTTGAATTGATTTTTTTAAAGATTTCCACATTATCAGCCTTCAGCGTTTTCATTATTCGACAAGAATTTGTTTATTTATTTTTTTAATGTTTTGCCAAAATAGTTGTTTGTTTCATGTTTTTGCCAATTATAATTTCATCCTAATATGTAGCTATTAGATTTTTATTTGTGTTTCATTCTCTAAATACAATATTCAGATCAGTCTTTATATATAGTACATGTGTGGTGATTGCTATATATAAACCAATTAATATCCTTCAAGCTGAAGGGTCCCTTTTGCTCGATCGGTATGATACTCGGCTACTAACCATAAAATTGGGAGTTCGGGCCTAGCGCTATCCGCTAAAAAAAATCACCTAAACATGCATAATCTTAAATCAACTTAAAAGTATTTCACAAGCAATAAAATATTTGCATTAACATCATTTCTTTTTAATGTATTAGGAAAATCATCCGAATTTAATTATTATTATGTTACTTCTATATTTTATTCCAATATTTTTTCATTCTGTCAAATTCCAACTTACCTTTTGGATGCAACAACTGTTAAGAATGGATTTTCAATGGAATTACTACTGGAAGAACTTGTTCGATCTCCACTCCATGAACCAGAATCTCTTCTAACCACAGGGTTTTCAGGTGCTGTATTCTTTAACACACCAACTTTACTGTTATTTGCATTGTCAAAAGATTCCAAACTACTACTGCTGTTACGATTACCAACTGAACTCTGACTGTATGAACGGCACAAAGTCATATGGTGTTTTTGTTGTTTCAACACATTCTCAACAGCTTTTCTGCTTATATACATATCATTGACTTCTGGGTCTTCTTCTGTGTAAGCAGAATCATTGTCCTTATCACCATCAAGCTCTGCTTTCTCCTGCTTCTGGAATTCTAAAGCACTTAAGTTGCTATACATTTGAACCTCAGCAGATGGATTCTTGGGCATTTGCGCGAAGACAGGCAAAGATATTTCGTTGAATTTCGACACATCTGTAAGCTCTTCTTTACCTGAAGAAAGGGAATTCAAATATTGCAAGTTGCTGTACATAGGTAGAGTTTGATTGTGAGATGATGGGTTGGCAGGTTCTTGGCCATATTGGAATTTATAGGCATGATTATGAGAAGTCATGCCAGGGTCATTTATGATAGTATTATATGAGTATGAATCATGAATGCCATTGTTAGGATAAACATCTAAATGCCTCATATGTCCATAAGCATGTTTCATATTCGCCATCTTTTTGGAGTTTTGAAATGATAAATATTGGTTTATCACATACTGCCTTTGGTTTGCTGGAGGCAGTGGATTATTTAGTGGATCATTTGCATAAATGACTGGAGAGAATGTATCTGTAAAAAAAAGACAAAAATTAACAACTGCCTTAAATTATAGCTAATTGCAGTTGAAACATGATCTATAATATGAGCTACTTCTATAATTAAAATATTAGGAAGTAAAATATTTATATACCTCTATGAGAAAATCCTGTGGAAGTATCTGGGTTTGCAAATAAAAGTAAAAGAGGTTGAAATCGACCTCTTTGGCACTTTTCTACAACCTGTTCCCAACTTGGACCAACCTGCAATCAAAATGAAAAAATTCTTTTATATTTGCATTTTATTTATTTTTAGTCGAAATTAGACTTTTATATATTTTTACAATTTTTTTTATTTGTTTAGATAGTTATTAATATTTTATCAGGAATACGAGGATTGTTTGTTTTTTGTTGTTATTGTATCATATGTAATTTGTTGAGGAAATGAATGCTTCTTTTGATCAAAACATAAATTATTTTTTAATTTATAATATAAAATATTTTTAAATCTCTAAATATTGTGGAGTTTAAACTTAGATTACTACAGTAAAACTTTTATAAAATAGAGTTTTTAATAAGGAATTTTACTAAACAAAAATATGTATTTGGTTTAGTGTAAGTACCGACTATCTTAGTAATGGTTTTGAAAAAAAAAATGCAATTTAATTCATACATATTAAAAAAGAAATTCCAGTTTATTTTTATTAAAAAATATTGCATTTAATAAAAGAAATCATCAAGATTTTGTTACCTCTTGGACAGTTGCATCATCAAAGTAGATCCAAACTCTTAGTTTTGTATGGAAGAAGAATGTTGAATAATGTTTGCCATAGTATGTGACAACTCCTACTAACTGATGAGTTGTTGAATTAGCCCAGTTTATATCACAAACATCATGAAACATCTATTGATAAAGGAAATATGTTGATTGTTAATCAATAATCATCAATTAAAAATAAATGTTATACTTTTTTTTTAATAAACCGTAATTCTGATTCATAGAAACAAGATTTATGCAGCTGCTTTTTATTTAGCATACTCAGCTGAAGTACAAGATTTCAGTGATGGATTACATCTAAAATTTTATAATTACAAATGTTTCCTTAAAATTAAAATATCAATGTGCCCATGAAGCAATAATCAATATCTAAATTATTAGAGATAGACATATACATTTAGCTAGAAAAATGCTCTAAATGAAGTCAAGTGATAAATGATTATATTTTATGTTGTTTGGTTTAAAAATGTACTACTAAAAAAATTTAGAAATTTTTATTCAATTTTCTAGTCCTACTATTCAGTTAAATATTTTTAACATTCCAAAATTATAAACAAAAAAGTGCTGTGTTTCTGTGATACTGACCAAATTATGCAGCTTTGAATGTCACTATTTTAGACTATTTCAATGACAATTGCAAGGAAAAATTAATCAGACAATGCATATCTTCGAGCAGCCATTGAGTGCATTAAAATCATGACACTCAATATCTCAGCAGTTTTGGTTGCAGGTAGGGGGAATGTTTTGTTTTAATACTGCTTACAGAATTTGCTTTCTGTATAATGATGGTATGTCAAGAATATTTTACTATGATTAATAGAAGTGGGAGATAATTTAGAAATTAATATTTCCTATTTTTTGAAAAAGGCATATGCTTATTGAAACAATATAAAATATATTTAATATAGCTAATTTCTATGATTTAGAAATAAGCAATTGTTTTACAATTTGAATGAATATCTTGTATAAAATATTCATTATAACCAATATAACAAAAAGTATATCCAGGACAAGATTTACATTTCAGATATAGGTAAAGACTTTTATTATTGCCTTGCACCCCCTCCCCCTCCAATAAAAGTCTAAGAGAGCAAGTATTATATATACTTAATATATAATTTAAATGTCCCCAACCTCAAATAGCTTAAAGCCTCTTTAAATCTAATTATGGTACTGAATACATCTATTGTAAATGCTCTTTTTAATAAAAATATGCAATATAGAAACAACATATAAGAATAATAAGATAGTTAAAAAATATATTATATATGAAAGAAAATATTTTAGGTTTAAATTTCTTACATCTTGTAACTGTAAGTACATCCCAATGCTTCGAAAAACATCTGTAATGTGTTGAAGAGTTGGACATTCAGAATCCCAAACCAGGCCAATACTTACTGAAATAACAAATATAATAATTTTAATATGCAAGCATTAAACATCAAAAAATGATATCTTTAAAGTTGTTACATGATTCAGTATTCACCATACATAATTTTTAGAATAGGGAAGATGAGTAAACTTTATAATTATTTAAAACAATCTAGTATTTAGTTGTGTTTTTATATATGTTAGAAATCATGTTAAATTACGAAATAATATCCTTAAATTTAATTTTCCAATATATAAAATACTATATATTATAATCTTATTAAACTGATTTTAAACAAATTAAATAATAAGTTTTGAAACTTTTGCTTAGATATTTAAATTTTAGAAAAGTTTTATCAAAATTAATATTGACTGTTGATTATATTTTTTTATTAATTTATGTTCAGTTGAATATTTGTTTACTTACCAACTTCAGGATGATTCATTAAAGTTTTCTTGGCTTGCACTTTTTCTCCACAGCCACTCTAATAAAATGAAGAAGAATATATTTTCTATGTTCAAATATTTTTAGAATATGGATTCCAAAAAATTTATATGCATCATATAAGCCCATGAACACTATTTAAATATTTAAAAAAATAATAATGTAAAGCAAAATAATGGCTTACTTTTTACCAATATTTTACATTTCTATTTATAACTTATATGTTGCATTATTTTACTCTTTTTATAGAAAAATTATTTTGTGTAAAAAGATATTCTAAAATTAAAAACTATTATAAAGAAAAAATAATAATACTTGATTTTTAGTGTTTAAAATTACAAATTATAGAAATATGATTAAATTATTTATTTACTAAATACAATGTACATTCAATTTATATTAAAAGGCATACTGATAGAAAATGTTACTTACTGGACATTCTCTAACTTCTCCCATTTCTCCAGCCAGTCTCAATAGCTTTCCAAAAGAATTCGAAGGTACGCTCTTAGGATCTTGTTGCAACATATCTGTTGCTTTAGCACTGCAAAAAGCAAAACAATGTTTCTATAATGATTGACGTTTTTTACAAAAATGTTATGATAAAACTACCTTCACATTTTTATTCTTTACAATAATACTTCTTTTTTCTTCAACTTACCATAAAGCAGATGTTGTAACATAATGTACCATTTGTGTAAATGGAAGAGGTTCGGATGAAGCAGAACAATTCTGACACATGCGCTATGAAAATAAAGCAGCAAAATTAAAGTCACCATGTTTAAGCATTAAAAATATCATTAATGATGCCTACAATAGATTAGAGGCCTGTTGTACCTGTTCAACGAGTGTCATGGCAAATTTCTGGTGAGGTATGCAATATACATTCCCGCACATATCATCCACTTCTTGATTTGCAATATGAACATGGATCCTTAAAAGAATGTTTTCCTAAAAAACATAATCGTTTTATGAATAAAGCGGTGATCGTGAACCACATATTATGGATTTTATTCAATTTGGGTGATGGCAGTATGATAATTTTATCGTTTTTTCATTTGTGACTTACAAAGCATTCGGCTGCATCGTCCATAAAACCCAACTGAAATCGTCTTTGATCACAGAACGTCCTTGCAAGCGCATGTCTTAATGCATCCGGTGGAAGAGCCGATTCTTGACTATATTGAAACTGGGTGAATAGTTCCTAAAAGGGAATAAAACAAATTAATTGTTGATCTGCTTTTGCTAAAATTGACATATTTCTAATTTCCTTAATATTTGTTGACACATTAATACAATTGACTTTCGCGAAGTGAATTCTGTAATCTGCAAGCAATATGACAATATCTTAAAACGGTTATTAGCTAGATTTTAATTCCAGTGTATGTACACAATGTCAAAATATATTTCTACTTCTCACAGCATAAGCATATATAGCATTGAAATGCTCAGGCAGAGGTATTTTATCATACTCCCTTGCTACATTAGGTTTTAAAAGGTAAAATAAATGTGTGGCGCTAGCTTCATAAGCCAGATGACATCTACGATACCAAAGTCGACTTTTGTATTAGGGTTATGTTACTCGGCTACTGGCCCTAGCGTCGCAGGTTCGCATCGTGACCTTCAATCAGTACATTGATGACCTTAACAACGCAACCTCACACAACAGTCATGACGCCATCTACCCGCAGCAAAAGCAAACAAAGTCGTCAAATTTACTTGACACAAGCAAACAAGTAAAGCAAAGTCGTCAGACACACTTGACGCAAGCAAGCAGAAACTCGCCATAACGCATGGCGCTATAAAAATCGTTCGTCCCTCCGCCGACTCACTGGTGGGGGAGTACTGTGGCTCTAGCCTTAATAAGTCAGATAACATCTACGATACTGAAGTCGACTTTTGTATTATGGTCATGTTACTCGGCTACTGCCCCTAGCGTCGCAGGTTCGTAACACGACTTTCAATCGCTACAAATGCTTTGGTATACTGTCTTTGCGTCCCTCTACACCCCTTTCTTCTATATAACTCTTTTTCCTCGTCACTAATTTATTATAGAAGGGTCATTCTCTCACCCCAGATGAAATCATTGGTAGGTAACAAATGCATCAATCAGTGTTTCTCTTATAGTAACTTCATACTCCTTTCTGCATAATTTAAAGGATTGAGAAAGATGCAACATACCCAAATATATTTATTAGTTTGCACTTTATAAAAAGCAAAAAAGAAAAGAAAAAAGATTGAATCTCAGTTTACCACGCGAAGAAAGAATTTATCTGGATGATATTCAAAATTCTTCTTTTACTGTCAGCTTAAAGAGAGATTTAATCTTCATTTTATTTATTGCATAAAAATGATTTTAATGAAATTATATATCATTTTTTTTTCAGTTTTGTTGCATTTGCTGAAATTTTACTAACAGAAAAAGTTGTAGTTAACACTGAAGTTTTAATAGAATACAAAAATAAAGTGTAAGAATTTTTGTTCTTTTAAATTCTCTGAAAATAACACTATTTTGATATTTCAGCCGATGCATAGTAAAGAACATTATTTTAAAAAACAAAGATAACAAAGCAATCAAAAAATATAATTTTATTTGTTTTATTTATTTATTATTTCAGTTCTCATATGCATTGACATTAAATTCAGTTGGTAACTTTTTCTTACTCTATAAAATAGTTATCCTACAAGGAAATTTTTTATTATGTTAATTACATACTATTATTCTATTCAAATAAACAAAATTAGACAACTAAATAAAGTCAGCGTTCCATTTTTTTTCTTTGCTGTTACCATTTTAATTTGTGTACATAAGGCACACAGGTCTGTATGAATCAGCTTTTTATACAGAGCGTAACAGGTGTTAGTTAAACAATAGATGATGCTACGAGACACCACCATGTAGAACCCCATTCACTGTCAAACTGCACACGTATGATTCGGAAGGAAAACATGAAGTTACCATGGCAACGTAAACATATGGCCTTGAACCTTTGCCACCCACATCCAAACAATTGCAGATACGTAAAAAGTGAGTAAAACGCACACGCGAATTAGCATATTTCGTGCTCGAATGACAGAAACTCACCAGTTATAACCGAAAGAGATAAGAATTTTGGTGGCCAGAAACATTAAAATGTAAATAAATATTGCCAGATAAATTCCACTGACTTAATTATTAATCTCTATCACCTAAAACTTTAATTTATATCTGAAAGGTAAAAAAGAAACTGAAATTACTTCTTAAAAAGATAATTGTATGAGGGAAAAAACGTATGATTCAATTACATTGTAATGGTAAAAAAAGTCCAGTTCATCCATATTCTTCCTATTGAATACCGTTTCTTTTTCTGAATTCTGAAGTATTCGTAAATTAATAACTTAAACTTAAACCAGAATGTGTTCTTTAATTTTTATATACCAAATATGAGAATTATGAATTCAAAATGAAAGGAAATGAAATGACAAAAGTATCAATCGACTGAAGAAATGGGTTCTTACTTAACTTTGACAGCACAAAAAACGCTGTACAATATTATAACATTTCTACACATTTTTGATATTGTAACTATCGATTTTGAAATAACTTAATTTGAAATATTGTAAAATATCATAATTTGAAATATTGTACAATATCATAATTTAAAATATTGTACAGTATCATAATTTAAAATATTGTACAGTATCATAATTTAAAATATTGCACAATATCATAATTTAAAATATTGCACAATATAATAATTTGAAATATTGTACAATATTGTGTCATTTAGTATTTACAATATTAACATTTGGAATACTGTACAATATTGTATCATTCAGTATTTACAATATTATATGATATTTTATTCGACATTCGCAAAATTGTACAGTATTATTTTATTCAGTATTTGCAATATTGTACGGTATCGTTTTATTCAACATTTACAATATTTTGCAAAGTTATTTTATTCGATAATATACAATATTGTCAAGTGGCTACTTGAAGAGTATCCGTAAAATAAATATTTCCGATACCGACTTTATATAGTAAACCAATAAAATTATGGAATTTCTCTATTATTCAGAAATTTGTAAAAAGCATTTATTACCTTTAAGGCACAGAAAATGCAGGAATCTGCCATGCAGGAATGACCGGATAGTTCTCGAAAACTTCTTCGAAAAGCATCTAAGTGCCAGAGAACCTGAAAGGAACATTTTATTCACATTAAGCACCTCCAACAACACAAATTTACAATCATGAAAGAAAAGTTTTAACTAAAACAACTTTAATTATAAGAAGAATGGATTGTTATCCAGGTAGCACATTCTGTGGCATAATATTGTACAATATTGTGTGATATTATATGAAATTAAACAATATTCCACAATATTAAAGAATATTATGAGTATTGATCAATATTGTACAATATGTGTGTGCTACTCGGGTATAGTGATTCTTAATCCTATTAGCACACAAATATTTAACAATATTGATCAATATTCGCAATATTGTTTAATATTGTAGAATATTGTTTTATATCATATAATATTGCACAATATTGTACAATATTATACTATAAGATGTGTTACCTGGGAATGACTACGGAATCAGAAGTTGTATGATCTTGTGCACTTTAAACAATAACCTTGGAATATAATTAATTGCAAAGCATGTTGGCCCAATTATTTACATAAATAAATCTCGTAAGATGACAGCATAAAATTAACTAAGTCACGATACCTATCGAAGAAACCTGATCGAAAGTTAGAGTACTTTAATGCAATTATAACAGTTGTAGATAATAATTGGCAATCGACTGAATCCAGAAGAATAACTCGAGGTCTCGATTCCACGACTCCAGTTGATCTTGACCTAATTTATTTTAAGCCAAGAGCAATATGACTGAGTTCACGTCAACATCTGAATAAACATGAGTGAAGACGGTACATGTTCTCCCATTTAAATAAAGCACAGCTGACATGTCTCCTTTAAAAGTCATAAGTTGACTTATCTTATAAATTCAGAGCTCATTTCTACACATCTACGAAAATTGAATTATTAAAAGAGCCGAATATTATAGAACAATCTTGTTCATTGAAAATAAATTCTTTGTAATAAAGACTGAAAATGTATTCAGCTATCGACAGTTCTTTTCCAGAAATTTTCAAAGATATCGTTTATAACTAATGTCTTTTTCAAGTAATTTTCACTTAATTTCGTCTTCTTTGTTGTAAATTATGCATAAATAGGAGTACCCATCCTGTAACATAATATTGCCAATATTAACTAATATTGCGAATATTGATCGATATTGTACAATATTTGTGTGCTACTAGGGTAGTTTGCAATACAATTTGAAATGATTCACTCTGTTGAATAGCAAATATTTTGTACTAGAATAATTTATTATAGGAAAAACTATTGCGCTGGAAGTTTTTATATAATGCTTTACAAAAACAAGTGTATCTCAAAATAAGCATTTTGAATGTGAACTCGTATTAAAAAACTGCGCCAAGTAGATAGCAAATGTGCTATATAATAAATTGCTGCTACTGTAAAATTCTATAAATTATTATAAAAAAATTGGACACAATATTAAATTTTAAGATAGCGGTATTTACTTAATATGTTTACTTAAAACTATATCAAAGCAATATATAATTTACAATTTTTTAAATTGTTCCCAGGTAGCACATCTTGTTGCATAATATTGTACAATATTGTATATGATATTAAACAATATTGCGAATATTGATCAATATTGTACAATGTGTATGATATTAAACAATATTGCGAATATTGATCAATAATGTACAATATTGTGTATGATATTAAACAATATTGCGAATATTGATCAATATTGTACAATATTGTGTATGATATTAAACAATATTGTGAATATTGATCAATATTGTACAATATTATGTATGATATTATACAATATTGCG
>JAOUZG010015602.1:10212520-10246528 GCA_026289955.1 Argiope argentata | reverse complement strand
AATAATCGAATAAAGCATAATTTAAAAAAAGAATTTAGTTGAAATTTCGTTTTAAAATTGATTTTTGTTGATGTAAAGAATTCCAGTTTTTTCAACTGTCTTAAGAAATAATCTCCTAAATCTCCTATAATCATCATTAAACGGTTTACTAATATTATTAAATAACAAATATTAAATTTAAATTTACGCTGATCTCAGCAGAAATTTTTACGATGTGAAATTTTATCGTAAAATATAAAAGTTCTCTGGATTGATGTATGTAGTCTTAACTACCAAACAATTTTAAAACCAATTTATTCCAAGAAATAAAGGAAACGAAATATCAGTCGTATCATTCTAATCTGTAAAATTACCCAATTTTATTGACTGTGAATAAGTTCAAAAAGAGAGGTCTCACATGTAGAAATTTCTCCCTTTTATTATATTGTATATTGTTGTTTAATCCGATTCTTAATAATTTCCTAGAATGTTCACTTCGGCCTGAATTCTTATCTAGCTAAATAAAACTAAGAACATTGAATTATGTTATTGAAGTCGCATTTCCCTTTGAGATGGTGGAGCTATTTTTTAAGATACCAACCGTATCGGTTAAAAAATCAATCGGTAAAAACAAAAATGTCTTTGCCATTTTTAAATCTAGACTACAAGTGATTCAATCATATGGCTATTGTTTTCAACAAACGAGTTGGTGTCTAGACTCAGTGAGGTGAAATTGAAAGAAATGATATTTTTAGACCGTTTAAGAATAATCAACAATTCTTTTCTTTCTTTTTATTTTAGAGTCCCGTCATGATACAATGAATATTAGGGCAAGGATAATAGTAGATAGAATCAGTATTTTTCACGCATTATAATACTGCATGTTTCAGCAACTGTGATAACAATATTTTATAAATGGTGTTAAGGTGAATATTCTGACAGATAAAATTAGCATCGATAAACTACTTTTAAACTTTATTTATCAGCTAATCAAATGAGTAATTTGTATTTAATCATGAGTTGATAGTAAGATTTAAATTGATCGAATCTAACGGGAATCGAACAGACTTAACCTATTTGATCACGTATTTTTAATTAAACCTCTCATCGATTGTTTAATATTCCATCTTATTAAGAACTAGTTAAATTTCTTGATAATATATCAGCATTGTTTGAGACTATTATTAGAACATTGAAGCTTTTATTATCTTAATCTTATATACGTTACTATTTTTATTTAAAATTATTCTCGATTTAAAACATTTAATAAAAGATATTATGAATGAGATTATATTGATATTGAAAAAAAAAATGCTTGAAATTTTGAACTATTTAATATGTTGAATTTATTCATTATTAAATTTATTTGGAGTATTTGTATGGGAAAATTTAAATTTTATTCATTTTTGTCTCAATTTGGTTTTATCTTTTTGCATTCTATGAAAACTATATCTAAATTATTGTCTGCTTTGAGTTACATCTGTTTGAACCTATTCGATCATTTGGTTTTAATTAAATCACTCATGCTATTGTTTCAAATTCTGTTTTATTAAGAATGTTTAAGTTTCTTGATAATATATCAGAATTGTGTGAGACTATTATTAGATCACTGAAGCTTTTATTATTTTAATCTTATATAAATTTTATTTTTTATTTAAAATTATTATCTATTTAAAACATCTAATAAAAGATATCATGAATGCTTTTAGCGATATTAAAATCAAATACTTGACATTTTGAACTATTTATTAATAAGTGGGATTTATTCATTATTAAATTTATTATTTATGAGACAAATTTTAAAGTTTTGTTTTAGCTTTTTTTGTTTCAAATTAATTTGGTTTTATCTTTCTGAATTCTATGAAAACTATATCTAAATTATCGTCTGCTTTGAGATACATCTGTTGGAAATTTAAAGAAAAAAATATAACGATTATATATGTGGCAATAAATTAACAATAATAAAGAAATCGCTTTATGTTGTTGTTAGTGGCTCTTGCCATGTACAAGCTAAGCCGAGGCATCAGCAAGTTTTTAAGCCGAAAGGAGCGTCTCTTGTTTTGAAGTAGCGTCAACAAGGGCCAAAAGTGCGACTATGTTACTCATTCATCACAGTCGCTTGTACAATTCCTTTTCACAGGGGGGGGGCACATTCCTGTACCTTATAGATAGAACACAGAAGAATGACCATGCCCAAACCGGGACTGGAACTTGGGACACCCAGCTCTCAGGGAAGACGAGCTATCCTTATGCCAGGACACAGGCAATTGCTTTATTATAGAGCACGTTGAGGCCATATGATAATATATTTCTCTTAGTTATTAGTAATATAGCATCTGTCGTTTCAATTGAGAGTACATATAGCCTACCACTAGATAGCGAACGCAATCCTTTTTCTGCATCTATATTTGTCAGATGAAAGTAAAAATCACGAGTTAATTCGGTTTAAGTCGCAACTCAATGTAAGGAAAGAGAAAAGGATCCGATAGAAAGCAGGGTCCCTTGCCCAGGAAGTAACATACATAAACCATTGTTACTGAAGAATTTAGTTTAATAAAAAGCGACCACGCAAACAGTGAGCTTTACTTTCTGATGATTGTCATTGTTCTCAGTTTTAAACTAATGACATAACAATAAAAGCGTGATCAGGCGATCAAAAGCGTGGAAACTCTGACCCATTTGAAAAGAGCCTATTACAAACAAATAGCAGTTGTGTACGTTCCCAAAATGATGCAATTCTGTCAGAAATACAGGGTTATTCGTCAAGGGTGGTAATAAAAGGACAAAGAGAGCGTCAGTCACAGAGATGACGGGGGCTAAAATGACAGTGTTACTTTTTTACACCAACTAGATAGGGCCAACGTAGTGGCGTGGCGACTGAGAAACATGGAGGCTGTACCCGGACGCCTTGAGAACAAAATATTAATGCTTTTATGACACTTATTTTATATATCATAAGGGGGGATTAAAAATAGAATCCAAAGATTTGCTGATAATTCTGCAATCAAAGCCCTTAGTGAATCAAAATTAAAACATTAATATGAAAATTTTGTTGATTCTACAGGTTATAGAATTAATGCTCGATAATCCAGAATAAATAATATAATTAATAAATTATACAATACAAGGTTATATAACCTTATGTGTAACTTTCAGAAAGCGATTTTATAAAGCAGAATATCGATTTAGAGGATATAAGAATAAGATAATTCTGATCAGCTAAGTCAACAGCTTTAAACTATATTCGTATATAAATGGTGTAAAATTTGGGATTTTTTTAAATACTTAAAATTTAAGTTGAAGATAACTAAAGATATGAAGCTTAGTAACACCTTTTAGGTAATAAATTGCACAATATTCAAATGTTTTGCCCATCAAAACCACGAACAATCATATGAAACTCCCGAATTAACGCTATGTTTACAAAAGAAAAGTGCATAGTGTTCTGTTGTTGTTGTTTCTTATGGCACTTGCCATGGACAAGCTCGATGAGGAAGTCAGCCATTTAAGCCTGTGACGCTAGCTTAATAAGCCAAACATCTACGATACCGAAGTCGACTTTTGTATTATGGTCATGTTACTCGGCTACTGGCCCTAGCGTCGCAGGTTCGTATCGCGACCTAACCCAAAGAACAGTTAAAATCACGCTATCGCTGGTGGGGGGGGCTACCTGTGGCGTTGGCAACAGGAGCTAAAATTCTTCAATTCATCTAGTTTCTACTTGTGGCGTTGGCAACAAGGAGAAGAGGATTAATAAATGTAAATGTCGGATGGAACAACGCAAATGTTATGGTTTCTATTCAATCTTCCTGTAGTTTCAAGCATTGGATTCGAATAATCGATGAACGCAAATATTGAAGTACATTTATCTCAACACATCTTACAGGAATTATCTCACAGTTTTTTAGTGATGAAGTCGTATGTTTATTCTCCATCGCTGAAAGCCTAATCAGCGTCTTTTGTTTTGTAGTAGCCCAGACTAGGGCCAAGAGTATGACTTTTGCTACTCACTCATCGCAGGTAGCACATCCTGTGGCATAATATAGTACAATATCGTGAAATACTGTGTGATATTAAACAATATTCCACAATATTAAACAATATAGCGAATACTGATCAATATTGTACAATATTTGTGTGCTATTAGGGATCACATTCTCTTGCACAGTCCCTTTTTATGAGGGGAGGGGAGGAGTACAGTCCCACACCTTACAGATAGAACACAGAAGAACAACCATATCCAAATCGAGATTCCAACCTGGGAAACCCAGGTCACGGGAAAGACACGCTATCCATATATCAGGACGCCGATAGATAAAGTACGTAAAGTTTACGAATCATATGCAGTCTTTTTGCCAATAGTGCATTCTTCAAGCAGATTAATGTATTGGAAAATAGTACAATTGGAATAATCATGCACCAACTTATTTAAAGCTCATACAATCGAGGAATAACTTGACTCACGGATTAATATGCTTCCCTTTTGATTGATCGTGAGCAAAGATAGTAATAACCATAGCTTGCAAACTCAATAGCCATGCACATGAGAATATGCATAATAACATTAAAAGATATCTTCGTGTTAAGTAAGGTTGTATCGTTTCGCTGCGAAACCGAGCAAGAAAAAAGCTAATTTGAAACAAATGAAATAATTTGTAAAACCACGAAGCGAATCAACAAGTGGTTCCCACAGAAGACGGGAGGAATCTTTTTCTTTTCGGGTTATGCATGGGTGCTCGCTACTTGGGGCTACTCTGTCTGAGTGAAAATGAAAAGTGGGATGACTCATTCTGATTGTTGCACCTGTTGAATCTTTTAATAGACGCTTGCTTAACAAAGTTACAAACAATTGTTCTCAAGCAGACTATTTTGGTAGTGTTCAACGTACTGTGGCCACTTAGTTATTCGGTCATAGATCTTTTTATATCCCATTAAATATGAAATGTCACATTAAATATGAAAATTTCAATCATTTTTTTAATATTTTTTATTTGATAGATTAAAAAAAAACTCCCAAATCAAATATGGAAAAAAATGGGTAATTTATTTAGATTGCAGATAAGATTAATGTAATTTTATGCCCGTTTTGGAATTTTCAATCTTCAGAAATAGTGCCACAATTTGAAACATGTTTTTGAATAATTCTCACCCGAGTCAAAATTGTAACAAATCCACTTTCGATACTTGCATCTAAAGGGCACGAGGGCCATTATTTGCATTAATTTTTATTGTTTTAGATTTATTAACACTGGGCTTAACTTAAAAATTCTTGTTTGAATTAATGGGGTAGAGTTCGAACAGAGTTTTTAAACATAAATAAAATTACTATTCTATGCATAATCAAAATGATTAGGGTTATATATGAAACTCTTCACAAAGAAGAAGACAGATTTATGTATGCATTTTTTTAAATGGATGTTTTCCTCTACAGATGCAATGTGTTACAATATTAGTAGACAATTATATATGAATTACAAGATAAAATCTTCGGTTCCATTTTGGAAGAAAGTTATGTGTTTATATAATTTGTTCATGAATATTTTTACGAAATGGAAATGTTTATGAAAATGCCAACATGACTTATTTATTTTTAATTTTGACTGTTATTTATTTTTAACCCTTTGCACTCGGAGGGTGCCCCTCTCTCAATCAGGGCCTGACTAAGGCAGAGACATGTGGGGCAGTTGCCCCGGGCCCCCACAAAACTAGGGGCCCCAAATCGAATAAAAGTTTTGTTTTACATTTCCTTTTTTAATGAATGTTCTTCAGCACTAAAGTAATAAAGCAGAGGGGGGGGGCAAAAAGTTTTTGCCCGAGGCCCCAACTAGGCTAAGTCGGGCCCTGCTCTCAATCGTACCGTGGCGGTCTCGTGGTAAGGTCTCGGCTCGGGTTCGAGGTTCGAGACCCGATTCCACCGAACCGTCGTGTAATGGGGTCCGTTGCACGTTAGATCCGTCAGAGCCAAATGTCCCCCCTCTAGTGTGGTGTGGAGAGGGGGCGTCAGCTCAGGTGCCGTCCTCGTCATCTGACCACGGTTCAAAATTATGAGATTCATTCCAAAATAGCTCTTGTGTTGCTTTACAACGGGACGTTAATGTAACTAAACTAAATTTCTCACAATCCCCATTCAAGACGATGCATCATTTTGACATTTTTAGTTTTCAATTTTGTTAAAAACGTCTACAGAACAGTAAAAATATGCAGATTATTTTTTCAAAGAAATTCGACTTTAATAATTATCTATATTTATTTTTCAGAGCAATATATAAATCTTGGCATTATGTGGATAATTAGAATGGAATTACTTTCCCAAGAGCAAAGGGTTGATGATTAATACACACAGATTTAATATTACCGTAATCCTTTTAAATTTTACGTTGGAAATTACTGTATTAATATTACCGTATCATTTTAAATTACCTAATAAGTAAATTTTTATACATTTTTAGATATAATGAGACATGTAACATTGCCCTCATAGGCAATTTGATTTTTTTAAACTTATTTATAAAGAAAGGAAGGGGAGGGGGGAGAGAACTGAAAGTTGTATAGTCTAAAGACATCTACAAATCTTAATCCGACAGTGGTGATTGCTATATAAGCTAATTAATATCCTTCGAGCTGAAGGGTCCCTTTTGCTTGATAGGTATGTTACTCGGCTACTAACCATAAAATTGGGAGTTCGGGCCTAGCGCTATCCGCTAATCAATGACAGTCATTTAACGAGGTTGTGTAGGCTTGCGTTTTCAAAATATGGTCCCAAGGCAACAACAACAACAAATTAAGATGTTTGATTTATAAGCCATAAAAATACCTATCATTCAAAAGAAAACTTTAAATCTGTATCAATTAAAATGTAATTTCACTATCGACCGCATTTTCAAATCATTGATTCGATAAAACTGACCATTATTCCACCGTCCCATTAAGGAATATGTGTCGTATGCATGAGGGGAAGCCGGACCTACTGAATTTACACAACGATCAAGAACGGAAGCAGCGGTTGCCACAACACCCCCCGCGCAAAACCCTCACAAAGAAACAGAGAACTGTTAAACGTTACTGCAGAGCTCCGTGCCCTGTCTATGGTTCGCTGATCTGCGTTCATTGTTCCTTGCGGGAGAGAAGGAACAATTCCCGATACATGGTCCGATTCCCTTGCCTAGCGTTTAACGTCGTCAAAATAGCATACTTCCTGTGTTTTAGATAGCCTGGACTTAATTGGAGAAATGGGCTGCTCTAAGCCATATGGACCGGATAAATGAAATAAATAAATAAGTAAAAAACACTTCAAATCACGGTGAACTTAAAACATCGTTTAAGTCTTTTTTTTTTTACCATGAGTAAAATTTTGCTTTAGAATCAATGCTTCTTAACCACTTAACAGGTTTGTCCGTATGCCGTACGTGCATCGATTTATTGAATTTTGATAGCTGTAAGCTAAAAATAAACCATTCATAATGATTATAATTCAATATGAAAATTACTTCGAATACGTAGATAAGTCATGTATTCAATGGATTTCCATTTGAAACAAAATAAGAAAATATTCCTAAAATAGAAGGTGTCATCTTATTAGACAGTGAAGAAAATAAAGCAGTTAAGGGGGTTAAACTAGAGATCATATAGAAAAATAGTTTGAAATTTTTTTTCATAGTCATAATCTGTGCTTCTGTTTTGTCATATCGGTCATTTTTCAACAATTCTAAGCAAAACTAATTAAGAAGGGGAAAAAATATTTAAAAATTATTTCATTAACATTTTTAAATAATTATTTTCTGTTCAAATTCCCTCCTAGTTATTATATATAGATAGATCTCTTAATTTAATTTATATCTTAAATAATTTCGTTTTTGTTTAAACTTAAAATAACTTACGTTCATTTATTCTAAAATTATCCTTGTCCATATCCACTTCTGTTGTTGTTACTAATGGTACTTGCCATGGGCAAGCCCCCCGCTGATACGGCAGCAGATTTAAGCCGAATAAGCTTCTCTCTCTCTCTCTTTTGAAGTAGCCCCAACTAGGGCCAAGAGTACGACTTAGCTACACACTGCTAGCTCAGCCCCTTTTTACAGGGGGGCACAGTCACACATCTCACAGACAGCACACAGAAGGACAACCATGCTCGAACACGAGGAGGACACGTTACCTCTGTGTCAGAAAGCCTGCTATCCACTTCTTAATTTGCTTATTTGTAATGAACGAGATAAGAAATTGCTGAGTTTGTACTTCTAATATTCTATGGGGAGGAATAAAGATCCCTCCCACTTATAGCATTATTTAAAATGATACTAAAATTTCCTTTTTTAAATCGGCAAATATCAAAAAATATCTATAAGATTCTTTTAGTAAAATACACTGAGATGAAGACACATATTTTATTCTCGATTGCAATGTAAACGGATGTGTACCACTACTTCTTGACGTGAACAAATTATAACCTCCCGTTGGAAATTAACTTGATATTTATCACAAAAACTTCTTTACGGTCAATCGCATCAAAATTATATGTATTATTTTCTAATTTTTGATGATGATAAAACTTTTCTATCAAATCTAGAACTGAGAAAGGGTAATTTTTTTTATCTAAATAGATAAAAGAGGAAATAATTAACCCTTTAATGGGCTTGAATGATATGATTACCAATTTATCGCTACCAAAATTTATATTAATTAACATTAAGTTACTCTACATAAAAATTAAATTTATTATTATATTATATTAATATTTTATTAATTATTTGACTCAAAAATTACGCATAATTCACTAACACCTCAAGTCTTAATCTTTAACGGGTTCTTTATTTAATCAATAAGACAATATATTTCGGAAGTTTAAATTTTCAATTAAATGATAATTTTTTGAAAAAGAAAGTAGTTAAAAGTTCTAGACTAGGTGCTTAAAAATTTGAAATTATAATTTCCACAATGCAATGAAATATTTTATAATATATACAAAATATATATATTACAAAATGAATATTTTATACAAAATATAATAAATTTAAAATATTTTGTAATATACAAAATATATTTATATATTACAAAATGAAATATTTTATTTTGTTTAATTGGAAGTGGTGTTATAAATGTTAAATTAATTAATTTCCTAGCAAAATTAAATCACATAACATTATTACAATTTTCAATAATTGAATGAACTATTATTTGTTGGTTAAGTAACGAAATAAAGCATCCGATAGGCAATCTTAATCGTTCTTCTATTTCCTCGGTTCCTACCGAAGCTGGGAAACCTTCATAAAATGTCGACTATCTCAAGCAAACTCTTTCCGGTATTGTCGAGCTATCTTTCAAGGAAACAGATGAAAAGGCATTGTGGATTGTTGAGACTTATTTCGAGTGTCCACACAGAAGGAATCACGTGGTCAGCGGCAGCCATTCCGGGTTCTTGGCTGTTACTACCCAGTTTCACGCTGGAGACGCCGAAGGGACTGGTCGGGGTCACACACGGCCAACACAAGCCTCCAGAAAAAAAAGGCTTTTCTTGTTTTTAGTGTTTTTTGATGGCAGGTATCAGGAACCGGTTCCTACCTTTGGCGGGTCTCTTTTTCTCGTCGCATTGCGGTGGTCGGGAGTCGGTACGAAAATCAACTTCTGGTTTGTCTGCGCTGAGCTGAAATCTTAGATCGTCTAGCACGAGTTGCACCGCCTGTTCCGAAACATTGATTTAAAAATAACCGGCCTGGTTGTTTCGGGTTTTGATGCGACGACAAAAGGAGCAATAGTCTGTCAGAGATCGGTTCAGGTCTTGCTGTAGCTCATTCATCTCGGCAAATTAGATTAAAATGTTATAATGCAGCAAATAAGCTATATCAAAATCAATAATGAATCGAAATTTAAAAAATAAAAAGATTGAGATATGCATAGCAGATTTCATCTTAATGTATCATGTCAGAACATCATTTCTTGAACGGCCAAGCACCACGTGCTCGTGCGAGTTAAACTATATTTTTATTCATTTTAGTCGTTTCATTGAATGAGTCACTTTAGTATTGCAAACTATCCAAAAAACTTTGTCTCGCGTTTATTGTCTAAAAAAAAATATTACATACCCTATTTATTTCATTTCACATAATCGCCTGCTCAAACTGACATTTTTCTAGGTTTTATTCGTTGTCGTCATTAACCACTTCGCATACAATGACGTGTCTGACACGCGCATCGAATGACTGAATTTTTATTTTCAAGTCTGCAATTAAGCCACAGAATTATTTAAATACGAAAAAATCAATATGAAACGATTTGGTATCCCAAATGCTCCATATATCATTTAAAAAAAATCAAATTAACAATGAACAAAATAGGATGAGTTATCTAATTAGAAAGTTAAATAAATTCGTATGTCGAGTGGTTAACATCTTTTTAAAAAAAATCAGAGCTTTTGTAAATGCAATAGCAACGAGTTATTAAAAGCTGATTTTTTTAGATGCTCATGCGGATAGTAAAATTTCAATTTTTCACCTACGGTTTTTTTTAAATTTATTTTTTAATTTTGTCTACGCATTTTTGTTGACGCCACAAACTTCATTTCCAACATAACATAATGTTCTGACATGATAAAAAAATAAAACCATCGGCACGAAAAATAATAAGTTATTATAGTACACCTGAGATGGACGTATAGCAGAATGATTTTTGACTTATTTTAATCTATTATATAACAAGTAATATAAAAAACAAATTTTTTAAACTGAATTCTTACTTAAGTTAACAAAGAAAATTTTTATTTTAGTTACTTTTTAATAAATGATTACAATTAATATAAATATGACAGAATCGCAGTATTAAGCGACAAAACAGAGAGCGAATTCCTGGCAATTTCCATTCTTTGTATATATGGTGTTCGAACTCGCAGCCTATTTGGCTTATCTGCGTATTCGAAGTCATTTTACTATTGAATTATAATTGTTACGAATGATTTATTTTTTGTTTGCAACTATCAAAATTCGATAAATCGATGCACGTACGGCGTACGGGCAAACCGGTTAAGGGGTTAACTAGTGAAGTGAAATCTTAACATGTGGAATGATGGCCGAAACCTATTCTCAACTTATTAGTACACATTTTCCCTCTATACTTCCTTACTGTGTAGTGATTCAAACAGAGAAGTTGCTACACTTGGTCATATCAATGTTAGGCATATTTAAACAAATCAAAATTAAGGATATTTTTTATGATCAATAATCTATACACGTATAGATAATCTTCAGTGTCATCTTTTATCATCACTCTTATTCTGCTGCTAAATTTTAACCTATTCCCCATGAATGTCTCGGAAATTCGTGGCAAAAGGTCTCGCATTTCTCGCGAAACCGTTTTTCACATCGGTGTTGACCTTCATTAACTGGCACCTGCTTAATATTCCAGCCACCGGGATGAGTGCCGTTCGTTATCAACCTGCCGCAAATAAAGTTTCTCGTATGCAGTAATCAGAGCCGATGCTATAATAATGAAAAAAGAAAAAAAAATGCAGCCATGAGAAAAACTAGTAGCGCGGGATTTGGAAAAGAGCGGTGCGTGAGACGCTTCTTCGCGGGGTTTCTTTCTTAATGATCGGTGGCAAAAAAAGAACAAACCCAATAAAAGGAACAATAAAAAAACTGAAAGGATGAGATCTGTTTATGCCCCGAGGATCTTATAACCACCTAGTGAGTTATCACGAGGGAATAGTAACCGATGGACTGAGACGACATGGTTGAACGACTTGGGATTCGAAGTCTTCCAATCACTGTAGTCCGTTAGTTGGAACACTAAAGAAAGAAAAACCACAGAGGGGATAATGATTCAAAGCTCCTAACTCGTGGTCTCCTTGTTAAGCTTAATTGTAATCCCCCCTACCCAAAAAAGGATAAAAGAAAGTCTTTTGTGTCCAATCCTCACAGTCCTGTGTTTAAACCTTGTCTATCTTGTATAGCAATAGAACCAAATGAATTGTGCAGCTAAAGCACCTGTTGATGTTTTGGATGGCAAAGGCAGGTGGAATAATGAAGTATTGTTCCGTTCGGATCCACTTAACGTGCTGTTTCAAGAGTTGGTAAAAAATTAATTAAATTGGTTAGCCAAAAAATACGTTGCGTTGGTTGATTGGGTTAGACAATTTGGATAGGCTATTATGGTTTTTACTGCGAAACGAAATAAATTCTAACGGCAATTTTAGTGAAAGAAAAATGGCCAAATTGTATTACATGTGTTTATAAAACGAATCTAATCCAATTTGCATCGAAAATGGATTCAAAATAAGATCAATAACAAATGACTAATTTTAACCCTTCGCACTCCGAAAAATAATTAGATGCAAAATTATCCACCTAGTACAAAGATTTGTTTATTGCTATGAAAAATAAATATAAATAATTTTTTGAAGTCGAATTTCTTTGAAAAATTAATCTACATCTCTTAGCCATCATATAAACCGTTTTAAACAATTAAATTTTTAAATAAAATATCAAAATGAGACACAATCTTGAATGTCGAGTCAGAAGTGACATCGGACTGCAAAGAGTTAACTTTTTTTTTTGTCTTTTCCTTTTGTAAATGCAATGGTAAAACATTATTAAAAGCTGATTTTTTGAGATGCTCATGCAGATAATAAAATTTCAATTTTTCGCCTACGGGATTTTGTTGACGCCACAAAACCAAAAACGTTTTTAACAACTAAATTGGAAAAATGAATAAATAAAACGTCAAAATGAGGCACAATCTTGAATGGTGAGACAGAGGCACCATCGGAGTGCAAAGGGTTAAATTAAAATGAATTATTTAAAAATAGTTATTCGAAGGGTAGTAGAAAATTTCAGAATTATGATGTGTTATTGTAAATTTGGCTAGCTAATATAACTTAAAATGTGTTATGTAATTCGTTAAATCTATGGTTTCCATTTCTTTCTTATTACTAACTTCAGAATAGTTATTTGTGTAATAGCCATTTTTTTTTCTCTCGTACGATCGTCAGGCCAGAAACTTCAAAATATAGTACATTATTCATCTTTTTAATATTTTATAAGAGAAAATCAATGAAAAATAAATACTCTTTTTATGTTAGCCAAATTCATTATTTTTATTGAATCACTTATTACCACTTTATATCAGTAAGATTAACACTTTGCGGTCGTAAAAGTAATTCGATGCATAGTTATTCACCTAATACATGGACCTTATTCACCTAATACATGGACCTGTTTATTACACCAAAAAATAAATACATGCAAATGCTTTAAATTGAGTTTCCCTGAAAAATAAATCTGCATCATTTTAACATTCTGTAGAGGTTTTTAACAATAAAATTTTTAAAAAGGAATAAATAAAATGTCAAAATGATGCACTTTTTTTAATGGCGGCTGTGGGTAAGCATACGACCACAAAGGGTTAATGCTCAAACGTCTTTATTTAAATAGTAAATGATAGTTTCCTTCATATGACTGCTTACATTAAAATGGGATAAATATGAAAACGGATGAGTTGTTCTGAAATTAATTTGTTTTCTAACAATTATATTTTAAGAGTAATAGTTAATATAATAGTAAGACTTACCTGCACGGCGCTATTAAGGAAGCAATTGTTTTGTCCAGGCATATTAAGAAGTCCTTTAGTGCTTACGGTAGTACTTTTTCTGGGAGTCATCATGAAATTGGCGCTTTCTGGGTCAATTTGGCCAACAGTGCCTGGGATGGGGCCAGGTGTTGGGGCCATGGTTGGGGTGAAATAAAAGTCTTGCTAGATTTTTACGTCTGGACCGAAATCGCCATACTCCTATAAAAAATTAAAACCAAAAAAATTAATTTTTTAAAATTTGTTTATGGAAAGTTCATGAGAAAACTTCTGGTGAATGCGAGCCTCTTAATAATAGCTTAAATTCAACATTTCCGCCATTAGACTAATGTACTTGCATCTAAATTTATTTCTTTATAGATATTTTTTAGCTGGCGATTTTAAAATTTCACTTGTTAGATTCCTAGAGAATTTAGTATAAAAATTGATTAGTAACATAATCAAAATTATAAAATGTAATATTTGTTCTTAAATTATTAAGTTCGATTCAAACATAAAGTTATGTATAAATGTAAAGGTGATGCTCAACTTACTCTTATATTTATTACAAAAACAAATGGAAATCTTGAAGTTAAAATCTTCATGTCAGATACAAATGACATTAAAGATCAAAATAGTAAATTTACAAAAGGACAAGTAAATAAAAATAGTAAAAATCGGAAATCGGCATCAGTAATTTTGTAATGCAGAAATTCTTGTATCTGATATGATTTGCGCTCAATGAAATTTATAAAAGTATAAATAAACTAAAAATTGCAGATGATAGAAAATCTGTCGTAGTAACATGTTATCCATGAACCCGTTGCGAATTCTCATTTCAGAATCCTAATTGTGTAAACATCAGTGCAATGCCCTATGCAAAGACACCTGTTGCACTTTTGCTGTGGTTGCACCTACCTAATTAATGCACCGTAGGAAGCATGGGAGGTTTTTAAGTAATGGTATACTATTAGAATAAGAATTTGTTTTATAAAATGAAATTCGTAAAAAAAATATGTGTAAGGATATGTTCTGTTTTGTAAGAACATCGAAGCATCTAGACAATTTTTTTTTTCATATCTACCGATTCACATATCAATTTCATCTTGTAAATTATTTCATATTGATATTAATTGAAAGAGTTTTATTTAAAATATCTCAATAAGTGATGTTATGGATGTTAATTTTGGCGTTTCATCAAAGAAATTTACTAATCACTTTGAAATAGTAATCAGCAAAAGACATTAAAATATTTCAAGTTGCCAGAGGATCAATCTATATTTCATCTAAGGTCACTGGTGTTTTATGGGCACATGCAATTATCCGATTCACTTTAATGTAGGTAAAAATATTCAAGAATACTACGGGGGTCACTCAGCTTATTAAAATATTTGTCTAAATTCCACCGCAGTACGTAAGCGGCAATTCTATTGCGTATATCAATCCCACCCCACCAGACCAAAAGTACTTAGATGTAATGGAACTTTTCACTCTGGGGAATAACAGAACATTTACTCGACCGAGAGCAGTCATTAATTTGACGGCAGACAAAAGCACGTACATGCGGCTAAATATACTCACTATTCTTGGTATTAATGGGGGAATATTAAAATCGATTTCAGGCAATGGGGAAGTTTTATTATTATTATTATTATATTTTTTTGGCGGTCAAGTTAATGAGCTAATTTATATTTTTTTGTCTGTTGTTAGATTTTTATTGTATTTTTCTCAAAGTACATTTTTAACCACAAAAAAAATGTTCACGGTAATCATGACTTCCAGAGCTTGTCATCAGTTGAGATAACTAAATTATGGCCTGAAAATGATGGCGTCTTGGCAGAATTTTTTTGAAAAGGCTGAGGGTTTTTCAAAAACACAACGAATAGTCGATAGACTTATACTTTTCTCAGACTTATTGAGGATTATGTAATAAACTCGCCCCAGAATTTATAAAAGCAACGCTTTATTGCCTTAAAACAATTTTCAATAGAAACATCTTCATTTATTCCAATTATTTAATCCCCTCTCGAAAGTAAAAACTGCGTATCATAATCAATGCAGGTATCTTCTCAAGTTTAGTTAATCACACAAACATCCTCTTTGGGAGCAACACAAGCGCGGTTTTAGGACGTACCTCGTAATTTTGAACCCCGGTCTAGAACAACAAGGAGCCCGGGGCTTTCACCACTTGCGAAAGAGAGATATCTACAGTATATTATCTGATGCGTCCAGTTCCTCATATATTGAATCCCAGTATAGAACCAACAAGGGGGATGAGCTTCCCGGGACTACCACCCTGTGTTGAAGAGGCACATTTGCAGCGCCTGATGTGATGCGTCCAATTCTTCGTAATTTTGAATCCCAGTCTAGAACCAGCAAGAGGGATGAGCTTCTACCTTGTGTTGAAGAGGAACATTTGCAGCTTCAGATATGAAGCACGTCGAGCCTTTATACGCAACAAGTCTTTAGTGATATCGGGTACCCAAAATCGAGATTTTACCACATGGTCCTTCGATCCCAATTATCTCTTCAGAGACTGTCATTTATGAGGGCATAACAATGGTGACCATTACAGTTAAATGTCAGTTTACTGGTATTCAAAATTATTCGTAAATTTATGATTTCCAATAAGGCGATGATTTTACGGCGCTGCTTTAGGTTGTATTCGGCTTTCTTATTTTCATATTATTTAATTATTCTTTTCATAGTGAATCAAAAAGAGAAATGAAACAGAATGGTCCGAGATTGTGTTATTTCCCTACGAGGGAAAATTTCGGGTTTAAATAATAAAATTAATTTTCCAAGGTTCAATATTATTCATTAATATTATTTCATTTTGATTTGTGATACAGGCATCAAGATTTCGAAGCGTAACAAACCATTTTTAAGTCTATAGCATAACTTCAATCTTATTATTGTGAGATTAAAATAGAAAAAAATTAGCTTCGTGACATACAATATATTATAGGTCAACATAAAAAAATCTAATCATCTTTCAAAAATCTTCATGGTGAGATTATATCGAGGCTTAAATATGAAGCAACATCTCGCCCTATCGATACTTTCACATCTCCATTATTTCATGAAATTTGTTGTTGTTGTTAAGCCACTTGCCATGGACAAGCCCCACTGATACTAATCAGCAGATTTAAGTCGAAAGAAGCGTCTCTTGTTTTTGAAGCAGCGCCAACTAGGGCCAAGAGTACGACTTAGCTACACATTCATCACACTTTCGCTAGCACAGCCTCTTTTTACAGGGGGGCTCAGTCACACATTTCACAGATAGCACACACAACACCACTTCATGCCTCTGCAACTATAACCACCTGGTTGTTTAAATAGTGTAATGGGCGTGAAGTGCAAGATATAATGAAAGTGACTGTTGTTAGACGTCACACAATTATTGGTTAGAATTTAATGATAATAGGGTATTTTAGTTTTTAATTAAAGAAAGATGGAGGCAATGAGCTGTTTGAAATTTAAATGAAAAGTTGCTTTGTCTAATTAAGCTAGCTATTGGAGATAAACTGAAGACTTCCGATAATTCACAAAAACATACTTATAGTTTGTTTGAAATTACAATTCTAGATCGTTTCTATCAATCCATTCGTCTCTTAGGAAGATCTTAATCTGGCAAATCAATGACAGATCCTAAATTGTCACTGCAACCGACATTTCTCCCAATTCAGGGCTTTTCAACCATAGCTAGAAGCTTTCGATTTTTAATGATGCTACTAATTTTTAGATAAAAGTCTATTTGCAACTCTGTTGTAAGCATTGCATGTTAAAAACGATGGCGTAATGAATTACCTAGTCATTGCGAGCAAGCCGAAATTGAGCAATAACAAAAGTCAAGGCACAGCCCCACCAATATCGGTTAATTTGTTTTCAGTGGAATGATTAATATTCAAGAGAAGTTACTAGTTTGCGAAGCGGAAAGGGAACACCTAATAGCTTTAAACAATGCTCAACTCTTGATTGAAAGAAGAAAAAAAATATCGAAAAGAACAAATGGCTATAACTTTGACGCGTGGCGGATAGATTATCCACTTACAACGGTTATTTTTTTATGCCTCTCGGAATAGGCGTAAATTACAAAACACCGCGGAAATTCTACCGCCAAACGAGAGCTGAAGTATTGTTCCATAAATGATCAACAGGGCTGGCAGACTCAATCTAGGCCGAGTGAGTTGATGGGTTCAAAGGGTTAGTCTGGATTGACTCGATTTCGATGGAGATTGTTTGAATCGCTTGGAGATATGTAATCCCTTTTCGCTCCAGAGAGTTTAGTACCTGAGAAGGCGTAATTTAATCTTATTTCAGTGTATGTGTCAGGTTAAGTTTGGGTGCAATTAACTGTTTAACTAAGTAATTGGTTGGTGTGAGGATTTTATTTATCAGAAAAGTACCTCACTTAGTGAAGAATAAATCACTTTAAATGTGAAGTTGGTCTATTCGACTGTCTTTGTAAAAGTTTCCATTTTCTGAGTTCGCTCGATTAAAAAACTTGTCGCGGAAAAAAATAATATATGTTGTTGTTACTAATGGCACTTGCCTAGGGACAAGCCCCTTGCTGACATAGCAGCAGATTTAAGCCGAAAGAAGCGTCTCTTGTTTTTGAAGTAGCGCCAACTAGGGCCAAGAGTACGACTTGGCTACGCACTCATCACATTTGCTTGCACATCCCCTTTTTACAGTGGGGCACAGTCACACATGTAACAGATGGCACACAGAACAACCATGCCCTAACCAGGACTCCCAGAACACGAGGTAGACGCTCTACCCCTGAGCCTCAAAGCCGGCAAAATAATACATAAAACTATACAGTGAATGAAAGTGTTTATGATGATTTTTAAAATATTTTCTTTCAAATGGAAAGCTCCAAAGATTTAGAAACAAAATATAGAATCAAGAATTTGGAGATCCTACTTTTATCGTAAAAATCTAAGAAAACGCTGGATTTTTAAAAAATATTTTTTTTTTCTTTCATACAATCGGGCCTTTTTCCGGTATTACTTCAATTTCTCTCAGGGCTTGACTAAGGCAGGGGCATACGGGGGCAGTTGTCCAGGGCCCCCACATAAGTGGATGGCCCCAAATTGAAAAGAAATTTTATTTTGCGTTTCCTTCGTTAATGAATGTTCTTAATTACTAAAGTAGTAAAGTAAAAGGGTGTCCCAAAGAAGTTTTTGCACCGGGCCCCAACTAGGCTAAGTCGGGCCCTGTTTTCTCTCCAAAGCAGCCAAAATTTACTAAACTAGGTTTAAAATCTGGTTAGAATCTTGAGTTATTGGATATATATTAATATCAAATATGATTGCAGCACTGAAGGTAAGTTTGTAAATTGTAAAAAATTAGAGCCCTTCAACTGGTTTTTATTTTAGCAATTAATATGACCGGTTGTTCAATGAAACAAAATGGTAAGTACTTCATATAACATTAGTAATTTATATCATTCAAATCAAATTTATTTGAACATTTGATTCGATAATAGATATTAGTAGTCTATTATCGAATTGGTAAGAAATTAGTTAGAAATAATAATAATAATAACAGTAATAATCACGACGTAAAATCTTTTTATTTTTAAAACTTGTTAGAAATGAAAAAGTTCGCATATCTTCAGGTTCTCAACTAAGATTTTCAATCCAGTTCATAGCAAAATATTCAGCTTTAATTAATAACAATTAAAAATACTCGCAATAATTTCATGTGAAATACAAGGTACAATGTTTAATATTGTAAAATAAATATTCACTAAATATTGTAAGATAAAATGTAAAAAAAAATCAAACAAATTAAAAGAGTCACAGCTTACTATTATTTTGTTAAGAAGTTTTATTTTTAATCGTAATGCTTGATTTATTAAATAAGTGAAGACATTTTTCAGCCGGCGTCATGGCACAGGGATAGAGCACCTTTCCTGTAATCTGGTCATCCCGGGTTCAAGATGGTTGTTCTTCTATGTTCTATCTGTAAGGTATGTGAATGTGCCCCTCCCCTTAAAAAAGGACTGAGCAAGCGAATGATGAGTGAGTAGCAAAAGTAGTATTCCTAACCCTCGCTGGTGGTACTACAAAACAAGAGACGCTGATTAGGCTTCAATCGCTGACTACCTCAGCGAGCTTGTCCATGGCAAGTGCCATAAACAAGAAACAATAATCTTTTCCAAAATAAAACAAATTTTCATCCAAAAATGCGCATCGAATTAAATGTTTGTATACAGCGTTTTGGCTGTGATCTGAAAATATTCAAAACTTCCAAGTTTGTGAGTATTCAAAACTTCCAAGTTTTAACAATCATTACTTCTCTTAAGAGACATTTTCTTTAATAAAATTAATCTTCATAAATTCCGGATATGAGTAACATTTAACCTTTCATTTACAATGATGCAAACAGAAACAGGAAATTATAATGATCACATTATATGTTGACAAACAGTTTACACTTCCAGATTTTAATTCCAAACCGCCAAGGTCTTAACAGTTCAACTGAAATACAAAACAATAGATTTTTTAAAGAATTTTAATTGGCTTTTTAGAAGTAAAAATTTAATTTGTCAATTTTAAATTGATGCATGAAATAGGTCATGGGCATAAGACACCACCCTCAAAACTTTCATTGTCAGGTCCGACAAGCATGACGTACTGCTTATTTTCGATCAATCATTTTTTTTTTCTTTCGAAGGGGGGGGGAGGGACTACAGTTTCATTCAAGATTATGCCAAACTGGCAGGTGAATTTACTTTTCCAAATAAATAAATAAAATTCGCAATTGTTTACAAAAAAAAAAAAAAAAACCTGCACGAAGACAAAACGTTCCCATGTTCACCCTGACATCGCCCAAGGCCCGTCAGAAAATAAACTCTTTGCATAAATTAGGCTTCGCCTCGAAGATGTAAGAAAATCCAGTTTGGGAAAAAGTAGCGGCGGGTCTACCTGCGCGCACAGTTTGCAGATTTCAAACGTGACCCGCGACTCAAGGTGAAAGTCTGAGTGAGTAGCTGAATCCCCCTGCTTGGGAACAAAAGATAAATCCACCCACAGCGCTGAGGTAACTGGGCCAATGGAGACGGGGAGGTAGAAGAAGATGAGATAAAGAAGCTCAGCGACCCTTCGAGCCGCCATCTTGAGCAGCATCTTCGGATGCGTCATCATTATACTTTTTTGTGGTCAAGTAACCACAAAAGAACACGTAACGCTCCAAAGAATCATTATCTCGAGGTCTGATCGGAAGCACATCGGTTTTTGCCTTGCTTTTATTTGTTGCAGCACATGAGTAGGTTGGAGCGGAATGATTTCCAAACAACCATAATTTAAACAAAGGGTCATATTCAGCCAGTATCTCTGTCAGTCAAAATTCTGGACGTCTACGAAAAAGTGTTCTCGATTCGTAACCGAAGGATTCTAGATCAGAAAAGATTCTGCTAGAATAAAAAGTAAATTAATATTCGAATTCTAAATTCTTTATCTTGGAATCCTGATTATGTTGTTGACGTTTCATAATTAGAATACATTCATTATTCTAAGCAGCTAATAATTAAATAAGGTATTTTGTTTAAATAGATGGTACAGTTATTGATCTGTATAAGCGATTTGAATCTAACTAATGATTAAATTTACATTCAAATTTAAATAACATATCACGTTAGAAATGTTTGGATTTATGTCTCATCAATATCCTCCCCTAATATAGATAAATAAAATAGATAATGTCAGAATTTTTTTTAAAAGTAGTCTATAACTTTTGATTTTATCATTAAACTACATTTTAAAATCTAAAAATCTATATGGGAAATTCAATGAAAGATATAATGTAAATAGATCCAAAGTAAAGCTTAGTTAGTCTTTCAAATAAGTTGGAATGCGATAATTAAAAAAAAATAAGTTATGGCAAACTGTCTATAAAAGCTGTTGAAATCACTAGATACTGATAAAAAGAAAAGCATTAATGATTTACAAAGCGACCAGGAATTGATATAAAAAAAAGAAATATATAATGAAATTCGATGGTAAAGAATATTATTACCAGTTCAAACGTACTTATACTTTTCAAAAATAAGTACAAGTTTTGAATACAATTATAAATATAGAAGAAAAACAAATTATATTAGATTTTTACTCATATACAGTAAACACATAATGTCGCTTTGATTTATAACTAAAATTTTATTTACGTAAAGATTAAGAAATTATAGAATTTGTTAAATAATATGAAACAACTTACATAACTTTTAAGAGAATCGGTAATTAAGCAAAACCAAATAACTTTAGAATGCGAAAATTGAAAACACTTTGATTCGTCCGATTGATAACTTAGAGAATATAACACAATCAGATTATTAGAGAAAGTTACAGCCAGTGTTAAACGATTTCATCTTCCTGTTCCGTGTTCAAGGAAAAGATTATTGGGCGTTCTGAATTTATGTAAGTATGTCACCTGGATCCGTCTTAGAGACCTTCCCCTTTTCATCATCAGAGTGAAATTGCAAGCATAGGAAGAAATTCTGTCAGCAATTATTACAACATTTTGGTTTCGATAAATTCATAAGTCGGATCTGAAGACAAATACAACGTCCGTCTTAAGAATGATTCCCAGTCTAAAGCGGATGCAATGCAATAAGAGTTGAGTTGTTTTTTTATAACTATTTCGTAAAAAGCATTTACTTAGGATACATTTTAAACTAGATAAAACAATACACAGTTTATTCTGTGTATAGAAAATATGTTCTATTTTATTAGAGAATAAACTTATGTTAAGTCCATTTCATAGCAGTAACTTTAATGCAATTCTTATAACGTTAGAATATTTAGTGATAAATATAAAAGGATATTACTTCTGACATAATCATTATAAGGGAAATAACTGAATTATACAATATATAATTTTATAATTATTGCTAAAATGGAAACTTTTTGCAGTTTACTTCATGGATTCTGTTCTTACTTTTGCTCTGAAGTGATAAAACAGGTTTTCTAAGTTTTCTTCTCCTTTTTTTAGTGCAAGCATTTGATTATAAATTAAATTTATTTTCTGCATCATAATTTACAAATGGAAAGATAATCTTCTCATTCTTTGAGAGAAAAGTCACACAATTAGAATAATTTAAATATAATAAATAACTATCAGAATAAAGTTTTTGTTTAAATAGAAGGAAGAAAAAAAAAACATGAGCTATTAGTAAAATCACAGGAATTTTGAAGGATCTGAGCCATGAGAGTAAAGAAAATAAAAAAGAAAGAAAAAGAGGATGAAAAAAAAAAAAGAAAAAAGAACACTGAAGTATTACAGCTGCTTCTGAGTGATGTAAGACGAAAGATTTAACTGCGAAAGATGAAAACGGTATATGAATCAGAAAAAAAAAATTAATTACAATTACTTCCAAAACATAGCTTCAGGACAAACAGTAAACGATCCATTTACATCGGCATACGGAAGTGTAATGGGTTATTAGTTAAATACAGATTTGGAATTTTCAGAGTTCATTACGCAAGATATCCAAACAAATAAAGAAACAAAAAAGAAAGAAATGTTCTCACATTCAAGAAACCTGCTTAGTCGAGTTTTTTTATTTCTTTTTCTTTTGCCATTAGACTTCCAATGTTTGTTCTGTTATACGATTTGCGCGGGAATCTTTATCGTCTGCTACAGGTTAAATAACATCGCCGTGGATTGTATTTCTTCTAGCAAACAGTTATATAATTTATATACTTATATCGTTTGTTTGAAATATTAGAGAAAATGAAAACAATTTTATATCAAAATTTTTCTCTTAATAAAATGAAAAAAGTTGGAAATTTTTTTTATTACAAAAAATTGCACGTATCCGTTGACTTTCTGTTTTAGTAAATCTTCAATAGTTCTCAATTAGTTAATAACTTAAATATCTCGTTATTAACTAATTAAACTTAATCTCGATTAGTTAAAAACTAAACATCAAGCCAATCTCGACGTATCTTTTAGAAATCAAGTATAATTTATATTAAATAAGATTTGAATATATGACAAAACAATAATTATAAATTAAATTTTAATATTCTAAGAAACGTTGTTAAAAAGAATTCATAATTTTAAAGATAGAAATATCTTTTGAAGATTTCGTTAGCTACAATTATTATTAAAAAAGAAAAAAAAACTAGACAGTTTTATATACTTGTCTAATTGAATGAATAATATGCATATTGTATTTAATTATATTATTATGCTGAAAGAGAAGAGTAAAAATAACTTGCTATTCATTTTTCCAAGGCAAGCTGGGGGAAAAAAATGAGAAACAATCGAATGTGGAAATGCTTGATGAATAAAAAGCTTAGTTTCTACAAAATTCTGATATACGATTGTAAATAAATAAAAGGAAACAATGGAAAAAGAGTTTAATGTTTGAATCGAAGAAAATGCGTCTGTGTGATTACTTCTATACGTTACGGACATAAAATTCTTTATTTCCGCCAAAATTCTTATTCTTTTGTTTTCATTCATCGAAGGATACGGTAATTTCCCAAATTTATTCGAAATACACGGCCACGGATAGGTTATACTCAAATACGTCCTTTTCGATAGTAAGTAGTTTGTGGAATCAAACGCGGGTCAGTGATACTGACACAAAATTCTATGAATGAATATCGTGACTGAATGGACACAGTTGTAATATAACCCTTTGAAATCCCGCGATGTCTGAATGAATTGGCAGAAGAAGTTTATTTATTGTAGCCATTTTCTATTCCAAAAGAAAGAAATTAAAAAGAATAATTCCTGCATAATTCGAAACAATTTTGATTAATAAAAATAGTAATAAATTTTGCGATAATTTGGTTTCTTTTTATTAACTTTTAGCATTGCACGCTGTACCATATAATTAAGTAATTAATCTAAATTAAACTAGTAATTTTGGAAAAAATTTACAAAATTTAACGATATTCCATTTGATTTTCGAGTAATTTTAAACTATTTAATTTATTATTTTAAAAAGTAGAATTATATTTTAGGAAAAAAATAATCATAAAAATCAAAAGTTATTCAATAAGGTTTGAATTAAAGTTAAATACATCACCAAGTTAAAAAGTTTGTGTTTTAGTCTAATGGTTTTCACCAAAAAAAAAAAAAATGTAAATTTTTGTTCTAAATCTTATGCTAATCTAGAACAGAATTGACTTGTTTTTATGATATTATAACACATCTTTAGTTCTTAGAAAAAACAAACTCAAACTTAAATTTGTCTTCAAGAAAAGTATCTTGGAAAAAAAAACTTGTCTAAATAATATTAGACCTCAAAAATCTAAGCCATATTTATATAATTTTTATTGATTGACATAATTAAATAAGTATTTTTATATGCAATTTAAATAAATATATACTGATTTCCATTGATATTTAAAATGTTATTCGAATTAGCAAATATGTAAGAATAAATTAAAAAAAACACTATAAAATGTTCGATCAATGTCTTCAGGCTTGTTAATGTCTTCATCTATCAAAATGATAGTAAAATCTGAAAAGCTTATCATGAATTTTTGCCTCTACATGACAAATTCACTTTCTTCTAATCCTTTGAACATCAAGACAAACTCTTCCGTTTCGCTTCAGTTCTTCCACCCAAGCTAATCGTCCTCAGGCCATTGGACTTATACGTAATTGCGGGTACAATCAGTGACCATAAAATCTCTATGCCAAAACAATACAAGCGTAACCTGAGCTGAAGAACAGTTGTAACGTCTGCCTTTCCTCGCAGCAGGTAAAAAAGCAAATAATTTGCTCAGAATATGTTCGATAACTGCAACTCTCACTGTCTTAGGTAAAGTCTGTTCGATTTATTTGAATGATTAAAATTCAATACGTGTGCCAAAAGGCTTATCTAGCCTGTAGATTTAAATGAATTCTAAGAACCTGCGTCATCGCATAGAGGTAGCAATGATTCAATATGAACATTATTTTTGTTCATAATAACGACCAAAAGTCTTCAGATCATAAATTTTAATCGATTATTTAATCGATATTAATTTTTAATCGATATATGTTTTTTTTTTTCCTTCGAGGAGAAATTCATGTAATATTTCAGAGAAATAAAGAACGCGATAACTTTAAAAATAAAATACTGTTTTTAGCAAACGACAATTTTTTGAAATCAGAATTACATTTTAATTCAACTAAATTAGTTACAAATACAGCTGTATTTTAGAAAACGATAATTTTTCAAAATTCAGAACCAGATTTGAATTCAATTAAATTAATTGCAAACATATGTGTGTAGATACGCTTACAAATTCATTATAATATCATTTATTCAAAAAATTTTAGTCGTTATTTTTATTTATCACATCGGTCATTTACCGGTAATAATTCAGTAAATATGAAACAAATTTGGTGAGAACCGCAGGAGAAAGTTTCTTATTTGTTAACTTTTAGATGTTCTTTCGCTTGATCAATACAAAGTTCAATAATTTTATTTCCAGAAAAAAAAACTAAGTAGGGCAAAATCGTAAAGAAATAATTTTAGTGTATCATAACTTCTGATCTAATACCCATAAAAGAATTACTCAAAATCAATAAAACTCTCGTGTGTAGCATTTTATTGCATGTTTAGTGAAAATAAAGCAATAAAAACGAGGCTGGGATTCACTTTCCGATAAAAAAAATAAAGATAATCAATAAATTCTAAAGAAATACTATGCAATTGCACTTTTGGCGAATACATTCTTTCTGTAATCTACTAACTTAAATAATAATAATAATTTAACTTATATATTCTCAAATTTTCTTTTTTAATACTTTTCTTTTTTTGAAAATATAAAGAATTTCATTTCTTTTAAATGATTTTTTTTCTAAGTTTTAATGAATACAGAAAGGAATACAAAAATTAGAAATTGGTTTTTGGTGTTTAAAAAAAAGTTAGTTCAAGTCATGTGACTGAAAAATTTGAAAAAGGAGACAACTATTTAAAATTCTATATTCTCTTAGATATTTATGCGTTTCTGACAATTTTCTTCCTTTAAAAATATATTAAACCTAAAAACAGCAATAAAAGAAGCGTACGATAACTTTACGCGATCTAAAGTTTTTTTTAATCCACCCAATAAAAAAAATCCGTTATAATACTTTTTTTCAATCTGTCCAGCTTCTTAAAAAGAACACAAAGACTTTGTGGTTTCTATCGGAATTTCATTCTTTCTTTCTTCTACGGTAATATTTGTGGCCCTTAGGCCTCTGGTTTTTCTTTACGGGGGATCGCACATTGGTCTAAAGAACCATTTGGGGGTGTGCCAGAGTGAGCAATTCTCAGGAATGCTGACTATTTCCTTTACCCTCCGATGTCTAAGCAATGGGCTTTTTTCTTTCCATACCTGTAATATTTTTTGCTCTTAAATCTTCAGGATTAAGAAACATTCGAATGTAACATATTATAAAGCATTCTTTCTTAAGACATGATTTTAGTTGTTGTTTTTTTTTTAAAAAACACGAAGCTAGAAATTTATATTAAATAACTTTTATTGAATAAACTGTCGTTAGAATGATAAAAATCTTTATAATATTATATCTTAAGATATTCTGTGAGATAGCAAATCAATTATTAAACACTCTATGTAATATTTCCTATTTATAAGAAATTCCCCAATAAAATCAATGAATTAAAAAAAATTCTTAAAAACTCATTGAAAAACCAAATAAGTAGCATAAAATTCTAGATGTATTTTTATACCATTCTTTACTGCCCGATTTGCCCAAGACTTTCCTAATGGAAAGGTACCTAAAATATATATGGACTGTGCTGCAAAATAATGCTAAAGTGATATGAATATAAAGGATTCATAGATAATTACAAAACAAATTTTTAAGAAAATGGCGCAGACAAAATATTAGTTATGTTTGAACTTCAATACATAAATAAATGCTGTAGAATTTGCATCTCTGACAAAAGTTTTAACATTTATAACCTCTTAAGTCACTGCTTAGACATTTAATTTTTTTTAAATTCAATAAAGATGGAATTTATATTTACTAAAATTACTTACTTTACTTAAAATTACTTATATTTACTAAAATTACTTACTATTTTATAAAGGAACATTCTTCTAAGAAGATATCACATTATTATTATTAAGGAACATTCTTCTAAGAAGATATCACATTTACTAAAATTACTTACTTTACTCAAAATTACTTATATTTACTAAAATTACTTACTATTTTATAAAGGAACATTCTTCTAAGAAGATATCACATTATTTACTATTCAATAAAGATGGAAATTCATTAAAAAATTCAATAAAGATGGAATTTATATTTACTAAAATTACTTACTTTACTTAAAATTACTTATATTTACTAAAATTACTTACTATTTTACAAAGGAACATTCTTCTAAGAAGATATCACATTATTTGCTATTCCACATCAGCAATGTTAAGTGAAACCAAAACTTGTCCTTTCCTAAGGGCTACATAACACAGATTTTTTTTAAAAAAACTACTGCCAACATAGTCAATAGGGGAGCTAGAATAACTTTCTTCTGTATGTATACGGTAAGTGAACAGGACTATACCATTCAGAAGAATGTAAGGGTAAGGGTAAAGTTCTGGCTAACGGGGAGGGTCCCTTTCTCGACACAGGAAGTTGCTCCAATTCAGCAAGTGGGGGAATATACGAAACGTGGATGTCAGAACGAGAGCACACACCTGCACAGTCTTTACAAAATAGAAGGAAGTCAGTGAAGAGCAAGGGCAAAAGATAAAGGATTGACGAGGAGACCTGTAAGCGCACCTGGATGGCATTAGGCAACAAAAGAAAGTGAAGGCATACACGCCTTTTGATCCTGCCCTAAAAGGGACATTAAGAACAAGATGCAAGTTAAAAAGTCAGCACTGTAATCCAAGATGGTTTTAATGGATATTACCGACTTAAACTATTGCTAAAAAGATGCCATGGAAAACTTAAAAAAGGAAATAATAAATAAGTTTTAAGTTGAATTTTACATTTAAATTAATACTCATTCTTAAAACCTATCAAAAGTTTTCTTGGAAAAGATCAGGAAATAAGAGAATGTTTCAGGATTAAATTAATATGGGTTAAAATCGGATAAAATTTAGAAATAAATTAAGTTTAAATTAGATTTTAAAACATCGTTTATATATATTCTAAAATTCGAATCCATGTTCTTGAATAAATGTTCAGTGACTACATTTTGATTACTAATCATGGGAAAATTAAAATAATAAATAAGTTTTAATTTGAGTTTTACATTTAAATTAATACTTATTCTTAAAACCTATCAAAAGTTTTCTTAGAAAAGATCAGTAATCAAAGTGTAGTCACTGAACATTTATTCAAGAACATGGATTCGAATTTTAGAATATATAGGTAACAATGTTTTAAAATCTAATTTAATTTACTTCTAAATTTTATCTGATTTTAACCCATTTATACTTTATACTGAAACATTCTCTTATTTCCTGATCCAATTCCATCTTCTTTTTTTTTATTTAATTAATGCAACAGAAGCTCTGTAAAACTGTTGAAAGTGGCAAGTTCCCCCACTCAAAGTGAAGGGATAAAAAATAAAAAAATAAAAATCTGAACTAATCATTTTAAAAGATCCCTAACATTCTCGTCCCTAAATTGAAACGGATCCTTATCAGTCTCACAGTATATCATCATGGGAATAAATATTTCGTTCACTATTTTCTTTTTCCGCTCTTATTGTTGTGATGCAGACATACTTTGTCGCTTTTTGCTTGTGCATAGATTATGCCTCCCAGGATGAAATAGAGTGAAGTTTTAAAATTACAAAAATGTCTTCTCTCTTCGGAAAGGGAACTGCTAAAAAATTGTGTTTATATATTATTGTTATTATTTAGTTGTTTCTTTGTTTTAAGGAACAAAATACAATTTAGTACCATTTGATCCTTTATGAGTTTTACAAAATCTAGAAAATTCCATGTTGTCCTTTCTCTACTATACAACTGAATTTCGAAAATACAAATGTGTATTTTCAATAAATATTCATTGATTTTCAAAAGTTTTATACCATTTCATCATACAAATTTCAAAACATTGTCCATATTTTTAGTTCATAAAAGTGTAAGTTTCAAAACTTTATAAAGCACAAACTACATAAAATCAATATTTAATAAATTATTTAAAATTATATTTAATGTATATATTGAAAAAAAATTCACTTGAGTTTTTGTACTTGATAATTTTGCAAAAAATTAACTTCTGGATCAATAAAATAATTTCGATAGTGAAAACATAAAAAAGAAAAAAAAATGGATCAAACAATGAAGTGCACCCTGTAATAAAATTATAAAAGACCAAAATAATGTATCTTAAAATAATGAGAAAAAAATATTCTTTTATAGTACTTTTCTTAATTTCAAATCTCGTAATCTATAATTCACACACACACACACACACACAAACAAAACAGCGAGCACTTTAAAGGTACTGAGATCTTGAAAGTTGAAAAAAAAATTGCACTTGATATTTTGTACTTGATAAGTTAGCAAAAAAATTCAATTTACGGATCAATAAAATTTCGATAGTGAAAACATAAACTGTATCAAACAGCGAAGCACAGCCTGTTGTAAAATCATAAGGTAATGCAAAAATAATATATCTTAAAATCATGGGAAAAAAATTCTTTAATAGAACTTTTCCTCATTTCAAATCTTTCAATCTATAATTCCTAAACACGAAAAAAAAAAAAAAAAAAAAAAACAGCGAACACTTTAAAGGTACTGAACTCTTGAAAGTTGGCAGTGGGAGTCGATCAATTTTTTTCTTTCTATATATATATATCCATTAAAAGTCACACCTCCAAATAAAATTGACAAGAAAAAGGCAGGAGTTGATATGAAGAAAACACCACCTGTAGACAAACTGGTACCTTCCTTACTCCCATATATTTCACAGCTCTTTCCAATTCAGCTAACGAAGCGTGAAAAAAGAATATTTTCTTCCATTATTACACGGGAGAAAAGTAAGCTTTCCCTTTCTTCAATCCCAGTAATATCATCTGTTATCGCTTAAAATCACATTCTCATAAGGCAACAGATGAAACTGAAAATACAAAGAAGTTCTCACAAATAAAAAATCATTCGTACCGCTTGAAAAGTAAGCTAATAGATATGTAATAAAGCTTTATTCGTTTCGCATGAGTTGGTCATGAATTTATTTTAAGACGTGGGAGATTATTAAAACCGTTTTCCGAAATAGCGTCCCTTCTTTTCTAATGACTTTTCAAAAAGGAGCTATATAAGATATTACGACATTAATTTATTGAGTTGAATTTCAGGCCATGTAGATTCGGTATATTAATTAACTTCTAATTTATTATAAACCTTTTTATTTTACAAATTCTTTTTTTAGCTCCATTTTTTTCATTTTTATGCCACCTCATCTAATCCACTAAAGATAAAGTGGTGTAAAATTTTTAATAAATCATTTAATTTACGAAAAATTTATGGTCGGGATAGCCTAATTGATAGGACGTTTGATTAGCACTCCTTGGGCTTCAAGTTCGAACCCGCCAACCAAAGACTCTCCGTGTATGTGGTGGCTGGCACACGTTAAATCTGTCATGATCACAAAGTTTTTTTTATTGAGAGTAATACCACTGGGGATACTGGGTCAGAAATGATCATTTTCTTTTCAAGATCCAAATTAACATTTGTGGGTAAATAAATGAATAAAATGCATGAATAAAGTCAGCCCCGTAAAAAGGGTTAGTGACGTGCATGAGTTAGAAGTCAGATTTCTAACCTCGGGAGCTACTGCATAACCTCAGAAGCTACTGCACCCCTCCTTCCGTAGTAGCGGAATACGAGAACAGCAATAACGAAAAATTTAGTGACCTTCCTTTCAAATTTTTCAACAAATTCGTTTAAAATTCTACAACATAAAAAGCAAAAATAAATTTTTAAAAGTTACATTAAAATTTTAAAAAAAATGGATTTGCTTTTAATGATGACTCATTTGTATATTTTCAATTCTTAAGATTATAATTTCAAAAAAATAAAAAATAATAATCAGTCGCGCATTTCCCCCCTCTTCTCCCATTAAAAAAAAGCAGTTTATGTGAAAAAGAACTTCAGAAGTCTTAAAACAATGAAATCATTTATAAGCAATTATTTTTTACCCTTCAATGCATCTTGTAGCCATTTGACTATACATTTTTAATTCCATTTATGCTTAGGATCATTGTTTCAAAGTCAATAGTGAGTGATTGGAAATCCTTTTTTAATAAACATTTGCAAAAAACATCGATATATGACAAAAGCGGAACTTGATTTAGATTTAAACTGTAAATTTAGCATAAATGCCAAGGTTTCTGTTGCATGAATAATTCTACCATTAAAAATAAAATCAAAATGTGTTATTTCCATTGTAAAAAATGTATTGGTAAAAAGGAACTTTTTTAAATTGAAGAATTGTTATAACGTGATTTATTATAATCCAGGGATATTGTCCAATTAAGATTGTAGCCCATTGATACATTTCAGTTGTTTTGTTAAAATTTCACCAGAAAAAATAAACTAAAACTTCTTAAAATAACTGTCATATTTATATCAAGCTGTTCAAAACACATATATTTCCTCGTAAAAAAATGAAAAGACATGCATTCTAGAGTTAAAGAAAAAAAAATTCGACAGTCAGTAGTTCCAGTAAAAAAAGGAAAGAAAAAAAAAATGTCAACATGCACTTTGAACGCAAGGGTTTTAAAACAAATACTTAACATCAATGTCTTTTATTGCTAAAATACACATTCAAACTGGCTCAGATTCTAATTGAGGTTTCCCTTCCTAGAAGCATTTGATAAATTCAATAAACGATTATTTCTCAGAAAATGAAATTTGATCCTCATCTTTATTTTATAGCATTTTTAATATAACAGGAAATATTAAAATCTATTTTACTTAAGTAGGGTCACGCGAAATCACGATTCTTTTAGTGCTGCCTGAAATCAAAATAACTGGAACAAGAAACGGTTTTCGAACTTTACTTCCGAGTCGCACTGCCACGGTGCCCTAGGAATAGAATCGGGTTCTAAGTCCAGAGTTCAAATTCGAATCATTGTTGTACCAAAGATATGAGCGAAATGTTCAGTGCATATTAATTCTGACCTAAAGTCAAACGCCTTGTCGATTGAGTAGAATGAAATGATAAATCAAAAACGGTCAGATATTGTACTATTCATTAAATTGATGTTCAAAATTTATATTTTGAACATCAATTTATATTTTGAAACACAGAATAACTCCAGTAAGGGTTTATTCTAATCAAATATTGGAAACATACCAGAATAAATTTATTTCATCAATTATCAGACCTTCAACTTGAGATCAGAAGGAAAATTATTTTGTCACATGAGTGTTATTGAAAGAACAGAAGAAGAAAAAATGGCCTTGAAAAGATAAAAGAAAAATGATTATCAGCAAGAAGTAAATTTCCTTTTTATTTAAGCTAGAATAAATATTAAAAAATAGTTTTACGTAAATAAGAGTGATTGAAAAATTATTCATAAAATGTGATTGGTTACTCTGATTCCAAACTTTAAATACAACAACCGACCAACCGACTATTCTTATTAATTTATTAAAACTGATAAAATGTCCTAGATTGTCTAAAAAATGTTTAACATTTAATTTTAAAAAAGTTATACCTGAAGTATTGTCTTCCTCATACAAAGTACCCCCACCAATCAAATCAATGTCGATAAATAACTTAAATAAAAAATAACAAAAATAACAGCAAAATATTTATGTTTCTTTATCTTTTAATGAAATTTTAAAATAACTATTTCATTGTTCTTTATAACTTTTCACGCATTTATTCATTTATGAAATTATGCCCGATAAACTCTTACACAAAAACCAGTTAATGCGAAATGGATATTCGATCCCCCCCCCGAAATTTATGGTCGAAATGCAAAAAATCTGACCAGTTTAATTAAACAGAACTGTAAATTCTAATGAGTTCCAATTATTTTCTTAAAAATAAATAAATATTAGTCCAATATTTATTTATTTATTTATTGGTGGAAGATCATTTTTTTTGTTAGTCCCGAAATATCAATTTTCATTTCCGCAGAATTCCATGCATTGATTTATTTCCTAATTAAGTCCTGTAATGTTTATTTATTTCCTTAGTTAATCCAGTAATATTCATTTATTTTCTTAATTAGCCCAGTAATATTCATTTGTTTTCTTAGTTAGTCCAGTAATATTCATTTATTTTCTTCGTTAGTCCAGTAATACTCAATTATTTCCTTAGTTAGTCAGTGATATTCATTTATTTCCATAGTTAATCCAGTGATATTCATTTATTTCCATAGTTAATCCAGTAATATTAATTTATTTCCTTAGTTAATCCAGTAAAATTCATTTATTTCCCTAGTTAATCCAGTGATATTCATTTATTTCCCTAGTTAATCCAGTAATATTCATTTATTTCCATAGTTAACCCAGTGATATTCATTTATTTCCA
>JAOUZG010015602.1:10196694-10212510 GCA_026289955.1 Argiope argentata | reverse complement strand
TATTCATTTATTTCCATAGTTAACCCAGTGATATTCATTTATTTCCATAGTTAACCCAGTAATATTCATTTATTTCCATAGTTAGTCCAGTAATATTCATTTATTTTCTTCTTTCGCCCAGTAATATTCATTTATTTTCTTCGTTAGCCCAGTAATATTCATTTATTTTCTTCGTTAGCCCAGTAATATTCCTTTATTTCCTTCGTTAGTCTAGTAATATTCATTTATTTCCTAAGTTAGCCCAGTAATATTCATTTATTTCCTTCATCAGTCCAGTAATATTCAATTATTTCCTAAGTTAGTCAGTAATATTCACTTATTTCCCTATTTAAGCCCAGTAATATTCATTTATTTCCCTAGTTACCCCAGTATACTCATATACTTAACGTTCCAGACTGAGGAATGGATTTTCACTCATGCCTACACGAAGGTCAGAAAATATGACCAATTCAATTAGTATAAAGTATTGTAATTCTCAGGATTTCCTTACTTAATCCAGCTTTGAACAATAAAATTCTTTCACGTGCTTTGATGTAAACCACATGCAGCAGCGAAAATAAAAATAAAAAAGAGTTCTACATCCCCTTTTATGTACCAATAATTCATTTACCGTGTCATGTTTCGCTCTCTGAGTGACCACTAAAGGGAGAAAAAAAATCGTAAAAAATGTATCCGGACATGGTGCAACGCAATAAATAAGAATTGGAGTGGTGTGTCTTCAGCGACAACAGGGTGTGACCGTTAGGACAGGAAGTGAAATAAAGGTTGAGGTTTCCAACTCGCTTTATTTGTCCCCCCAAACGGATGGACTGCTTAAACGTTCTCGTGAGTATTTAAAAACCATGGGCTTAAGCTCACATGCAATAAATGGATAATTTTTAGTACAATAACATTTCATTTCAACTAGATTAATTCTAGAATATTTCGTGCGAGGGTTGAAGTTAGTTAAACTAATTATTGCTATCCCCCAAACGATAAGACAATATTTAAACTCCACTTTGAATTGGCAGTCTATTCGAATCATATTTAACCCTTTGCACTCGGGAAAGTAATTAGGTGCATAATAAAATAAAAAGTCGCAATAAAAATATAAGATAAATAAAAAAAATAGGTAAAATAATAAATAGGTAAATAATAAAATATAGAAAATAGAAAATAAATAAATAGGTAAATAATAAAAGATAGAAAATAGAAGATAAACAAATAGGTAAATAATAAAAGATAGGTAATTAATAAGATAATTTACATCTTTTTATCGTTCTGTAGGTGTTTTTAATAATCAAAATTGAAAAATAAATAAATTAAGCATCCAAAATGATGCACCGTTTTGAATGAGGGAGGCATTATCGAATGCAAAGAGTTGAAACCAAATTTAAATGAAAATGAGTTGCCATCGGTAAAAACGTTTATTTCACACAAATATCATATATTTTGTGGCTTTCGAGAATCAGAAAATTTGTAAAAATTGCATTTTAAAAGTGTTCTATCGACTCTTTAAAAAACTTGTTAAAAATTCAATGACAAGAAAAAGATAGATTTATGTTTATTTAATGAGGTATGTAAGTCTGCTTTCCATCATATTTAGCTTTCAGTTTTATAAACATGAGTAAGATGAAAAATGAGCTCAAATTCAAAGTTTCCATTTTACTTTGATCAAATTACTCCCAATATTTTGTGAACCTTTCAGAGTAAAGAAAATCAAATCAACAATCACTCATTTTCTGATACAACTTACTGACACATTTTTAACGAAACAAATTAAATTCTTTTTTTTAAAAGCAGCTATTACCGAGAAATGCAATCTCAGAATAAATTAATATGACAAAAAAAAAGAGAGAGAGAATCAACACAAAATATCTATTTTTTTAAACATATTTCCTCACGAGCAAATATATTTTGAAATGAAAACATCTGTTATAAAGTGTAACAATTTTTAAAAATAAATTAGATGCCAAGAACGGCGTTTGAAAATAAAAACAGATTAAAAGAGCAGGCGAGCGCCAATGATTCCGGTAGCAAATAAGAGAAAACAAAAAACGCAAATAAAACTGAAAGGAAAAGCGGCATAAACGCTTTTCATGACTCATTCTGTCCACCTGCTATTCCCATAAAAAGCCCTCATATCCTACACGCACAGAAACACTCTCCTCTTTCGAACAGATGATACATTAGTTGAGAGACATGATACACCAGAGATTATTGTCCCCGCAGTGTAACTTTTTTTATATGCCCGTTTCAATTACAAAAGAAACTTTCAAGGGGGATTTCAGCAGGTTAAAAAAAATCTTCGGGTATCTTTTTAAAATTTTTTTGAAGCGTAAGATAATTATTTTAAATTCTTTAAAAAAAGCTTTAAGAGCCTTAATAAATCTCTACTTTAGTAATATTCATTAGCAAACCAGAGATAAATAAAATTTTCTATTCTTGAGATTTTCTCAGATAAATTAACTTCAGTACACAGCGTTTTGAAATTCATTAATAGGCACTTTTATGTAAAATATTCGTTGAAGAAATAAGCGTGGAGTTCTTTAATATTCATTATTTTGATTATATAAGTCCAATTTTTATCTATTACCCAGATTTTCTTATCAAAGCCATGATAAGCTCATCGCAGTGTATTAAGAAAGAAGGCTAAGGCAGGGGGAAAGTATCCGGAGAAAGTATTGGGAACTTAAATAATTTCAGAAAAGAATTTGTCGACACAGCATTTTTGTTCTCTAAAGTCCGTTCCGACGGTCTGTTGCCTTTACGGATATGATCATAAATCTGTCAAATGACACGCTGTAGGACCACCCCCTACAATGGGGAGTTGGCATCATTGGATGGTGGAGGTCGGTCGGGAGCCAAAATGAACGGACATCAAAGAACTCCGGAAAATCAAAAGAGAGGGGAAAGAGGGCAAAATGTGCCTGTCTGAGGATGCGCAAAAAGCCGTAGGAACGTGGCTTAAGGATGTTTACTTCGTGTCCTCAAATGTAATTAATAATGAAGTTAAAGTTACTACAGAACAGGAGTTTGAGTGATTAGGATATTGCTTTAAAATATCGATTAATTGCAAGTTATTAGATATATTCAATTGGCATACGTCAGCTTGCTCTGAGAATCTTTTTCATTTTGAACATTTCCAGGTTTGGGCTCCGAATTAAAGGCTCGTAAGTACAAGACAGATTCCACTAAAGAACCGATTGATTATCATTGGCGATTCGTCAAATCCTTTAAACATTTCCTGCTAATATGGTGTGGAAGTTTATAAAAGGGATGCTAGCTAGAAGTCATTCTCATCATCAGATCAAAATTCAAATTTATGAGATCCATCCCAAAATATCTGTCAAGTAGATTCAAAACAAGATAATAATATAAAATAAATTTGAGATTGTTATGAACAAATTTACATTTGCAATCGATCATTTAAGACTATAACTTCCCTGATAAAAAGAACTCTTGAATAACTTTAAATTAAACATAACATAATAGTATTTTGCAAGTGACATTATCGATGTGCAGTTTGTAACGTTGCATGAACTTATCATAAAATATTTACTAATATTGTTGCTATGAATTTTTCAAAATTAAATTTGCTATCCATCTACATAAGAAAATTTGAAAATGATATAATAAGAAAAACTTGCGTCAAAAAATTTTTAAAAAATATTTTTTTTGATGAAAATACAGAAATTTTATAACTAAGAAGTAATAATTAAGAAAAGGTTTTTGTAATATTTCAAAAATTGTATTAGCAATGATAGGATTATTCATGAATGAAGTTAAAAATGCACTAAAACTAGAGTATGTATCAGACTTGCGAAAACGGAATCTTTAATATTACAAATGACACGCTGTTCCTTTTTTATATCCCTAGTAGCACACAACTTTATTATATCCCTAGTAGAACACAAATATTGTACAATATTGTATGGCGTAGATCAATATTCGCCATATAGTATAGTATTTATTAATATCATAATATCGATGATATTGTATGGCACTGATCAATATTCGCAATATTGTATAGTATTGATTAATATATAATATCGACAATATTGTATGACATTGATCAATATTCGCAATATTGTATAGTATTGATTAACATCATATAATATCGATAATATTGTGCAACAGGAATACCTGGAATATTAACTTTATTCTAATGACAAATATTAAACTGTAGTAGGAGTGACAATTTAATCGAATAACAAATTTTATGGCATGAAAGTGCTCTAAAATATATTTAAAATAAAATATTATGCAAAAATCAGTGCAGGAAAAAAGAAGAAAAAAACTTTATGAATTAGAAAAATTTTCTTAAGGGTTCCACTCGAATTTTTCTTAGTTATGAAAAAGTTGACACATCATTAGAACAGTTATACAGGTTTAAAAATTCTTCAGAGTATAGATAAATAAATCAACAAATGATCATATTACAATTCATAAATTATTAACTATTAAATGATAATACTGGCAATAAAATGTTTTTTTTAAATTATATTTTTGTAGTGGTTGTCCATAACAAATAATGGAGTCAAAGCATTAAAAAAAAACTTTTTAACATTTGCTCATGTAAAAAGACAAAATTATCTATGTTTAAATTTAAAGTATTTTATCATAACAGCAATTAAAATTCAAATCCATGTAAATGAAGTTTTTTATTATAAAAATTAAGAAAGTTAATTAAGATCTTGTAATAGTTACAAAAAATAATCATGAATTTTTTAATCATAAAGAAAATAAATTGTACGCGCTATAGTATAAATTTCAATAAATAATGAGCGATAAAAAAAATCTCTGTCTCCCCTTTCCAATCCCGCCCCTAGTGTCCACCGTAAGAATTAATCTAAATAATAAAAATTTAGATTGAGTTTTTATTATATAACAAAGTACTAATTTTAATTGATATTTATGTCAGAGGTACCAAAAAAATAGAATTATTTTTTATTTGGTTACAAAAAAATTTAATTTATTATAAATAAATATATTTTAAAATTTTCTGATGAAAAGTATGAATATAATAATAATTTTTTTTTAAAAAAAATGTTATTCTCAACCTAGCATTGGAAATCAATACCATATCTCCCACTTAAAGATAAAAAGAGTTTGAAGAAGTTATCTCTTACCTCGTTTTTCCAAGCATCTCTGTCGTTTTCTTATCTGTCAAATCACTTATCCGAAAAAAAATTCAACTTGTCAATGTTCCAAAAATTTTCGCACAATTCCGCATGTCTCACCATCCACAAAAAAATATAAAATCCCCTTGAAAACACCAGAAAAGTGACTGAAGAAGTTCGAATGCGTGCACTTTCAGCTGATGTATCCAATTCGAAAACAGAGAATAAAAAATAAACAAAAATAACAATCCGAACACCGACGGAACGTAAGCTCAGCCCACGAAACGAACGCCCGAACTCTTACTACGAGAATCTCGGCGACAGTGTGTACACACGCGTTTACCTGAAGAAGGTTGCTATAGCGGGAACAAGTTCTGTCTGAGTTTATTGGCGATCGTTTTGGCTCAAAAATGGCGACACTCTCGGCGCCACTTTTAAACGGAGCCACAAGTTTCTTTCGAATATGGAATATAATTGATTTCGATTTCATTGTAAGAAGATTATGGGACGCCTCATTTTTTTTTGTTGGATAAAAATTTATTGATTGATGTTATCTCTCTCTTTTTTTTTTACGGGTAAGAAAGTGAGATAGCATCAATCAATAAATTAGTTAATAAATATCCTTTGTTTTTATGAACATTAATAAATAAGAATTATACTTCAGCTAAATAGAAAGGGCAAATAACTTTCGTTTTTAAAGTAACTGTTGTTTGTCCTCAAATAAAATAATAAAACTTGTTTATACATCTGCAGTCTTATGTCAATCTCTCTTTTTTTATGTATTATGAAAACTGTTTGGCAAAGTTCAATTTATAAGTAGATAATAATATAAACTTAAAGTAAATCTATAATCTTTCTTTTTTTATTTTCTGATGTCATTTTGTTTATAAATCATTGTTAAATCTAATTTTTTGCTTTAAAATTTTATGTGCTTCGACGAGGCGATTGCAAAAGAATTAATGATAAAAAAAAATGATTAAAAATGTAGAACTCAGTAAAAAGAAGAGTTCATGGGTTTTTTTTCGAATTCCATTTAATAAAGATCATTCCATGTTCAGTCTCTAACCCAGTGGTCGGCAAACTTGTAGCTAAAGAGTCAAATATGAACATTACAGTTTTAAAAAAATGGGAGCTTAATCTGCTTGTTTAGTAAACTTTTATTACATTAAATAAGTAGTACACTAAATAAAACTAAATTTCATACTTAATAAATATTTATTAATGCGAATAATCGATTAAAATATTTTATTACCCTAGTTCTCAAATAAATAAATTTGCAAGAGACAGGACTTTTTGTATTTATTAAATATTACTCAGGCTACAATGTGTGTGCAAAATGAATTATTGAAACCATTAATTAAAATATTAGCAATTGTTTTTACATGATATTTTGTAATCTTAACAATTAATTATTAATTATATTAATTTTAACAGATATTGTGAAATAATAATATTTAATGTTATATTTTTTGAAAGTTAAAGTAAGTAAAGAAATTATTTCTTTATCTAAAATATGTATGGCAAAATCAGGCCAAATTTGTTAACCGTCATTTGGCAATAGTTCGTGAGCAGGAATTGATAACATTAGATAAAATATCAACTATGCTTTATTTATTTATTTTGTGGGGGGGGGAGCAATACGAAAAAAGTAAAAAATTGAAATCTTCTATGCATATTTCAATGTATCTTGTCAGATCATAATCTCTTGAGCGATCAATCATTGAAAACGTTTTACTTAATTAAACAATCTAATCTACTTTTAAAAAGATTCTTATTAGTGTTTGAAAAAAATGTCTCAACAAAAAGTGGCAGATTTTGCAAACGTATGGATAATTCAAACAAATTAAATTATTTTAAAAAAAGATTTTAATTCAAGTTTCTAGAAAGCTTTCATAAAGTTAAAAAAGCTGAAAAAATCATCTCAACTAAAAATGGCAAGTTGGAGATTCAAAAGGTCTTTGTTTCGAAATTGCAGCCATTTACCAACATTTTTGAGTCTTTTAAGGCCTATTTTTGAGAAAGTTGAAAGTTAAAATTTCAATTCCTTGCCCATGCATTTTTGTTGACGCCAAAAACTTTATCTCATTGAAGCACCACGTGCTCGTGCAAGTTAAATTACATTTTAATTTATTTTAATTGTTTCATTGAATCAGTAACTTTAATAATGCAAACGATCAAAAAAACTTTGTTTTGCATTTATTGTTTTAAAAAAATATCCCATTTCCTATTTATTTGATTTCATATAATCACGTGCTCAAAATCTCATTTTCTCTAGGTTTCATTTGTGGTAGTCATTAACTTATTTTTTTTAATCAGAAATTTTGTAAATGCAATGACAACACGTTATTAAAAGCTGATTTTTTTTTTAAAGATGCTCGTGCAGATAATAAAATTTCAATTCATTGCCCACACAATTTTGTCGACGCCAAAAAACCTGATCCCAAAAACAACGTTATGTTTCGACATGATAAAAAGGAGTTTACGTTCAGCAATTTACCATCAAAAATAAGAAACTATGGAAAATGAAAGGGTTAAAAGCATCATTGATAAGAAGATTTAGAAAGAAAAAAAAATCTTACAGATTGTCACAAAAGAAGGAATGAACAGAAGGCATATTAACCACTTCGCGTACAATGACGTATCTGACACGCGCATCGAATGACTGAATTTTTATTTTCAAGTCTGAAATTAAGCCACAGAATTAAGTATTTAAATTCGAAAACATCAATATGAAACGATTTGGTATCCCAAATGTTCCATATATTATTTAAAAAAAATCCAATTAACAATAAATTACCAAAATAGGATGAGTTATCTAATTAGAAAGTTAAATAAATTCGTATGTCAAGTGGTTAGGTTTTAGCAATGATAACCTAAAATACTGTACCTGGTATCCGTGTGTTCTATGATATGGTAAAAATACCAAAATATCCACAACTAATTAAAAGAAACTAATATTTTCAAAAGATTCATAATGGAGACTATTTATACTCACGTGATACGCATCGAATGAACCTATCCAATTTAATTTCAGAATTCATAGTGCATCTTGAAATTTTTTTAAAAAAAGTATGTCTCTACACGGTATTTAATGCAACGTATAATTTAGAAAGCATGCTTTATTGTATTAGTCATAGAATTTTGGCGCCACATTGATTGATTCCAAATCAAAAGACAACATATTTCTGGGGACCAAGAAAGAGGTTATGAAACTAGCAGAAATTCCTGAGATAGCAATCATTTGTCTCGCCAGGACTATCTTTCATACACGGCCATTGAGATAAAGAACCCTCAGTTGTATTCACAAAGGCAGATGGTACTGAACATACATTTGAGTTTGGGCGCACACCTCTGGAGATTAGAAGAATCCCGGAAGGTAAACATAACAGGTAGTCAGAACTCTTTCAACCCTTAATCCGGTGTTGTGTCTGTAGGGGGACGGAGGGATTAGTCAGTTGGCATTCTCTTACTTTCGTGTTCGTCCTTCCGGGCAAACGGGAGATAAAAAGTACCGACATGGAAACATTGTATTTAAAAAATAGGATTGCTTTTTTATTCATGAATCGCTCGCTATTCGTCCATTTTGCAGAAATTTTCGTTTTTGGAAAACTGGTTTTTGTAATTTTATGTTCTCTGCATCAAAGAAGTTAATGATTAAAATGCCTCAGAGTTTTCGGTGTCAGAAAAAGTGTCATAAGATGAAGAATGAATCATATTAAGCAATATATTTCCTGTATTTCAACTTTGGTAATGAAACGCATGAAAAATAAAAGAAAACACTATTCACATGGAAAAAAAAAGAAGATTAAAATGAAATCTGCTATGCATGTTATCATGTCAGAACATAACTTCTTGAATGACCAAGTCGCGCAAGTTAAATTATATTTTTATTCATTTTAATCGTTTCATCGAATGAGTCACTTTAGTGTTGCAAACGATCGAAAAAACCTTTTTCCCGCTATTATTGTTTAAAAAAAAAACGACTTTTTCTGTTTATTTCATTTTATATAATCGCGTGCTCAAAATGACATTTCTCTAGGTTTTATTTGCTGTTGTCAATAACTTATTTTTTTTAAATCATAGCTCTTGTAAATGCGATGGCAACACGTTATTAAAAGCTGATTTCTTGAGATGCTCGTGCAGATAATAACATTTTTATTTTTCGCCTACGGATTTTTTGTTGACGCCAGAAAACCTCATTTCCAAAATAATATCATGTTTTAACATGATAATTATCAATTTTGAACAGTAATCCTTTTAATTTAAAGCATATGGGAATGTTTTTTTTTCTTGTTTAAATCGCTGATTATTTCAAAATATTTTTATCTTGCGATTACCCTTTTTTTTCTACTCATTTGTTATAGGAGATATATTTTGATATTGATCTGGAATGATATTTCATTAAAATTATTTCCTCTTGGAAATTATATAACCTTTTACAATTCTGGTTTAGAATCACATCCTACAATGTTATAACAGAATTAAATGATAGCAAAGCAAAACCGTGGGATATCCTATATTTATTAGAATAGATTTCTCTCAAAATTTAATAGAATCTATCAATTTGTGAAAAGAACATATGACAAATTTCCTTCATTTAGCTCAAAGTATTTTTTAACTATCATGCTCACAAATACAGATAAACAGACACTGCACAAGCAAGGTATTTTTTCAGACTCGCAGATTTATGAAATGTGGAGACTTTCAAAACCTTGATTTCGAATTTTTTTTATGATTGCAATACATTTTACCACTTTTTTTCATTCGAGAAATCAAAATAAATAAATAAAATAACATAGCATAAGTTTAAAATTTTAAAAATAGCATAAATTTGAAATTTTTAAATCCTTTTTTTTAAGGAACTTCTGAAATTTAAAAACAGGGAAACATATGAATATTTTGATAGTTTGCTCAGAGCTGTTTGCATAATAAAAATATAATAGGAAAACTTTCTCAGAATCCGATTCAAAATCAAGTCAACTAAACAAGATCTTCAAAAAATTAGAACAGGGATAAATCTGAATTGTGTAGCTGAATGTTTTGTTTCATAAAAATCATTATCAAAGATGAATACAATTCTATCACTCTAATCCTAGAATAACAATGTTAAGTTTTTTTTATCTACAAGATTTTTTTATTTTTGAGTGCATTATCTCAAAAAATATTTTAATGCAGTGGAATCTGGAGCAAATATATGAATGCTATATATTTCAACGAATTTATTTCAATAAAATCTCGCCTTATAAATCTGCATTCTAAACTAAACTAAATATAGATATGCTTTAAAAAAACGAATTTCTAGTGAATAAAAATAGAAATATTTTGAAAATAAAATGAATTTTAAAAGTCAATGCATTAAATGTGAATAGATTTTGCCACCGGAAATAAATTATTAAGTCTTTTAGCTAGTGATTTATTTTTATACCAATAGAATGCATTAATAAATAACATACAAACAAAATCCCCCCATCCACCCCTTGCAAAACAAACTAAAAATTAACTGTCAATGAGAAAAATTCCGAAAAAAAATGGCAAATAATAAAAAAGGAAAATTCCATATTGCAAATTAATTATCTCTTTGTAATTAAAATGCTCGACAAATATATAAGTAATATTTATTAGTTTATAAACTAGACGGGAGAGTATTTTTACTTTTCACAAACAATTAAAGGATTCAAAGGACTTCCTCCCCTGGAAACGAACATTGATTGACCTTAACAAATTAACGAAATTTCCAGATTCGTAATTTGGTAGGTTTTAATCACAACAGAATAAAGTATTTTTCCGCTTAAAATATTTGTGAGTTCAGATTCTAACACTAAATATGCTTATCAGAAACTGGAGGGCTGTGGTTCAGATTCTGTCTCTAAATATACCCATTAGAAAACTGGAGGACTGTGTGCTCAGGTTCTGTCGCTAAATCTACACAACAGAAACTGGAGGACTGTGTGCTCAGATTCTGTAACTAAATATACTTATTAGAAATGAGGGAAGGATAACTGTGTGCTCAGATTCTGTCACTAAATTTACATATCAGAAATGAGGGAAGGGTAACTGTGTGTTCAGATTCGGTCACTAAATTTACACATCAGAAATTAGAGACTGTGTTCAGATTCTATCACTAAATATACCTATCATAAACTGGAGGACTGTGTGCTCGGATTCTATCTCTAAATATATAAATATATCTATTAGGAACTGGAGGACTGTGTGCTCAGATTCTGTCACTAAATCTACATATCAGAAACTGGAGGACTGCGTGTTCAGATTCTATCACAAAATATACCTATCAGAAACTGGGGACTGTATAAAAATTAGGTTGGATTAATTTTCCAGAAATGCTAGTTTATTGATGCAAAAACATAAAAATAATACTATATTTTCAGTTGAAAATGTATGCCAAACATTATGATTTAGAATTTTTTTATTAGGCCACAATTAGAGCAGAACACAATTAATATAGGCTCTTATGCCGAACTGTTAATTTTTAAAATAAAGATGAGAGTGCAATAATTCACTTCTAATTTATTTTGGAATCCACTTTTGTGATACCTTCAAGGCTTGTTATTTCGTGATTCAGAACTAAAGCAGCAGAAATGTTGCCTTATTTTAGTAGACAATTGAAAGTTGCGTTTTTTAATAATCACGTTTACATGGACATAAAAAAACTGATTTTCTGTTTATAGATTTTAATCGAATTGATTGATATCTGAAGTTTTTACCCGATTCAAGAATCAATTTTCATTGTTTCAGCTTATAGTCGTATGAGAGCATGATGTTTTGGTTAGGAAATTCTGATGTCTCCGAAATTTACGGGAAAAAAGTATTTTTATGTAAACTTCTATAAAAGCAGATAAGTTTTTAAAAGGTTGACCTGCTTTGGCCAGAATTGCATTATAATTACGTATGCTCCTTTGACAGCAGATGCGTTTTTAAAAAGCTGACGAAGAACTATGACATCATAGCCGTTATTTTATCTTAAAATCGGTCGAGCTCCAAAACTTTGTTTGCCAGCTAGAAAAAATTGAAAATGAAAATTTAAAAAAATTGCGCAACGTTAGGCAGATTAGAAATTTTTAATTTCTTTTATTCTGTTTTATTTTCATTCAAAAGTACTTCAAAATATAACTGAAAAGTCGATTAATTAACGATGTTTAATTTTAAAGGCAATAAATGCAATGAAAAAAACCCCGAATCGTTTGAAATAATCGGCCGGAGACACGTTAAACCTAACCTCATTGGTGTTAGGAAGAAGAAAAAATAATTAAAGCCAAATTCATTTCGCGAAGGGGGGAAGGGAGATATTTTGGAAGGAAAGTTAGTTTTTAATTAATATTTAAAATTTTACATTTTGTAGTGGACCGAATTCTGAATCTAAACCATTCTCGAATCCCCTTGAACACACACAAAAAATTTCATCAAAATCGGTCCCGCCATTTAGGAGGAGTTTAGTCACATACACACGCACAGAAGATTTATTATATATATATATACAGAGAGGGAGAAGTCTCGTGATTGTTTCAAACAGGTTTAAATTGATTAATAACTTAAACTAATTAAGATAAATAATGATTTAAAAATAATTATGTACTCACATGATAACTTGAAATTTGCGATCGAAGAATCGTTTCCTTTTTATAATTATAATTTTTTTAAAGTTATTGGTATCTCAGACACGCAGACAAATAAAAGTATTCTCAAAAACGTCCCTTTAGATTGACGTTTCAAATTTTTGAATTCATCCTATTCTCACTATCGAAATTGTTTTAGAAGATTAGAATAATTTACATTTTCATGCTTCGTATGAGATTTATATTGTTCCCAGTGAATAATGATTATAGGTAAACTTTAATGAGGTATGAGGACGGAATGAATAGAGCAAGAAAAATTAAAACAGTTTACATGTATTAAGATTCTTGACCAGCTTTGTGTCATAAAGGTGCGAGAAAAAAACTGAAGTCAGCCAGATTTGCTACAGCTAACTTCAAATTAATTTTTCAAAAGTGAAAAAAAAAAGAATGATTCAAGCATGAGTTAACAACATTTAGTATAAGATTTTATCACAATTTTTTAATCACGTATACATGATTTATACTGTAATTGAACCGTTTAATGCAAAGACATGTCAGAGCAATATTTTATTATAATTTTAAAAAAAGGCTTATTGTTACAAGAAATTGATATTCAACTCACATCACTTTGTATTATCTTCTTATCTTGAAGCATTTTAATATTATTTAAATAGACGTGTCACATTGTTATCACGTTTCAGGCTTTAACCCTTTTGCTGTTGATCCCACAATTTTCACGGGTTGGTAGTCAATCCATTTTCTATTGCATCCCGCGATTTTCGCAGTTTAATTTTTACGATTACAAATGTTTATTGGATAATATTATTATCGTGCAACATATAGGATTAGTTCACTTCGTTTGAGAAATATTTTAACTTATTAACAAACATCGCATCGTAATAGTAATTTTGATAAACTACTCAGTTGGTGAGTTAAAAAAGTTTAAAAAAGTGAGTTTTTTAAAAATTCAGTTTTAACCCCTTAACCGGTTTATTTTCCTTACTATCTAATAAGATGACACCTTCTATTTTAGGAATATTTCCTTATTTTGATTCAAATGGAAATCCATGGAATACTTGGCTTATCTACGTATTCGAAGTCATTTTACTATTGAATTATAATTGTTATGAATGATTCATTTTTTATTTACAACTATCAAAATTCGATAAATCGATGCACGTACGGCGTACGGGCAAACCGGTTAAGGGGTTAAAAAATTAAGTGTTTTTTCTATAGTAATAATTATAAATAATAAAAAAACTGATATATGCGACACTCAATCGTGTGTTGGCAGAGTTTTAACTTTGGTTCCAAATCCAATTTTAAAAAAAGTAAAGACATTGTTCTCGTAAAATTCTTTGAAAGATTCGCCTTTCATTTGGCGTTGTTTAAAAGATTAGAGATGAAAGGCCAGCTCAATTATCAAGCTCATTATTTGAGCATAGTTCAAATTTAGAAATTTTTTCCAAAATATCCCCCCCCCCTTTTTTGACAAATAAAAATTCACTTATAGAGTTTGATTAATCTCGATTCAAACTCTTCATTAGTAAAGTGTTTGAATCGAGATTAATCAAAATCTATAAGTGAATTTTTTTTTTGTCAAAAAAGAGGGTAGGGGGAATTTTTTGTTTCTTTTTGTCTCTTATATTTCTCTTCTCATGTCCTCCTTTAATTTTTTAACTAGCCAACCAACGAAATAAAATTAAATATTTAAGAAACCAATAATATATTATAAATATATACATTTTTTTTCTACTTTTGTAAAATGGTTTACAGTAAGCAGTGCTACGCCATTTGAGCTTGCATTCAATTCTCAAAAATTACTTATGCATTCTTTACTCGAGCAGTTTTCTGATTAGACAAATTCGGATCCGAGATAATTCTAGCTTCGAAACCCATATTCCACAAAAGAACTGTTGTGTAAACGAGTCTGGTACACATTATATCTGCCGAGATCAAAATTTCCTCCCACTACTGTTATGGTGCGGAAACTTGGAGATGACATGCCAGTTGAGATGTCGTCCTCGTCATCTGACCTGGTTCAAATTTACGAAATCCGTCCCAAAATAGCCGTAGTGTCGCTTTAAAACGGGACGTTAATAAAACTAAACTGATTAAACAGCTACTATTACCCATGGTTCAAGGGGAGGGGGCAAGTTGGTCTTTTGAAAATATATTAGACTGTTGATGATGATGTCGTTCACCCCTCTTCGTTTACGAAGAGGGGTCAGTAGCTTCTGAGGGTGAAGACCCTTGAGCACTCGAGTGCTTCCAGCTCAAATGAAGATGACACTCACTTACACTAGCCCTTTTTATCGTGGGAATCTTTCATACACTTCACAGATAGAACACAGGGGAAAGAACAACCATGCTGGCACCAGGACTCGAACCCAGGACGCCCATATCAAGCGGAAGATAAGCTACGCCGACTTTCTGGCGCAGAGGTAGCGCGTCTTCCTCGTGTTCTGGGAGTCCCGGGTTCGAGCCCCGATTTGGGCATGGTTGTTCTTCTGTGTGCTATCTGTGAGATGTGTGACTGTGCTCCCCTGTAAAATGGGGTTGTGCTAGTGAATGTGGTGAGTGAGTAGCTAAGTCGTACTCTTGGCCCTAGTTGGCGCTACTTCAAAAATACGAGACACTCCTTTCGGCTTAAATCTGCTGCTGTATCAGCAGGGGGCTTATCCAATATTGCAAGTGTCATAAGTAACAACAACAACAAACCCCTAGGTCGCTACCCCTAGGTCAGGACGTCGACTACGAGACTATTTATTAAATGAATATAATCGTAAAAAATAAAAATCGTATGAATTGATTGATAACTATATTTATATTGCATAATAACTATATTTATAACTATGCGTAACAAATATATTTTGGCAGGCATAATTGGTCAGATCCTTATCCGTTTAATTGCATTCATTAAGTTATTAATTTTATAATCACAAAGCATCTGTTCAAATAGTGTTATAACAAACATGGAAAGTACGCAGACTTAATAAATGAACTAATAAAAACGGATATTTTTACGAAGTTAGTAACATTTGAATCTAACACCAATTGTTAATATTAATTAAGTTGAAAATGAGAAACTTAATTTAGCAACTTAGTAAAAAAACTAGTAATATATATATATATATATATAT
>JAOUZG010015602.1:10152219-10189693 GCA_026289955.1 Argiope argentata | reverse complement strand
ATATATATATATATATATATATATATATATATATATATATATATATAAACTTATAATGAAGGACATTTAATGTAAATGCAGTTTTTTCAAATATTAATTCCTTATTTTCGTTAATTTTTTATTTATTAATTAAAAATTAACTTTCCAGCCAAAAATCATTTCTCCACCGTCAAATGAGTAACACTTTAGTTTTTTCCCCCACGCTAATGAGGTTAGGCTTAACATGTTTTCGACCAATCATTTCAAATGGTTCTGTTTATTTTCTTGGTGTTTGATGCATTTAAAATTAAAATTATTAATTCATAGATTTTTTCGGATTCATTTTTAAGTACTTTCGAATTAAAATGAAAAAGAATGAAGGAAATTTAAAAATTTCTAATATGTATACCGTTACCTCATTTGGCGTAGAAAATTCGAGCCTTTTTGCATTATCATAACTGGCATTGAAAGCGCCTTCATATGCAGTGTTTTGATTTATTTTCAACGGATAAGGACTTGATTTTATTTTGGCCAGACATAATTTTTTGACGAATTATTTATACTAATTGTGATTATTCATTAAAAATTAGCTAAAATAAAAATTTTCTTGGTTGACCTAAATAGGATTTGACTTAATTTTTTTATACAACTTGTTCTGATTTTATAACTGAAATGTAAAATTAACTAAATAAAGGGAATTTTTTTTATCGTACATTATTAAATCCCTTTTGCTTCTCTAATAGAATGTTTAATTGTAGGCAACTAACTGTAAATTGCGTCTTTCGTCCAGGACCCGACTTAGCCTAACTGAGACCCGGGGCAAAAACTTGTTATGGGGGTTCCCTCTGCCTTACTACTTTGACAATGAAGAACCGAACTTCATCATTGAAGAACAAAAACACTTTTTTTTCGATTTGGTGTTTCCTATGATATGGGTCCTCGGGCCAACTGCCCCCCTTAGTCAAACTCTACTTTCGTCTCTTGTGGACAATATACAAAACGCTCTATAGGACTAATTCTTCGATTTAAAATATTGAATTTGGCATGTAATTGCTTCTTGGGTAGTAAGTGATCACTAAAAAGAAATGTTCGTTATGTTAAATGGATTTTTCGTTAAAAAATAAAGGTAATATTTATGTTTTCTCTCATTAACATTTCGTCAGTTACCCTATTATTTTTCTGACACAAAGGTAGCGCGTCTTCCTCGTGTTCTGGAGGTCCCGGGTTCGAGTCCCGGTTCGGGCGTGTTTGTTCTTCTGTGTGCTATCTGTGAGAAGTGTGACTGTGCCCCCCTGTGAAAAAGGGGCTGTGCAAGCAAATGTGGCAAGCGTGTAGCTAAGTCGTACTCTTGGTCCTAGTTGGCGCTGCTTCAAAAAACAAGAGACGCTACTTTCGGCTTAAAATCTGCTGCTGCATCAACGGAGGGCTTGTCCATTGGCAAGTGCCATAAGTAACAACAACAACTATGATCAAAAGTTAATGGAAAGGCATCACTTAAAATGCAAATATATCAGAAACATTTTCAATGGCAAGTGCCATAAGTAACAACAACAACAACCCTATTATTAGATTTAAAAAAACTTCTTTTATGAAATTTTGAAATTCTGAAATTGAACCTTTCAGTGACATGAATTTTTTTTTCTTTCCTTTAACGTCAATAATTTTTTAAGTGTCGCAAATTTTATATACAATGATGGTCTTCACTGTTGTAGTTATCGCATTTATACTACACACACACACTGAAATGATATTAAATAACTTTTGAAAAACGCATTACTTCCGTTTTGTTATTAAAAGTTAATTAAAAAAGTTAAAATCATATTCATTTTTTTTCTTTCTCTTTTCCCGCCACCAGTCGAATTTTGAATTAAAAAAGAATTATTAAAGTACCTGTTAAATGGAGAAATGAATCTCAAACTGAATTAATAAATCACTTTCATACATGCTATGCTAAAGAGAAGCTACAATGAAACATTAAATGAAGTCAATATTAGCTGTATGTTGTTAAGGAAAATAAATGGCTATATTTAATTACAGTTTGAAGATAAATGATAAAAATATGAATAAGTAACGAATTGGGCATGGTACCACATTTTTCTTCTTTATGTCTTGCTTTGCAAACCCATGTTTGTTGAATCAGGTGGAAAATAAATATAATTACGAAACATAAAATATAATTTTTCATGCACAACAATTAATTAAAAAATAAAAGGACTTGAAATAATTCTTTTTTTTTAATCTCCCTTTCCCAACAAACCCTCTTTCACCTAATTAAAGTGAGAAACATAAAAAGCAAATAAAAAGGGGGGAGTAGGAAGAAAGAAATTGCACTTTTTGTGGGGCAAGTGGAATCACCTGCCGATTCCATCAGATAACAGCCGCACACACTGATTTGCCAAAAAGGCGATAAAGATTATAATATGGCAAACCCACTCTGAGTACTCAGTTGGCGGGCTTACCTGTTGGCAAAGAGCCAATCGCCGAAGTTAATGCTTATGCATGGCCGAGTAGATAGTAGAACTTCTTCCGGCCAATGGGAAGCGACGTAAGAGAAGGGGGCAAGGGAGAGAAAAAAAAGTCCTGCAGACCCACAACATAGTCTTTGACCTCGCTTTTTTAGAGGAGAAGTCTTTCTTGTGCTCGCTCGAGGCCACTCAACCCTGCAGGTTTGATAAGTGGTGAGTCTAATGCTAGCCAGTTGGGATGCGGCGCTGCTGTTGGAGACGCTTTTTGTGAATTGGGTTTCGATTACTTTATTGACGCCTGCATTTTCGAAAATTACGATTTGTCGTCTAAAGCGTCTGAGAAAAATAAGAAAATATGCATATATATGTATGGCAAATGACATTTTGAAACGTTTGCAATAGAACTTGAGATCCAAGACGTAGAAAGAAAGAATTAGAATAAATTAATTAATGTTCTTTTTTTTTATTTGGCAAAACTTAACCTTTTTTTTCATGTTTTTTAAAAAAATAAATCAGTGTGATATAGTTTATGCTCTAAATTAAGGGGAAAACGTTTTGTTTTTTTAAAAATTTTAGTTTAAATATCTAACACAAAATAATTAATAAAAAACAGCATGATGGAGATATACATCGCATGCAAATTTATATGTTAAACTCACTAAAAAACCTTCTCTATTCTAAATTTCAAACTGATTGCCACTTTTATTATTTTAAAAAATATATCAGATAAGTTTTTCAAAAATATATTCAAGAAATTGTACTTTTCTTCCCATCACTACAAACAGTGGAATGACAAGATCAAGTCCGCTATAATAATTGTGTGTGTGTGTGTGCGTGCGTGTGTGTCTTGCGTTACGCAATGGTCGCGAAAAAAGTTGCCACCAACAATCAATTTACAGTATACCTACTTTGAGTAACATTTTTTATTCACTAAGTATTAGGGTGGAAATTTCCATCATCATGTAAAGAAGGATTAAGTATAAATAAGGCCAGGGTGTAAATTAATAAAAGAATACTTTCGGAAACTCTAAAAAAATGATAAGATGTAGATTTCCGATTAGACTAACTAGGCAGCTACGCCCAGTCTCCCATCAAATTTTCATGAACTGTGGAAGGGGGGCAAGTAAATCTATTAAGATTATTATTAGCCTAATTGTCAAATAAATAAATTATTGAAAAACATAAATTCTATGAATTCAAAAACAACAGCATAATATTAAAATTTTCTTTAAAAATATTGTGATGTATACTTAGTTATTTACAAACAGCAAATATATACTTAAGTATAATTGTGTACATAGTAATTATCATGCCGTACTGAGAAAATAAATACATAAATATAAACGCATACATTTTCACAAAATTATAAAATAAACAATATCAACTTAAAATAAATAGTTAATATGTCGGTTATGTTAAAAATGCTTTTAAATACGGGACTAAAATTACCCTTTTTTTAAAACCAAGAATTCACATAATGGAGAAGTAATATATCTAAAATCCGCTATGGATGGTATTTTTTTTTTAATTCTAAATTAGAACAAAGAATAATGTCTGGTAAGTAGTCCGATTTATTCATCTTACAAATTACAAAAGTCATCTTTGAGAGTTTGGCTTTGAAGGAACGAAAATCGGGTGCCAAATATTAATGACACCACCTTTTTATATTTTATTCCAAAAAATTATGTAAATTCACTAATATTTTATTCTTTCATCCCCCGAATATATATGCGAGAGCCATCTACATCCACTTTGTCTATCTTTGAAAAGTATGCAAAACACTATAAGCAAATATAAACTATTAAAATTTTATTTGCTAAATTTTTGAAACAATTATATTTATTACGTGTTTGACCCCTTCTTTCCAGTACAACTCATTATTTTTCCTTTTAGTAACACAAGAAGAAGAAAAAAATTAAAATAGCACTTTTCTTGCATATTTTAAATACGATTTAAGTTCTATTTGTGAATTACGAGGCATATTCGGAAAGTAAGTACCGTTTCATTATACTGCCGCTGCAGCACTGCGATCGGCGTTCTGCGCATGCGCACTAGTCTTCCTTGTTCACTGACTCTCAACTGACGCCATTTTGGACGCTGTAGGTTGTGTTTCCAGTTCGCTGTGCTTGTTTAAAATGTTTAAGACAATTACTGATCCCGCCGACTGTGAGATTCGTTCTGTTATCCGTTTTTTAAACGCAAAAAATGTGAAACCGGCTGAAATTTACCGTGAAATTAAAGAAGTGTATGGTGAAAACGCGATGAGTGATGGAATGGTGCGGAAGTGGGTTAGAATGTTTAATGAAGGTCGAAAAAATGTTCACGATGAGGCTCGGAGTGGTCGGCGTTCTCTTGTCAATGACGATCTGATACGGAAAGTTGATGAAAAAATCAAAGAGAACAGACGATTCACAATAACGATACTTTCAGACGAATTTCCACAAATTTCACGTACTGTGTTGTACGGAATTGTTGTTGACAAATTAGGCTATCACAAGCTGTGTTCTCGATGGGTTCCGAAAATGCTTACTGATGGTCACAAAACCAAGCGACTTGGCAGTGCTTTGACATTTCTCACACGGTACAGTAATGAGGGTGAGGACTTTTTAAGACAAATTGTGACTGGTGATGAAACTTGGGTTTGTCATTTTACGCCTGAATCCAAACAACAATCAATGGAGTGGAGGCACACACAATCACCAAAAAAACAAAAGTTCAAAACGACAATGTCAGCACAAAAAATCATGTGCACTGTGTTCTGGGATAGGAAAGGGGTTTTGCTCACAGAATTTCTCCCCAGAGGTGAAACAGTTAATGCCGCACGATATTGTGAAACCTTAAAAAAAGTACGGCGAGCAATTCAGAACAAACGCAGAGGAATGCTGAGTAAAGGAATCGTGTTGCTCCATGACAATGCTCGGCCCCATACTGCTGGAGCCACTCAAACACTGATCCAACAGTTTGGTTGGGAGCAGTTTGACCACCCGCCGTACAGCCCGGACTTGGCACCATCTGACTACCACCTGTTTTTGCATTTGAAGCGTGAGTTAGGTGGTAAGCGCTATGGATCCGACGAGGAGGTTAAAAATGCCGTGCAGTCGTGTTTATCATCGTTGGCGGCAAGTTTCTACGAGGAAGGCATAGGAAAACTCGTCACTCGCTACGACAAGTGTTTGAACATTGGTGGAAACTACGTAGAAAAATAGTTTAAGGTTTGGTCTTTCATGTAATAATAAAATTTGTTTGAAAAAAAAATGTTTTGTTCTATTTATTAAAAAACGGTACTTACTTTCCGAATATGCCTCGTACTTGTTTTATTTTCGTTCTTCAGATTACATAACAAAATCCTAAATATGTCCGGTGCGTATTGATGAAAAGGTAAGTACGTGAAGATTAAGTAACGCAGTAAGATTTAGTCTACACAAAAATATGAAATACAGATAATAAAACACAGGCAAAGCTTGCACAAGAATCTTGCTTGTAGTAAACAGCAGCAAAATTGGTGATAAACACGGAGGATATAATTATTCCAAAGCGAGTGACTTCGCTCAACTACACGCTTCTCTCGATTCAACTTTTACTGTTAAGTCTTTCAGTTTTTGTCTTTTTAACTTCCTTAGCAGCACGGATATTCTAAGGCAAACATTAGAATTAGAGCCTTAGTTATCACCAAGATTCTTGAATTATTGGGATTCTTTCTTTCTTTTTTTTTTGTTGTCAAAGAGCTGCCACGTATAGAGTTATGTAACACGTGTGCGCGTTACCGATAGGTAAAAAAATAATTCTTAGAAGGTCATTGGCCCAGCTTCGATTTAGTAGCCAATACAATATCTAAAATAATATATACCTTGCCAACAGACGTACTGGGTAAAGCATCAGATTACAAATCCCTAACAAATATATTAGTTATGACAAAAATAGCTGTGTCAGGAAAACAGTAATGCTCGACAAAGGCGGAAATTTCAGGATGTAGTTTCAAACCGATAGGTAAAAAAGTATTTTTTCCAAATGTTAAAAACGTTGAATAGCTAAGCTTCCAAAGCGTTTACTGTTAGAGTTAAAAAAAAAAGTGGAAAGCATTGAACGAACCAAAATTTTAAAGTTTAACCAGTTTAATTTCTCACAGAAGCTTGATGAGAGCTATTTTAAAGTGGAACTGGTAATTTTGAGCTATGGTCAGGTGACAACAACAACTATGTTCAAATATGCTATATAATACAAAATATCACCTCATACCAATCAGACTAATCATTCCTAAATTAAACATCCTTTAAATATACACATCCTTTAATTATACACATCCTTTAATATACATGAAACACCCTTTAAATATACAAAACATCTTTTAATATACACGAAACATCCTTTAAATATACACAACATCCTTTAATATAGACGAAACATCCTTTAAATATACACAACATTCTTTAATATGCACGAAACATCCTTTAAATATACACAAAGATTGTGTAATTCCAATATAAAGGAAAGACTGCATACAGTATCTTCTTTGACTGATGTCAGAAAAAGCAAATTTTCTAAAGTAATGAGAGCCGGAATTCCAAAATTAGTATTTGATTTTTTTCTTATAAAATTTTTTAAAAAAAAAACCCATGCTCTTGTAAAAGAAGACTAGAAGGTAGAATTTAATTTCCTACTTTTTAAATTTAATTTACAATTCATTATTATAAATATAAAACTTTGAAATCAACTTTTTTTTCTAATTCACTACCAGATGTCATCACTAGTATTTAATGAAATTTTAATTAAATTAATCAATGAATTTGTAATTGTCATCTGAAATTTTTTTAAATATCATGTTATCAATGAGAACAACTAAACATACAACATTTCATATATTTATCTTATTATCATCTAGAAAGTGACTTAAAAATCAATCACAGAATTCTATCATTGTAGATACGAAATAAGTCACGCTAAGCAAAAATGTACAATAAAAATATTTTAAGTAAAAATATTCCTTCAAAATATTATTTTTTTTTATTTCGCTGGCATTATTTAAGGCTTTTTAATTAATTATTCTGTTTTTATGTTGGTATACACAGTTTTTGAAACACATATACACACTTATGGATGGAGTAGACGAATCGGAATCGTATAGATATGTATTATCGGAACTGCATTTTGCTCTCAAAGGCATTGAAGAACAATCGTTGTAAAGTTGTCTGTTTTTATGTAGGTATACACAGTTTTTGAAACACATATACACACTTATGAGTGGTGTAGACGAATCGGAATCGTATAGATATGCATTATCGGAACTGTCATCTAGCTCTTAAAGGCATCGGAGAACCATCGTTGTAAAGATGTCTGTTTTTATGTAGGTATACACAGTTTCTGAAACACATATACATACGTATGGATGGTATAGACGAATCGTAATCGTAATTGTATAGATATGTATTATTCAGAACTGTTATCTTGCTCTTAAATGCATTGGAGAACCATCGTTGTAAAGAGGATAGGTATGATCGATTGGATAGGTATGATCGGCTGAAATTACATCTTTATCTGCTTTTTTTTAAATTCTTTTAAGGCTATGGTTTTTTAAAAAAATATGTATTGAATAAAACATATTAATACTATTAACGATCATTTACATAAAGATAGAAGTTACATTTTGACAAATTTCATGTTCCTATTCTTTTCATTAAATTTTTATAAAAACTTGACAGGAAAATAGATGTTTTAGTTTAGTTTAATTATATTAACGTCCGTTTTAAAACATTATTTATTAATATTTTGGGACGTACCTAAAATAATAATAAACCCTTTGAACCGAGAGCACCTGAACTGGTTTCTCCTCTCCAAATTCCACACCACAGCAGCGGGCACCGATGGATTTAATGTGCAATAGACCCGTTTACATGACGGTTTTCTGTGGAATCAGGTTTCGAACCTGATCCACAGAGGGTGGTGGTAAGGCCTCCGAACTGGAGGCCTTACCACCATGCCACCGTGACCCCAAAACAGATGGCAATAATAACAAAAGACTCAACGTTTTTTTTTTTTTCGTAATTAAACAAGCAATGATATGTTTTCAAAATGAAGATTATAAAAAAATTCTTTTTTATTTCTCTTTTTTTCATTTTTTAGATCAATGTCTCCCATTTACATCAGAAATAATGAGATGTGTGGCACTGGCTTCATAAGCCAGATAACATCTACGATACCGAAGTCGACTTTTGGTGTAGTGGTTATGTTACTCGGATACTGGCCCTAGCGTCGCAGGTTCGTTTATCGACTTTCAATTGGTACAGACGCAAAAAAGAAAAAAAAAGTTAATGTAAGAAGTATTTGTAATTGCAAAAAAAAGGGGGGGGGGGTAGAAAACTGATTTTATAGATTGCTTTGCTTTATATAAAAAACCCCCACGAAATAGTTCCTTGTCTTTACATTGAAGTGACAAAAGTCATGGGATAGCAATATGCAAATATACAGACGGCAGTAGTATCGCAAAAAATGTTCCCTTAAGTGCACCTTTTTAAAGTATTTAGTATCAGGCTCAGTAAATGAAACGACCTGATTTATAGAGCGCAACACACTATCTCCTCCATTATTAGTTAACTTATAATTGTGTCTATTGTCTATTGTAAATAAAAATTTTAAAAAGAAATTTTGTTGTTTAGCTCTTTTTTTTTAGCCATCTCGCATATTTTCTGCAGCAATGGTCTATCCGAAACTATTGTAATTCTATTATATTAGATTTTTTTTCTAGAGTACTTTCCTAAAAAATACCCCGAGTAATATCTGGAAAAATAGAAAAATTTAGATATATATATACATCTATGTAAACATTTTAAATAATTAAGGTTAATTATTCGCAAAGCTGTGCTTTTTTTTAATTTATAAATTAATTTCAAAAAGAAAAAAAAATGTTGGCATAAATTCGTATTTCAAATAAATACGGAATCAATATAACCGATTTTAAATAATCAATGAATCGTCAGAAAAAATGCAATTCATGGTCAGAAAATTACTTAAGAATTCTCTTTTACTCTTTTGTATCTTTTTAATAATTTGCTTCTATTCAATATTTTTGGTCAAGAAATTTTAGAACTTATCGACTTAATTCTCTTTCGAATCTATTCATTTTAATCCTCTTCCGCCCGATATGCACAATATTATCATACTGTCCTAAGTTTGTCTGTCTTTTACAATTATGCGTTTAATTTCTAGATTTAAATTTAGAAAATCTGATGAAGTTATAATTATCAATAATTTTAATTTTTCAAATTGGTGTTTACATTGGTGATGGCAATTTTCTCCATCTTTTCTGTGTATTTTCAAACATTCTGCCTCTGCATTAATTAATTTCAAATGCATTTGTTTACACTGTATTCACGAATTGCTTAATCAACAAATTTCAAAACGGAAGTTTAATGTTTCCATTTTGCAGCTGCCTGGTTCGATTTACACTAATCAATGTAAAATATATCATCTTTGATCATAAATTATTCAAATTGTTCTTATGTGCAAGGTTGCAGCTACTGGATGATAAGATTTTATGAGATACATTTTGCGAGACTATTTATTCTGGGTCATTAAAGTTGGAAAGGCTTTATAAACGTGAAGAGTTTCTAAGTTGGCCAATCAAAAATTTTCTTCACATTTGGAAAAAAAAAGATTAAAATGGAATCTGCAATGCATTTTTCAATGTATCAAGTCAAAACATAATTCCTTCAAACGGCCAAGCACCACGTGCTCGTGCAAGTTAAATTATATTTTTATTCATTTTCATCGAATGAGTCACTTTAGTACTGCAAAAGATCCAAAAAGATTTTGTCTCGCATTTATTGTTTTAAAAAAATATCCTATTTCCTATTTATTTCATTTCACATAATCACGCGCTCCGAATGACATTTTTCTAGGGTTTTTTTGCTGTAGTCTTTAACTTATTTTTTTAAATCAGAGCTTTTGTAAATGCAATGGCCTATGCGTTATTAAAAGCTGATTTTTTGAGATGCTCGTGCAGATAATAAAATTTTTATTACACCACAAAACATCATTCCTAAAACAATATCATGTTCTGACAAGGCAAAAAGAGAGTGAGAAAGAGAGATTTAGAGAAGCAAATATTCTGCTGACCAGTAAAAAAAATTTTTTTTGTAAATCTTAATTATTTTACTAGATTGGATTGATAATTAATTTGATTATCTACATTTATTGATTACCTTTATTTTGATAGATATAATTTGATTATCTACATTTATTGATTGATTATCGTAAATTGATTATTGATTTGATATGTACATTCATTGGTTACCGGCAATCGATTATTAATTTGATCATCTGCATTCACTGATCTTTAATTTTATATCTACATTTATTGATTATTAATTTTATATCTACATTTATTGATTATTAATTTGTTCATCTTCATTTATTGATTATTAATTTGATATCTAAATTTATTGATTACCTGAATACTTATAATTCAAACTATGCACCTTTAAATTAAATCAACTTTTTTCCAGGGAAAAGAAATCTAAATAGTTTCATTATCTAAAAGTAAAAATTTTTGAATTTTTAGACACGATTATATTTTAAAACATTACATAAAAAATATAAAACTTTGACATAAAATCATAAACATTATAATATACATATATAAAACTTTGAGAACTTGTAAGCAAGCGTATATATAAAAGATTAAAATGAAATCTGCTATGCATATTTCAATGTATCATGTCAGAACATCATTTATTGAATGGCCAAGCATCACGTGCTCGTGCAAGTTAAATTATATTTTCATTCATTTCAATGGTTTCGTCGAATGAGTCACTTTAGTATAGCAAACGATCCAAAAAACTTTGTCTCGCATTGATTGCTTAAAAAACATCACATTTCTTATTTATTTCATTTTATATAATCACAAGCTCAAAATGACATTTTTATAGGTTTTATTTGCTGTAGTCATTAACTTATTTTTTTAAAAAAATCAGAGCTTTTGTAACTTTGATGGCAACGCGCTATTAAAAGATGATTTTTTGAGATTTTTTACTTGTGCAGCTAATAAAATTTTTCGCCTACGGGTTTTTGATGACGTCACAAAACCTCATTCCAAAAACAATATGATGTTCTTTTATGATAATAAAAAAATTAATAACCTTAGTTTGATTACCATTTGAAACTAAGAAAAAATGGTTCACACATAATATAGATAAAATTACGGAAGTAAAATTCCTTCAAGAATACTGAATAAGAAAACTGCCTTAGAATTTTACATTAACCATCGTTAAGATTCTAAGAAACACCAGCTTCAGAAATAACTGTTTAAGAAGAAATAAATGTATCTAAATAATTATGTTAATTGCTCAGCATTTTTTTATTTAATCAGGTTTGCACTTTTTCCCATGACACAAAAAATAAAAATTCTTCCAACTAACAATTGCTTACGTCTTTACAATCAGCAACAGCGGGATCTAAATGTTACAGCATCGTTCTTTAAAATATAATAACGATTTATTCATTTGCACAAAAGTCAGATTTATCTCTATAAAATGAGAGAATTAATCAATGTACATTTTTAAATAGTATTTTCAAAGTGTATATCTAAGTAACTTTATTCTATTTCTTAAATGGTATTTTTTTAAAAACAAAATGCTTGCACCCATTTAGTTTCATATGGACATGAGTTAATAATGCAGATGAATAGGTTTATCTCCATGTTTAATTAAAACAAGCTCAACGATAAGATAAGTTTTTAAATCAAAGAAGCCGTTCCCTCGTTCAGGAATCAATAAAAGCACCGCCATTAGCATTCATGTTACATTTCCCTTTCCTGAAAGAACATAAAAACTGTCTGGGTACGCCTGAAAATACATTATAGATTTATATTTGCTCAGTTTCTATTATAGATAACGCGTATTTGCATTCTCATCACGTGCATTCAGTAATTATGTGTCTATTATTGAAATGTTAAAGTAATGGATTTAATCTATGTCTGTCTCAACGTCTTTTGTACAAAAAAAAAGAATTCTCAGGTTTAACTATATCTACTTGTTAGGAGCGTCTTTTATATATATATATATATATATATATATATATATATACAGGGTGTCCGAGAAATCTTTGACACATTTCAAAAATTCGGTAAAAAAAAAATAAACGAGATAGAAAGTAAAATTAAATTACATTTATTACCTCATATAGTAAAGTTTTTTTTAACGTACCAATACACCTCGAGGTGAACCTCTTTCGTCGCTCGAAGAATATCCATCCTATAATCAATTTGACGCCGTAGTAAATCATTTACTTGTAATTCCTGCGCTATTTGCACCTTATACACACGAAGACGCAACTTCTTATGCAAAACATCATGCACCGTGTACCGCGGAATACGTAATGCCATGGAGGCAGTTCGTACTGATTTTCGGAGGCTACGAGCAAATGACTGAGGAATTCTGTCGACATCCGCCTCACTCCTGCTTCGTTTTCCACTTCTGTGTCGACCCAGGACACTCCCAGTTTCCAAAAACTTATTTTTCCATGCAGTAATGCTGTTACGAGATGGAGGGTCTTTTTCCATATTCCGTACGGAAATTACGTTGAACTTGAGTCACAGATTTCGATTCGAAAAACCACAGTAACACAAAACGCGCGCTCACTTGGAGAAGCCATTTTCTAAATAACTCTTTCTAACGTTTCAGTACCGCCATATACTGGTCATTTTTGCATTAAAACTTTACTATATGAGGAAATAAATGTAATTTAATTTTACTTTCTATCTCGTTTATTTATTTTTTACCGAATTTTTGAAATGTGTCAAGGACTTCTCGGGCACCCTGTATATATATAAATAAATTTTTTTAGCAAACTGTCTCTATCTAAAATTACAGGATGGCTGTTTTCACTTTAAACAGCGTATAAGTTGCTATAATGGAATGTTTTCCAATTTTTCATTAAAATTTCTTCCTCTGAGATAAGAAACTTTAACCCATTTGTTGCCAAGCCTAAATTGTATGAGGTTATTCCCATTGGCATTTCTGTTTTGAGTGTTCTTGTTTATCTAAGTTTCATTATTTCAAAATAAATACAAATATTTTATTATAAATAATCATTTACATGTATACAAATCAAACACTAGTATACTCGTGGTTGGCAATGGAAGCAACCTCATACAATTTAGGCTTGGCAGCGAATGGGTTAAAAGTAGAATTTTTGTAAAAACAATTAATTTGAGATTTTTTTTTCAAGTTTTTAAACTTGTATATTTATGTTTGTGGTATAAAAAGTTTGCAAGTTTGACAAGTTGTACGTTATAATATATGAAAGTGTCACGAATATATTCGTGCTGGCAATGGGTAACATCCCGCCAACCACGAGTATACACGTGGTTGGCAGCGAATGGGTTAATTATGATAAAAGAAAACTAGACTGGATAGTTCTGAAGACGGATAGTCACGAACTGGTTATTCGGAAGAGTACTGTACATTTTTTTCATGCTCTTGTTAAAAGACGAAGCCATATATATGAAGGCACATTGGTAATCTAGACATTACTTTTTAGATAATTTGACTACCAGTATCTTGAATACTAATCCCTTCCTGTATTGGAAAAATGCATCTAAAAGCAAATTAAGTGCTTAGTCTGGGAATGCTTTTAAGATAAATAGCACTGGTGACAAGATTACTAAAACAATATCAAAGTATTTTAAGTAACTGACAGTGAAAAGAAATTGTCTAAACTTTTATTTCTCTCTATAATAAGCCTTTCTTAAAGCTTGTATATTTAGGTTTGTGGCCATAAAAAGTTTGGAAGTTTAACAAGTTGTACGTTATAGTATATTGAAAGTATCACGAGTATATTCGTGCTGGCAATGGGTAACACCCTGTCAACCACGAGTATATTCGTGGTTGGCAGCGAATGGATTAAAATATTTAATTTTTGAAACATGTCTAATGCATTTTTCTTTTTGATATACGTAGTAAAGAGTAAATACACTATCTGGTCAAAAGTATCCGGACACTCTTTAAAAAAAGTGGTTCTAGCGGGTGATGCAATTTGATGCGTAATCGAAAGCTGTAAAAGCGTTAGTAGTGCTTTGTTAGTTTGTATTTATGCGTTTGTGGAGCAATAAGTAAAGCAAAGGACTTTACTGAGTTTTATCGTGGCAGTATAGTGGGATGCCTTCTTTGTGTGAAATCAGTTCGTGAGATTGTGGATATTCTACAGAAGCCTAAATCCACCGTGAATGATATAATTTTGAAGGAGAAGCATCTAGGCAGTTAAACTGCAGAAAAACTAATTGGTAGGCCGAAAAAATTTAGTGAACGCAATAGCAGAACCCTGAAAAGAGTAGTGAAATAAAATCGCAAGTCCTCGTTGGTGGAAATTTCTCAGGAGTTCCAAAGCTCTTCAGGCGTTAGTGTTAGCAGCAGGACTGTTCGTCGAGAGGTAAAAAACTTGGTATTCCATGATCGTTCAGCCACGCACAATTCGAACATCACTTCACAGAATGCAAAGCATCGATTGTAATGGTGCAGAGCTCATTGTCATTGGACTGTGGACATGTGGAAAGCTGTTCTGTGGAGTGATGAATCTCGCTTTATAGTCTGGCAATCGGGTAGACAAATCTGGGTTTGGTGGATGCCTGCCGAACATTTCTTTGGTATCTGCATTCTGCCAACTGTTACATTTGGTGGTGGAAGCACAATGGTGTGGGGGTGTTTCTCGTGTTTTGGCCTGTGTCCGTTAGTTCCTGTGGTTAGAAAAATGAACTCTGAGATATACGTTGACATTCTGTACAATGTTGCACTCCCAACTCTATGTCAATATTTTGCGGAAGGCCCATTTTACTTCCAGCAGGATAACTGGTCCATTCACACATCGAGGCTTGAAAAGACTTGGTTTGACAAACTAGGTATTCAGAAACAGTACTGGCTTTCTCAGAGTTCCGATATAAATCTCATAGAACACCTTTGGGACGAATTAGAGCTTATATTATGTAGGCAGTCTTATCGACCATCCTAACAGCAAGTACTCACTTCAGCTCTGATGGACGCTTGGAAGTCAATTCCTGTTGTTATTGTTGTTGATACTTATGGTACTTGTCATGGACAAGCCCCCTGCTGATACAGTAGTAGATTTAAGCCGAAAGGAGCTTCTCTTGTTTTTGAAGTAGCGCCAACTAGGGCCAAATGTACGACTTAGCTACATACTCACCACATTTGCTTGCACAGCCCCTTTTTACAGGGGTGGGAGTCATTCACGCATCTCACAAATAGCACACAGAAGAACAGTCATACCCAAACCGGGACTCGAACCCGGGATTTCCAGAATACAAGGAAGACGCACTACCTCTGTGGTAACCATAAATATATGGGACTCCATTCCATATATATATTTGGATATATGTGGAAATATTTATTTAGAAAAAAATGTTTACATAAAGTGCACAGAAAAAGTAACTATGTACAATAGTATGATGATGAAGGGGGTGTTCGTTGGGGAATATAAGTAGATGAATTTTATTGAAGTTAATACATCCTGGAGAAGAGCTTGGTTGAGATACGAGACGAAAATTTATTCAGGGTTTGGGTCTGGGGAAATCAATTATCTGATATTCAGACCCCTGATACTGTTAACAGGACAAAAACCCGTCTAGACGAACACATCTTCTAGTGTAATTATAATTGCAAAAAATAACGTATACAGTTGTAAGGCGGTCGTTTTCGATGGTCATTTGAGATTTCTCGGAGATAAACCACTGCGTACACAGCTGAATTTCCACCAGTTTTCTGCCGACCGAAATCTCTTCAAACAACGTGCGTGACGCGAATACTTTTATTCGCGATGTCAATACGCCCACGTTATTGCATCGTGAAACCTATACGTGATTGACAGCCGCAATCAGCTGCAGGTCATCGCGGTTTTCTTTGTATGGAAAACAGTCGAAAATAGACCTAACTGATCAGGATTCAGATATTCGACCCTGACTCATTATTGAAAAGTTCATTTCTCGTACCCTCGGAAATGGTTCCAGGAAGATCTCTTGCAGCGTTGTGTTATTTGGTCATAAACATCGAACTTTGCGTCGGATTCTTTAAGAACTGTAATAAATTTGGTATTTTATTGATAGTTTATTTTAGTTAAATTTACATTTACATAACAGCCATTTTTAAGGAAACATTGTAATTTTAAACAATGATCATTTGGAGTAATTTGATCTGGAGTAATTTTGCAAATGATCATTAAAACTTCTAAAGAGAGGACATAAGATTCTGATTGATTTAAACTCTGCCAACAGAGGATATAGGAAATAGCCTTTTTTTTTTTTTTTTTTGTGGAATCGATCTTATAACTGGAAATTGCTATCTCGTCATACTAAACAGAAAAAACAGAAATATTGAATTAAAAATCTTACAGACTGTTAAATATCAAACAAAATTTTTACTATCGCCATGTCGGATGATAGTTTGCAAATAGTGGCAACCATACTTCTTGTAAATTCTGATCTTTGTTTTGTATTCATTCTTATTTGTGTCTCGTTTGGTTGTTGGCGTTCTATGGTGAGGGTCTTTTAATGAAAAGTTCGGAACTGGTAATTAAATGTTGTGGAATAGAAATTAGTTTGATAATTCAGAAAACAAATCAGCACTCGTCGAAACTTTATTGAAAAAGTGATGTATACAGTCCATTTAGTATTCTACGCAGACTATTAACCTCGACGAGCCAAGCAAAGGTGGCTAGCATTAATATAAATAAAAATTGAATACATATATTCTCTTCAAACAAAGAAAATATTTTTACTACAACATTTATAAATAAAATTTGCAATGCTAATATAACAAATACCAATAATTTATAGAGAAAGTTAGCTATCTACTTCGACTTGTATTTTAATTTTAATTAAAATGCAAACGATAAAGATTTTAGACTATAAAATGATTTTTATATCATAATATTTAAAAAGAAGAATAATTCTTACGATAACTATGTTTATATTTATTATGTACATTTACAATATGTAAAAATTTAATTTTTGAGCATTTTCATGACCAAAGAGAGAGAAGACACTTTGAAGTTTTAAGCTGAACTCATATTTCATCCCTGAAGAACTAATTTATGTACAAGCAAAAAGTGACGAGTAACGTCAATCTACAGCACAACACAAAAGCGAAAAGAGAAACAGAAACATCCCCCCCCGAAGAAACGCTATTTTACAAAAGAAAAAAGGAACTTGCTCTTACAGATATTTTAATTTTAATTACATGAAAACAATAAAAAAAGCGACAAAGATTTCAGACGATAAAATGGTTTTGTATATCGTAATATTTTACAAAAAATAATTGTTCTTATGATAATTATATTACATAGTATTTTAATCCTTGGAAACTATTGTAGTAAGATTAATCAACAACAAAGATTTATTTGTTGTGGTCTTCGTTAAAAATTCAGGATCGCAGATTAGATTATTCGATTTCACCAAAGCTGACTAGTTCTAAGCTATATCCGAATGCTTGAGTCAAATGTCCACTTCACTTTGGTCAGGAATAAAATATTAAATCAATATTTAACCCATTGTCTGACTTGCTTATAAATGAAGTTCAAATTTATATTTAAAAAATTTCCATGGTATGGAAAAAACAAAAAATGGTTTATTCTTTTCTATCAATAAAATGTTTATTTTAAGCAATTATAGAAATCTTTCCCATCATTTTCCAAAAAATTTTGGAAAATATGACTGAACAATATTTTCTATATTACTTAATGATGCTTCTATAAAAAGTTTAATAAACAACAACAATACTACTTTATGTTAAGAATGGTATAGCAAATAACTTAAGAATGGTATAGCAAATAGCAAATAATGGTATAGCAAATAAATAATATATAAAATAAGTTTGGTCTTCATTGTTAAATGTAGCCATTTAACAATTTTCTGCTCCGTTGAACTTTATGTAATTCTGCGAGAATAATTGAAACTGTCTAATATGAAAGACTATTATACAAACGTATGGTATCTTTTCTAAAAACACAGTAGAAAGCATGTGCACGCTTCTGTAATATTTGTATGTGTGTGTAGGTATTCTACGGATCGAATTGTTTGACTTTGAGCTTCTAAACTGGACTCAAATATAATTCATCGGATGTAAACAAACCTTTTGGAACAAATTCTATTTAAAAATTTTAATAAGGTGACTACGTTTGTGAAGAATGTTTTGAAAGATGTCCAAAAATTCTTTTATGTATATTTTTAATATTCACATAAAAAGATTTTTAAAAACATCTATTTAACCAAAACATAATAGTTAAGTAGAAAAATTATTTATTCGTTTTTAAATTTCTAAATAAAAGGACTTTTTCTGACTACAAATAGGTATAAAGCAAAAATCTTCTGGTTTAGAGATTAATTACATATAAATTTACTTAAAGTCTTGCCAATAGCTTAAAAATGTATCATCTAGATCCGGAACTTAAAAATATGGTCGATTTCTATCTATTCTTTAAATATTAGGATTCAATTGAAAAATAACATGGAATTTTCAGCTTTTTTCACACTTTGAAGCATCAAAAGAATTATAAAATATTTCTACATTAATAGAATACTTAATTTTTACTTCAGAAACTGTGAAACACATAAAGAAATTATTATATCAAGTTTGTATTAAAAAATATGCATTAGATGTGAATTTTTGAAGTTTTTCTTAAGAATATTCCATCAAAAATTAGAATTTGAGTAAACAGCCTCTAAAAATGTAAAATAGTATTACAACCTGAGTAAATACAAATTTAAAATTCAGTACAACTCCCCGAAAATAGACTCTGAGATAAAATTTCTAACGCTGTTTTAAAGAAATCAGCTCAAACATTGAGAATATTAAATTTTTTAAAAAAATTCCTAATTTCGCAAAAAATTGGCTTTTCAGCTAAGTTATCCATTTTTTAGATTTTTGGTATTTTTCCATAACAATTCCAGGAAAAACTATTGCACTAAACCGATTTTATACCATTTTATAATTTAAAATAATTGTCTTTTCAATAGTTTTAAATGAGTTGTCCCACAAATTTTTCCTGAATTTAAGCAATTTTTGAATAATAATTCTATTATTTTCAAATATAGAATTATTATCGCAATGATATTCAAATCGCTTTCATTATTTAACTATTCTATGCATTTCTTCATTGCCGAAAAATAAAGAAAAATTCTGCTTATTTTCTGCGCTTTTTACATGAAGAGGAAGTGAAATAATGTTACCGCAAACGACAAACGACGATGTTACCGCGATTTGAAATAGATTACCCAGAATTCATTTCCTTTACGATATCGTGAGAATCGTCTGCATTTGAAAGTTTCAAGCATACAATAAACAAAATGGATTTAAAACTGTTAAAATGATACAGCTTTAATATTTCTCGCAGTTTTATTTATAAAAATCTCGAGAGAATCATGAATCTCGAGCTACGCATGAAGAAGTTTGCTGAAATTAAATAGAACCATATTGCAAGTAAACCAGCTGATTTTCAAAGGACATTAATTCAACATAATATAACCTAAACTCTGCTACTCTAATTTCTACCAGACATTTTAGATATTTATTTATAATAATCAAAAATAGTTAAATAATGGTAAGAAGATGTAGATTTTTCTTGTGCAAAGATTTTACTTAAAAGTTATATATATATTTAACTTGCCGAATTATTGTACTATACATCGAATTATGTATATTTATGCATCGGGTTATTTTTCTGAGCCCAAAGAATTGATATTTTATTATGTCAGAACATGATATTGTTTTGGGAATGAGTTTTTCTGGCGTCAACAAAAATCCGTTGGGGAAAAATAAGCATTTTTATCAGTAGGTAAAAAATAAAATGTTGCCATCGCATTTACAAAAGCTCTGATTTTTTAAAAAATATGTTAATGGCTACAGCATATAAAACCTAGAAAAATGTCATTTTGAGCACGGGGTTAAATGAAATGAACTAAATAGGAAATTGGATATTTTTTTAAACAATCAATGCGAGACAAGTTCTTTTGGATCGTTTGCGATACTAAAGTGGCTCATTCAATGAAAGAATTGAAATGAATAAAAATATAATTTAACTCGCACGAGCACGTGGTGCTTGAGCGTTCAAGAAACGATGTTCTGACATGATAGATACATTGAAATATGCATGGCAGGTTCCATTTTAATCTTTTTGGTATGGTTTATATTTTCTTTTTCAAAACCGTAGTAAAGAGAAAGAAAAAAAAATACAAACTAATAATTGATTATTTTTAGTTATTAAGATTAGTTTATTATTACTAAGAAAGTCATTTTTTAAAAAAAAAATTAAGTATGAGACTAAACATTTAAAATGATAGATATTTAATCAGTTTTACTTATACTAATATTATAATATTTATTTTGTCTCTAGAATGATTATCGTTTATTTATAAAATTGATGCATTTTCCGGTTTTGTTCTAATATTAATTTAGTTTCATACTTGAATATATTATGATAATTAGTTAAGTTTTTATGTTTATCTGAAGCATTAACTATGTATATGTATGAATGTGAGGAAATTTTGTCTATTCCAACCACCATTTTGCCCAGGAGTGAAATAAAATGATGAATGATACAACAAAGATTGAAAAAACAGAAATTGATATTAATCATTTGATTATAGAATCATGATATTCGATTTCATCATCAAACATACAACATGCTCATCATAACTAAGAAATTTATTTTTGTCCAGAAATTTAAAGTCTTCAATGGGATGACTGATATAAACTGAATGACTATGATATAAACTAATGACTTATCTTTTTCTAATATTCTGTAATTAATATTTTGGTCTTAATTCGATTTGTTTAGTAGAATGAATGATTGGTTATTCCAGTTTTTGCCACTTATCACTCCATTCACGTTCTTTGACTCATGTGTTCAATAAAAGAAACATTTGAATTAAAATGTCAAATTAAACTAGGCGTGATAATTCTTTTACAGCTTTTAAAGTAAAATTTAATTAAAAAATGATTATGTAACTAATTAAAAATGAAATAAAATCTGAAAATTTCAGACTAAATTAATAAACAATATACTTAGCATCTTAAAGAAGTTGTTATTGGCTGGAAAAGTACAATTGTTGATTATATTGATAATCATAAGACTTTTTCAAGAAATCTTATAAAAAAAATATTTTTAGAAAGTTTTACACCGATACACGTGGTGTTCATTGTAATACAGGTCATTTTGAAGACGATTTTAGATCAATTTTATGACGGCCACGAAGATCTATCTAATCATCGGATTGCGTTTGCTCGAGACGGCAGAAATTCTATGACTATAACCTTTCAAGTTTTAGTTGCAAAGGAATTAATTTTTTTCTTATTTAAAATAGCATATCAAAAATATTTTACAAAGCATGATAAATAGGATAGAGAGATTATTAGAATTTAAGCTTCCCATTTTTTTCTCATTAATTTACAATTAATGATTTAAGCAATATAAAGTATTATTCAAAATATTTTTAATTGGAAGTATGCTACCTATTCTTAATATTTTAAAATGAGTTATTAGCCCTAACTATAAAGGATACCCTGTATTATGATTTAGAACAAAAATTATGAATAATCATTGTGAATATTTTAATAAATCTCGTGACAAAAAAATAGAAATAAATATTAGATATATTAGTTCTTTTTACAAATTTTTTAGTATATTAAAAAAAAACATTAAATGTTTTATAAAGTAGTAGTATTTTCAGGGCACTTTGAAAATTATGGCGATTAGAGAGAACACTTTGAATAGATAATATATTAAAATACGAAGTAAATTCAAGTGATATTTTAATCACATAATGGATGTAACTACACATGCCATTTAAAATCTAACTGCTTATTTTCAGGGCACCTTGAAAATTACAACGACTAGAACGGGCAACCTGAATAAATACGACATTTAAATACGAAGTATATTCAAGTGGTATTGTAATCACGTATTGGATGTAAATGCTCATGACATTTAAAATTCTACCCATTTTTAAACATGATTTTCTTTTAGCAAAGACAAAAAAACTATGCTTAGAAAATAAATTTTAATCCTTTTACCATTAAAAATAGCGTTTCTCCTTCTATTGTGCCAGTGAAAATTTAGTCACTTCTCAATAAATTAGTAATTAATTATTTTAAAACAAAATGGCAAATATCAGCGATAGTTTTTAATACTGCTCATGAGAGAAGCTTTTCTTTGGTTATTATGAAAAAAAAAATATATTTGCAACATCGAATTTTCTTGAGTTTTAAATCCTATAAACCCTGTCTCAGTGGTGTAGCAGGGATAACTGCCGCCCAGGGTATAATATGAATTTTCACCCTAATCGGTGTTCGTGGTTTGGCTAAAGCAAACGATTCAAGGGCCTGAATTATTTTAATCTCTTTATGATATTTTATTTTAGAAATTGACATAAGCATAATAATTTTTTTGTCCTCATTATGATCTATGGTACCAGAAAAATTTCTAACACCCTTGCAACTGGATAACTATGCTTGTGTATCAGGAGTTGACTTTCTTCTACGTAAATATCTGGAACTAATATGTTTAAATATTCTGTGAATAATAACACGCAACCAGCGGCCTGGCGCAGAGTTAGTGGGTCTTCCTCTTGATCTGGGCGTCCCGGGTTCGAGTCCCGGTTTGCGCATGGTTGTTCTATCTGTGAGGCGTGTGAATGTGCCCCCCTGTTTAAAGTGGCTCTGCAAGCGAATGTGGTGAGAGTGTAGCTAAAGTCGTACTCTTGACCCCAGTTGGAGCTACTGCAAACAAGAGGCGCTTATTTCGGCTTAAATCCGCTGATGCATCAATGGGCTTTGACCATGGCAAGGGCCATTAGTAACAACAACATAATAGCACGCGATTTTTTATAATAATTTTGTTCACCTATAGTTTAAAGTTAAGAACAAACAGTCGACCGGAAATTCATTATAAATGTTTCTCCTATATTACGATCATTTCTAGAAATTTTTTTCTTTCCCGTTATATACAAAGAGAAACTATCGTAACCATCAAAAAATTCGAACTCAAAATTTTTGACGATTTTTCCATTTTAATCTCCTAGAGTCCGAAAAATACATTTTTTTTTGAGTTGCGCTTTCGTTTATGAATTATATGAACACAATAATTCAAGAATACTTTGAGCGCGCCATACAGATGAAATTTGGTATATTATCCTGATAAAGTCATAAATTTCTATTAAACTTTGAATAAATTCTATTCAAAGGAAATTTTTCCGTTTGTTCCAAACCAAATTAATGTAATATATACAAAAGAAAAAGTGTTATATGAAAAACATTTGGTACACAGATTTAGCATTTAAATTTTATATCCGTGTCTCTTAATGGGGTTGACCGTATGTTGCCCTGTCCTTTCACATGCCTGTGTACGAGATACTACAAAATTCCAATGACCAAAATATATGAAACTTGGTATGTGATTTTGTAATTGCAATTCAAGTTTTGTATCAACTTTTGATTTTAATCTATCTGGAAAGAAAACCTCCAAAATAAAACATTCGACTTCTTGGCCCTTTTGTATTAATCGCACCCTAACGTTGAATCGTTAAAAAAACTTCTAAAATTTCATTCTAATATAATGTTTCGTGATTATTTGTCTCGATATTATACGGCTAATAATAGAGAAGGACATTTATTATAAAGTTTTAGGTATTCCACTGTCACTGATTTACATTAAATACTAGCAGTACCCGCAGGCGTTGCCCGTGGCATAGCATCCAAGATCAAAAATTAACTTTAAACTTAAGTCTAGCCTCCACCCGATATAACAGGGGCATGTTGCGCAACATCAAACAAACATTAAAATATATTTATAAATGATCAAAAACAGCTTCCAAACAATTTTTAATAGCACAAATTCAAAAATATCTAGACTGTTACAAAGATAAAAATACGATATGTCCGTAGACAAAACACAGGCGATCATTTCGAGGTTGGATTTCCTTCTTTTAGGCATAATGAGAATTGAATCGCTGTTTAAAATCAGACGTAAACAAAGAAATGTATAGCATATGCATACCACAGCTCTTGCTATTCGTACATACGCAGCAGTTTAACATATAACCTCCCTTCTTTTTATTTGGATATGGTTTTAACGTACTAAAACCTTCCCCAATAAATGCTCTACAAAATGATATAAATATCTCCAATATCCGCTCACTATTTCCCGAGTTTTTGTGGTTCCAACATACAGACGCTTTCAGAACACTTCATTTTATACTATGAATAGATTTATATTTAAATTGAATAATTTGTTTATTTGTTATGAATTCAATTATTATTAAGAAAATATCGAATATTCTTTACAAAAAATCTTAAATATTTGAGCACCCCCCAAATTATATTTTATTATTTTTTTTTAAAACTTACTATTGTATTTCCTGATAAGCGTTATTTTAGTGAACACCCAAAAGAATTAACCCACGATCTCCACAAAAACATATCAAAAGACCTTTAAATATCAGGCTACAGGTTACCGACCAAATTCGTTCCTATCTCTTCAATTTTTTTTTTCTCTTTTAAATTTATCCTACATCCTACCAGTTATGATTTCCTCCTAAAATAAGATGAATACGATATTACTAAGGCGTCTTCTGGTTTACAAGCTTAACACCAGCATATTAATCAGTCAAATCGCTCAGCGAAAGTGTATTACAAAAGGAAATGTGTCGCCGCAAAACGTTTATAGAAGCTGCTTTGATCACTGCAGCCTTTTCAGTCCCGAATCTTCCCGATTAAGACCCTACGAACGCCTACATTTATATCAAACACATCCGCCCTTTATTATACTCTACTCCAATCCACGCGCCTAGTTGTAGTTTTTATTAAACGTTTGAAAAAAAGTATATAAGTGTCACGCAATTCAAAAAAAGATGCTCACTAACTTTAAATAACAATAGTCGTTTTAACGCACGACTGGATTTAAGGACTCAAATACTGCTGTCAGTTTAGAAAAAGGAGTTGTCGGCTCCTTTTTTAATATTATTATTGTTATTATTTACAGAGCGTTGACCGCGTCTTAATTTTCTTCGGACGCTGCTGCTGTGAGTGGTCAGATCGTAACCCAGGTAACCGCTTGGGAGTGTCTTTGTTTTCGAGCTTTCTTAAACAAAGCGGTTGATTAATGTCCCGTTTCCGATAGTCGTTAAATTTAAAATTAGTCCTCTTAAAATGTTTTTCCTTCTGACTCCTAACTTCCATTCTTTTGTTTTTTGTGGATTGTTGGTTTAAACATGTTTGTGAAAAGTAGATGGTAAACATGTAGATGGATATCTGTTTACCAAAAGGCGAAATATATCTGTTTTTTCATTTCGTTTTCTTGTTTTAAAAAGTTGCATAGAATCACATAAACAATTTTTATTTACAAATAAAAACGCTTTATTCGTCATGTTGTTGATAATCAAAGGTTATAAACCAAACACATTTTGAAATCGTTTGGAGAACACAGCGTGTGCTTGACATAAAATAAGCAAATAAAACGATTTAGAGAAGACTTAAACCATTATACGAAGCATCATAGTTTAATTAACGTTTTAGTTTTGATTTGTCTATCTTTATAAGTATTTAACGTCGTGAATTTAATCTTAGTTAAATAAAAAACGTGCACAATAGAAAGATTCCACATGGAGAGTAAATATAAACATAGTAATCAAAATAATAAATATTATTATTGAAATAAATACTTTTATTTTTATACTTATTATATACCTTTTTACTTATTACATACTTTTGTACTTATTATATACTTTTATTCTTGTTATATACCTTTTTACTTATTACATACTTTTATACTTATTATAAACTTTTATATTTAAAGCATAAAAATTCTTAAAAAAACTGTCCTGGAATAAAATTAATGTCGATGAAAAACTTACATTTTAAAATTTTCTTCTAATTATTAATGCTTTTTTGCAATGTGTTCAGACTTATTGGGGGAAAATATCACAAATTAGATTAATTTTCAGTTACTAAAAATTATTAAAAATGTTTTAAACATCTGAATGGGAATATACTGTCCAAAAAGCAACTACAAATCAAAGAAGAAGCCTTTAATTCAACCGACTGTAGCACTTTTTCTTGGTTTTTTTATAGACAGTAAATAGACTTGTAAATATTATTAAAAAGAAATTTTAAGTTTTTATAAGAACTAAATGCCTCATCTACGTAGTTACTACTCGGAGGCCTTTTGAAGCAGGAAGATTGTGTTTTGATATTGCATATGTATATAATAAACAGAATGAGAAATAAAATCTTTTTAAGCCTTTTAAATTCAAAATAGCGAATTGCTGAATTTATAGAAGCAGATTACAGCGCCCCTAGCAGCGAAATAAGAAAGTTGAAAAGAAATTGAAAAATACATTCTCCGTTGTTTTCCTACAAATTACCCAAGTTGAACTACGGCGAAATGAAATTTAACAAAAAATTAAAGAATAAAAGATTAAAATGAAATCTGCTATGCATATTTCAATGTATCATGTCGGAACATCATTTCTTGAACGGCCAAGTACCACGTGCTCGAGCAAGTTAAATGACATTTTTATTCATTTTAATTGTTTCATCGAATGAGTCTATTTTAGCATTGCAAACGATCAAAAAAAAAAAAAACTTTTTGTCTACCATTTATTGTTTAAAAAACAACACATTTCCTGTTTATTTCATTTCACATAATCACGTGCTTAAAGTGACATTTTTCTAGGTTTCATTTGCGGTAGTCATTAACTTATTTTTTTTTTAAATCAGAACTTTTGTAAATGCGATGGCAACGTCATGTTAAAAGCTGATTTTTTGAGATGTTTGTGCTGACTAAAATTTTTATTTTTCGCCTACGGATTAAAATGCTTATTTTTCGACTAAGGATTAAAATGTTTATTTTTCGCCTACGGATTTTTGTTGATTCCAGAACACGTCATTCCCAAAACAATATCATCTTCTGACATGATAAAAAGAAAAATAATTTTTTTTAATGTCTGAAAAAGGCATTTGGAAGGGGAATCTGAGAATACATTTTTCACTTTAAGAACGGACCCTTTTTCAAATCTGAAACTTTAATTACAAATATTTCTGGAAATTTTACTAAAATTCCATGAGGTTTGCCCCTGCGTTTTTTATTGTGTTATAATGTACATTTTTCAGATCTCTCTCTCTCTTTGTAATGTCCTTATTTTGCTGATACGGGCACTGTGTGCATTTTCGAAAACTGTTTCCATAATGTTTGGAAAGGGTGATACTGAAATAAAATGAACTGTATTTTAATTAATTAGCGTTAAAATTTCAATAGTAATAACTATGTGATTACAAAATATAGTCATTAAAGAGAAAAAAAGTGCTTTTAAACATTCTTATAGATAAATTACGATTTTTTTTCAGTCAAGCAATACGATAAAGATTTTAAATATTTTATAAAATATTTAACTTAAGAAATGAAATGCATGAAAATTTATAAATGTGTGAATGCATTTAAAAGTTTCTTTAGTAAAAAAAAATTAAGAATGATACTGAACTTCTATTACTAATTGTTGCGACAAATTTTTATAAAAACTAATGGAATGTGATATTACTTTCATTTTCTGTTGCTTGTAATATCCTTAATTCATTCGCTGCCAACCACGAATATACTCATGATTGGCAGGGTGTTACCCATCGCCCTCACAAATATACTCGTGATACTTTCAATATATTATAACGCACAACTTGCCCAACTTGAAAACTTTTTATGGCCACAAAATTAAATATACAAGTGTAAGAACTTGAAAAAAAGCTACAAATAAATTGTTTTTACAAAAATTCTACTTTATTTAACCCATTCGCTGCCAAGCCTCAATAGTATGAGGTTACTTCCATTGCCAACAACGAGTATACTCGTGTTTGATTTTTATACAAGTAAATGATTATTTATGACAAAATAGGTGTATTTATTTTGAAATAATAAAACTCAGATAAGCAATAATACACAAAACAGAAATGGCAATGGGAATAACCTCATACAATTTAGGCTTGGCAGCGAATGGGCTAACAATTAATAATATTTGTAAGACTGTAGTTAAAAAAATAGATTCCAATGCTCATCGAAAACAGCTTCGGCATTAAATTGGTTGTTAATTAATATAAAAATAAAGTATTTAACCGAGCACAATTATTAAGAAAAAAAACTCTCACAAAATATTTTTAGGATTTTTTTTTAAATTTAACACTTAATTTTGTTATGAGTATAGTGTTTACTATTTTAAAAAGAATGGCAGCTATGCATCAAAAAAAATCTAAAATGACCTTGGGATTATAGGTCGCCGATCTCTATTAGAGATGGTATTTCTTGAACAGTAAATTTTAAATATGATGTTTGTTTCTCCCCTGACCGTCATGTAAAAGTCATTCATCCTCCAAATAAAAGTAAACAACCAAATTTTTGTTCATTACTTATGTAAGGAAATATTGTGTTTGTTTCAAACAGGCATCTAATATTTGCACAAAATTAATTGCGTGTTCTAAAATATTCCCTGTGTGATTTTGAAAAAGTTACTGTTCAAGTGTTATTACTTTTATCAATATTTCTAGATTTTTTTTAAAAAAAAAAATTATTATTATCACGTCAGAACTTGCTGTTGTTTTTGGGATGAGGTTTTTAGTGCCAACAAAAATTCTACGGATTTTTGTTGACACCAAATGCAATCTGTGAAGATTGGAGAAATATTGTGCTGGTATGTGTACCATATTACATTGTCGCGGACTTGTCAATAAAGTATTTATGAAAGTATTTGTTTGAGTGTAACTTACTTTTTGAACGTTCCTAATACTAACTCTAGACTCTCAGCTGTCAAATGGTTTTTTAACCATTTGCGCTCCGATGGTGCCTCTGACTCACCATTCAAGATTGTGCATCCTTTTGACGTTTTATTTATTCACTTTTCTTATTGAATTGTTAAAGAAGCCTACATAATGGCTAAGAGATGTAGATTCATTTTTCATAGAAATTCGACAATAAATTTATGCACATTTATTTTCATAACAATAAACAAATCTTTGTATTAGGTGAATTATTTTGCATCTAATTTTTTTTTCGGAGTTCAAAGGGTTGATGGGATTTCCAACACTTTGTTGTTGTTGCTTTTACTAATGGCGCTTGGCATGGACAAGCCCCCTGCTGATACAGTAGTAGATTTAAGCCGAAAGGAGCGTCTCTTGTTTTTGAAGTAGCACCAACTAGGATCAAGAGTACGACTTAGCTACACACTCACCACATTTGCTTGCACAGCCCCTTTATACAGGGGGGACGGCACAGCCACACATCTCACAGATAGCACACAGAAGAACAACCATTCCCCAACCGGGACTCGAACCCTGGACTCCCAGAGTACGAGGAAGACGCGCTACCTCTGTGCCAGAAAGCCGGCTCCAAATCTTTACCGCACGAATGGTAGGAAATTAAAATCATGTACTAATTTTTGGTACACTCTTTACTATAAAGACTATTTGGTACACTCTTTACTATATACTAAGCCATATTTACAGCATAATCATAAATATACAAGAAAGCTGAGGGGTGATTACTCCAACACGGAGATTACTCTAAAAAGTATTGAATCATCTTTCATGTGATTAGTTACTTAATAATGACATCAAAGAATTGAGTCATCGGTGAAGACAAAAGGTCTTTTCTCACATTTTAATTCTTTCATTAAACGAGCGATGACTAAAAAGACCCTTCAAGTGCAAAAACCGATTAAATTCTTTGGTCTTCCCCAGTGATTTCAAAATGTCTTTGTATCCGTGGGAGAATTCATTGGTCGCCAGATGCATAATAAGTGTGCCTTCTGAATTTTCAGATTCACCCCCGTCTCATTCCTGAAATGTGTGTTACAGATGAAGGATTAGTTCTTGTGAGATTTCTCTCATAATTTTATAATATTGCGCTTTTGATTTTGTTTGATCTACTTATTTTTTATAGGATTTTTTGAAACATTCAAAATAACTCATTTTAATACGTTTTTATTTTTCATTGCTACGTCTGAATAAAATAGGAAATCTACTGACTTTTATTTTTTTGTATGTGTGTGTGATCGATAAGTGAAGAATTTTTGAAACTGACTTAGAATTTTAATATTTAGACATCCAATAAGCTGTGACATTATACAGTGAAGCACGCTTTATATGAAACTTGTTAATAAGTTGTTGTTGTTGTTACTTATGGCACTTGCCTACGGACAAGCCCACCGCTGATACAGTAGCAGATTTAAGCCGAAAGGAGCGTCTCATGTTTTGAAGTAGCGCTAACTAGGGCCAAGAGTACGATTTAGCTACATACTCACCACATTTGATTGCACAGCCCCTTTTTACAGGGGGGGGCACTGTCACACATCTCACAGATAGCACACAGAAGAACAACCATGCCCGAACCGGGACTCGAACCCGGGACTCCCAGAACACGAGGAAGACGCGCTACCTCTGTGCTTGAAAGCTGACAATTATTAATAAGTAATACATATATTCGGGTTATTCGAACCGGTTATAAAAACGGAATACTTTGCTTATAAGACTCAAATCTTCAGTTATGCGTTACTTTCCCTTTTTCTGAACATTTCTTTTTACCGGAAACATTATTTTTCAGGACCGGGATAGCCTGGTTGGTAGAGCGTTGGATTCGCATCCCTTGGACTGCCAGTTTGAACCCGGCAGCCGAAGACTCTTCGTGTGTAGGGTTGTTGGCGCACGTTAAATCTGTCATGGTCACAAAGTCCTCCATGTCGGGAGCAATATCACTGAGGGTACTGGGTCAGAGGTGATCGTTCTTTGTTCCAGATATGAATTACCATTAAGACCTTAAAATTTTATCCTGAAAGAGTAATTTGTTTTTTGATTAAAAAAATAAGAATATTAAGAATATTTTAATGCATATGATTCATAGGATCAGACTAATATTAACAATTTAAACTTCGTAATTTTTTCAACGGCATGTTTATTAACAGAAATAAAATAAAATATTATTTTTAGATCAGTTAAATCTTTTCAAATTAAGACTGAATGTATTTTATGATGAATCGGAGAAAGTGTTTTAAAGGCTTTATATATAGTAGGCATAATATCTCAATATATTTAATTGAAAATTGTAATGTTTGCTTTTGGCGAACCAAATGATCTCTAAAGGCGGCTAATATTAAACAAAATAAAAATTGAAGAATATGGATAAACCACCTATCCGATGGAAGACTATATTAGCAATTTTTATCATGTCAGAACGTGATGTTGTTTTGGGGATGAGGTTTTTTGGTGCCAACAAAAATCCGTAGGGGAAAAGTAAATATTTTATTACCTGCAAAGCGTCTCAAAATAATCAGCTTTTAATAACAAGTTGCCATTGCATTTACAAAAGCTCTGATTTTTAAAAAAAGCGAATGACTACAGCAAATAAAACCTGGAAAAATGTCATTTAGAGCACGCGATTATATAAAATGAAATTAATAGGAAAAGTTATATATATATTTAAAACAATGAATGCGAGACAAAGTTTTCTGGATCGTTGGCAATACTGAAATTACTATTTCAATGAAACAATAAGAATGAGTAAAAATATCATTTAAACTCGCACGAGCACGTGGTGCTTGGCCGTTCAAGAAATGATGTTCTGACATGATACATTGAAATATGCGCAGCAAATTTCCTTTTAATCTTTTATTTTATATTTATCCATTGTATGAAAACTGTTTGAGAGCGGCGTCATAACTATAAGCCTTTTTCAAAATAAAATGAACTGGCAAATGAAAATAATATCTGGGATCGGGAGGGATGTGGCTTGATTACAAAAAATATTTTCGAGATCTTCTGCTGGTACTTTATCGATTCACTGGACAAGCAGGAAGCACTAACTGCAAATGTGCAATGAGTTTAGTATTTATTTTTCGATCTTCTTTCAGATTCCATTTGTTGCCTTTAAATTTTAAAAACTTAAATTAACAATTCATTTTTTTTTACAAGAGGCTTTCGACGACTGATGCAGTGACATCTGAAGCCCCTTTGTCACATTACCCTCTAAGCCACTAGAAATGTAGAGAGGAAGATATCGATTAACATGCTTCCTCATCATTAAATTAAAATTAAGACGTTCGTCTAAAATAAGTTTTTATATGACTTCAAAAACAAGTCAGAATAAGAAATTAGGGAATACAATATCTGAACAAGTAACAGTTTTGCAAATTTTCTAACCAAGAAAAATAGATTTTCACTCTATAAATATAGTGTGGTTATTCTAGCGTCCTGGCATAGGTGTAGCGCGTTTTTCCCTCGATCTAGATGCCCTGGGTTCGAGTCCCGGCTCGCGCGTGGTTGTTCTGTGTTTAATCTGTGAAGTGTGTGGATGTGCTCCCCTGGAAAAAGGGGTTGTGCAAGCGAATGTGAAGCATTAAGTTGTACTCTTGGCCTTAGTTGGCAATACTGAAAAAAAAATAGAATCGCTGGAAGATGATGATGTCACCTGGCTTGAAAAGTGCCGTATGTCACAGTAACAACAGCAGTGTGGTTATCATTGTAAAAACTCCCAATTATTGGGAGTATTGTTTCTCATATTTGCTATCCTTAACCACGACTGTCACATTGTCATTTGTTCTCCATCAAACAATATGCAGGTTCGTTAGTTTCAGGTATTCTACTAAAATCTAAAATACGCAAATATTTACGAAAAACTTAAACTGAAACATTTGTGTATGACCATACATGTGCATCGGCACTCTACGGGGAGATGTAAAGCCTGGAGCCCCAAACTTATTGACTTCATTGACTAATTTTAACGATAGCAAAATATACGAGATAAGGCAAAGGAAGGCATTTGTAAAAATTCCTCATGAATTATAACTGAAACATTTGTGTGCGAATATGTATGGGCATCGGCACTCTACAGGGAGATGTAAGGCCTGGAGCCCCAAATTGATTGAACTCATTGGCTAATTTTAATGAATGGAAAATATATGTGTTGTTATGTTGTTATTTATGGCACTTGCCTATGGACAAGCCCCCCCCCCACCCCTATGTTACAGCGGTGGATTTAAGTCGAAAGGAGCATCTCTTGTTTTTGAAGTAGTGCCAACTAGGACCATGGCTTAGCTACTCAGTCACCACATTCGCTTGCACAGACCCTTTTTGCAGGGGGCACATTCACACACCTCACAGATAGCACACAGAAGAGGAAAACACGCTACCTCTGTGCCAGAAAGCCGGCAAATATATGTGATAAGGCAAATGAAGGCTTTTATAAAAATCCCTTATGAATAAAAATTAGAAGTTCCACATATTATTTCTGTTCAAAAACTTCCGATTTTAATTAGACCGTATCATTTCGAAAGGCCGATAACAATCCATTTATGTACCTAATTAGTTTGAAAGAGAAAGTTGCACCCGTCATACCTAGTCGAAATGAATGACCACATATGCCGACATCTGTTTAACGCTGGTTGGCTGTCTTCAACTAACAACAGATCGGGCCACCGGGAGGCTTGGTAGGCCATCCGTGCAGTCATTCCTACTGGAATACACGCATAATGACCTCCGACCTTCAGCGGGTCTGCGTATCATGAGGTCATTATGGAAAATATCGCCCATGCTTCATGCAAGGTGGATCAAGCATCGCGAAATAAGACGCCAAATGACTCGATCTGGCACTTTTACGGGGATTCCCTAGACGCATTATGGGCAGTCTCTTTAGTTTTATTTCTGAGAACATAGATGATGAGCCCAGAAGAATATCAGTGTGAATCCAGGGCAGCAATACTGCGTTGTTACTCTCTACGTGGGATGGAGAAAAAATATACATATCGAATTTGTGGAATTCAAGTTTGGGTCCTCTTTTTGCGTTATAAACTTGTGACCTTTGATGATTGGCTAATTCACAAGAAATATTGATTGTATTTCATTTGTTTAAAGGTGTAGAAAGAGAAATATAGAGCATTTAACAAAAAATATTTACTAAAACTGTGATTTTAATACAAAACGCCATTTAAAACCCGTTTCTATGGGCCGTGTGTGTCTTTCGTACGACGCATTTTGCCCTCTTTCCCCTCGTTTGTGGCTATCCAGGACTATTTCATATCTTTTCATTCAATCAATAATTTTCAGACAGCTAATACTCAATTACCACGAGCGGGAGTGGTCTTACAGTGGGTCAGATGGCAGATTTAAGACCATAACCGTAAAGGCAACGGGCCGTGGGAACGAAGCTTTAGGCTTATACACAAACATAGTTTCAGTTGGCTTACATTGGTTACAAACTCAACTTACACTGAATTGCAGCTGACCAATTTTTTCGCCAAGGAACAGCATTACTGATAGCGAACTCGCCAAGGAAGAGCATTACTGGTATTGAACTCGTCAAAAAAGAGCATTTCTTATTGTGAATTCGCCAAGGAAGAGCATTACTGATATTGAACTCGTCAAAAAAGAGCATTTCTTATTGTGAATTCGCCAAGGAAGAGCATTTCTTATTGCGAACTCGCCAAGGAAGAGCATTACTGAAAACGATTGATAACGAGCATCAGTCAGTAATGTTGAATTTATATAAAATGCTATCGTTCATCAAACAACAAAGTTAAATTGACCGAAATCTCATGTCTCTTATGTGTAACTTGGTGCCTATGATTTTCCGATTCTCTCAGTAAAGGAGGAGTTTACCTTAGTCGACTCCCTTAATACTGTCATATTAATCTATTTCAAATTGCACGTTGTCTTTTAGAGTAATGTCATTTCACTTTCCGATTCTTCAAAATATTTAACAAAATCTTTCTTCTTTAGCTGTCAACTCTGGTAGACACGTGATTAAATATTTGATAAAACAGAGAAAACTGTTTAAATTTTGTTGAAGCGTAAAAATTAATTATTAAAAATATTTTTTTAAAATTGTTATTCTGGATAGGATTACTCAAAGCAATCAATTTAATTTGATAAAATATACAATTTTTAGAATTTTAAAATAATTTAATTATATTAAATCTGTGCTATAATATTTTTGCAAAGTACGACAAAGAAGCATGTCAAATTTCGGTTAATTTTTAATTAATAACATTTTTTAAAAAACTTTTCGCTGCTCACCTTATCGCTTTTAAAGCAATTAGTAACTCCAGGTCTTGTTTGCCCAACCGGGGAACATGCACACATGTACACAAATATGTATAATACCTTTAATTAATACCTCTACGTATAATAATTTTAATTAATCAGAAGTAAAGCCTTGGAAAATAATTACTTAAAAGAAATATGTACAAAAGAAACTCGGTTTTCGTAAGTTTCAAGGCTTATTTTTTTTTTCGACGCCGTCTTAAAATCTAACAAACTCATCTGGTAACAAAACGACTTTTTTTTTCCTATCAAAAAATTTCTTCACAAAATTGCTCATAATGTATTTATCCTTGCTTTGTTTCTTCTTTTTGAAATTCTAATTGTCTGTGTGACGATTATTTAAGAAGGCATTCAGGTTGTTGTTGCTGCCGTGTTCCACTTTACAATGGAAAGAAGGGTGCAGTACCTTCAGAGGGTATGGACCCCTGAGCACCCAAGGGCAGAAGCCTAACTTCTAGCTCACAAACGTCACAGGTTGTTGTTGCTGCCATGTTCCACTTTACAATGGAAAGAGGGGTGCAGTAACTTCTGAGGGTATGAACCCCTGAGCACCAGAGGGCAGAAGTCTAACTTCTAGCTCACACATGTCACAAACCCTTTTTACGGGCCGGACTTCCTTCATGCATTTCATTCATTCACCCATTGATCACATTTAAACCTGGAACAGAGAAATATCACCTCTCACCCATTACCACCAGTGGTATAACTCTCGACATGGATGACTTTGTGACCATGACAGATTTAACGTGTGCCATCCACTCACACGGAAGGAATTAAGGTTGACGGATGAAATTTAGTATATAAAGACCAAATTTATAGATTTCTATCAAATTTGTGCAACAATCAATAAGAGAAAATCTGCCTGCCTGATTGTAAAAGTGAAGTAAACAACTGGAAAACACAAAGAGCTAAGTTAATTAAATTTGTTATACAAATTTAACATTTAAAGTGCAAATATATTTCAAATTTAGAATCTAATCCTTCGCGGTATTAACTCGTATGTTGGCCTATTATTTTACAAGCCTACAACTACGTTAGATCAAAAATACAGTGACTTAAATATATAAAATTTGGTTTGTGATTTTGCACTAAAATTGCAATTCAGTTCCAAATTTTGCTGTAAAAAAATGCACATTCCATTTTTTGATGCCAGAATGCTAACCGCAATCTAAATGTTAACATTTAAAATAAAAGAAAAAAAATCGCCGAAGACCACACTTTAGTGGTTTAATGCGTAAATATTGTTCGCCAACAGCAAGTGGTTAATAACGTACATTATAGACTTGTGGGAAAAGTTTCGGAGATCCTTTCCTACTAATTTGTATCATTTTTTTGTCGTAATAGTTTTTATAGCAATTCTTTTATTTTCCAGAAATGTCTTTATATAAATATAAAATATTTGCAAATGTGTTTTTAAAAATGTTTTCTATGTATTACATTTAAAACAATAATTTGATAGAATATGCATTAAAGTAAATTAAGAATAATTATATGATGCTTTTAATTGCATTAGCTTTAACAGTATTTGTTATCATGTCAGAAAATAATGTTGTTTTGGTTTGAAGTTTTTGTAACCTCAAAATGCATAGGCAACAAATTGGAAATTAATCACTTTTTAAGTATCCATTTTTCGCTTTTATGGTTATTAGAAAATCATGTCGAAAGTTGTCCCATTTAGTGATTTATCAACAACTAAAATTTCAGCTTGATTTCCAAATTATTCACCCTCTGAATTCCTACGAATTGTCTTAAGTTATTTGAGCCATTGACCAGTTTAAACCGGTTTGAAATAATAATGAGGCTATCAGATAACGCATGCACTAATAATAATAATAATAATTTATAATAATAATAATAAAAAAAAGATGTGTGTGTGTGTGTGTGTGTGTGTGTGTGTGTGTGTGTGTGTGT
>JAOUZG010015602.1:10136411-10146952 GCA_026289955.1 Argiope argentata | reverse complement strand
TGGCGTGGAATCGTGTAAGAGGAATGCGCCACCCCAAATATCATTTTCGTCATCTGATCAAAACTTAAAACGGTAGATCTTATTTTCAAACTTTCTTAATGAGATTTTAGAGATAGTATATTAATCATTAATCGGTCATTTTACTGGGGATGAGCTTAATATTAGTTTTAGTTTAATTACATCAATGTCCCGTTTTAAATCAACACCAGGGCTATTTTTTGGGATGGACATCGCAATTTTTAAACCTCGGTCAGATGACGAGGAGGACACCTGAGCTGGCATCTCTCTCCAAATTTCTACAGCACACCAGCGGGAAGTCATTTGGCCCGACGAATTTAACGTACATCACACAAATATACGATGGTTCTTCTGTGGAAACGATTTTTTAAATCTGAAACCTCCATTTCCGAAGCCGAAACCTTACCACCAGGACTCCGATGCCCAGGTATTAAATGGGAGATTGGAAAGAGGGGATGGTGGTCATAAAACTAAGGCTCAGATATGCGAAGATTATCCCAAAATAGAGTATTCCAAAATAAACACAGCAAAAATATTGTTACAAGCAGGCGATTGCCGAAGGAGAAGACATTGGCCACGGCTGTCGAGGAGCTCAGCGCCAGCTGGGTTGGTTTGGCGAAAGGAATAGTCTGGTAGCTGATGGATCGCTCACGGTGTTTTCCGAAGCTTCGCGTGCTCGCTCGCTCGGCTATATAAGAGAGTTCATCTCGAAAGAGTAGCGACTCGTTGAACGAGCGGATTATTTTTCTCGCTTGTTATTGGTGAGCTGTGTTTACGTTTGCTGTTAACGTTGTATAATTGAGCTCGCTGGGATTTACTGTTTGCTGTGCCATACGATAGCTGTTTTACAGTCTGTGTTTATTGTGCGTAAGGCTTGCATCTACGCTGTAAGTGACTGTTGACTGCTGGATTGTGTTTATCTGAAGTTTTCTTCTCTGAAGTCATCCTGTAAATTGCTGTAAATAAATTTGTTTGTGCTGTCCTCAAGTAAAGTCCATTCAATCCGAACCCTCTACGCTAATAACGTAACAATATAAATTAAGTTTCTTATTTCGATGTTATAAAAAATTAAGTTTTCGTAGAATTTTTTATATGTGCACTTTTATTTTACTGTAAATTCTTAGAAAAGAAAAGGCTTAATTATTCGAAAAAATCGTAATTAATTTTAAAAAAGTAATTAAAATTGAAGTATTTTTGATAATTCAGTAATTAACCTAATAGAATGCTTACTACCCATGAAAAAATATTTGCTTTCTTCTTTTCTCCAAAGTATTCATACTTTATTCATTCAACATTCTTCAAAGAAAATGATTTAAATAATAATTATTTTCATTTTTTAAAGAAAATAATAGGAAGAGCAGTAGGAGATTGTTGATTCAGGAACTAATCACCATGTTATGAACTTCATTTTCACAGTTGAAAAGCGTGCCTAAATATTATGTTTTTGTTGTGACTTATGGCACTTCACAAACCCGCTGGCAGTTAGTGATTTAAGCCGAGTGAGCGTCTCTTGTTTTTGAAATTGTGCCAACTAAGGCCAAGTGTGCGTACAACTTAGCTACTTCATATATCAAATTCGTTTGCACAACCTCTTTTTACAGGGGACACATTCGCACACCTCACAGATAGAACACTGGAGAAGAACAACCATTCCTGAACCGGGATGCCCAAATCACGGGGGAAACGCGCTACCCCTGTGCCAAGACACTGACAAATATTATAAGTTGCTATAAAGAATTGAATAAACTCGAATCTATTTGAAAAGTTACTGCTTATGATATAATAACGGATTTCGGAAAAATTCAAAATTAGACCCTTTTTTTTCAGTATTCTGAAACGTTTTGCAAAAGCAGCTAAAAGTTTATTTGCGTATTCATTTCTTATTGCATAATTGCTTAATTTCTTTCTATTCCATAAGAAGAAATTATGAATTTGGAGACTGAATGTCTTTAGATAATCGGAGCAAAGTGTAACAAGCATCAAATATAATATCCATTCGAATGAAAATTTTCCTGTTATTATTTCTTTTTTACTGTTTTTTGAAAAGCAATGATGAAACAAACTAGGTTCTCATTATTCTCCTGGCATTTTTAACTTGACAAGCAGCAGGAGAAAAACAACTCAACTCGAAGGGGTAGACAGAAGAAAAACAAACTGAAAGGGGGAAGGAAAAGGGGAAGCAGCAGTAGAAAACAACTCAACTCGCATATACTTCTGTATACTACTATTATATAATAGGGAACCAACTATCATTTGATAATTTTGATATTCTCCTGCAAATTATAATTTTAAAAAACTTAATACGCAAATCTACAAGTTGGTTTGAGGCGTGATTCGTTTGAGATTCACACCTAGCTTCTAATTAGTTCATATCTACTGTTTAATTAGACAACTCCTATATATAAGACACAGCAAAATAAGAATAATCTGATCATGTAGATGATCTGAATATCAGCATCAAATGTGTTAAACTAACTTCAATTCCTTATATGATAATTATTTTAATTTGGAATAATTAACCCCTTCGCTTGCAATGATGTGTTTCTTGGATGCATTGCTGAATTTTTAGTTTTCAAATCTGAAAATTACGTTAAAATATAAATAATAAGAAATTTAAAACGCAAAAATCATTTGGAAAGATTACAATATCCCAGAAACACTTTATGCTTTTATAGTATTGAAATAACAATAAGTGTTCCAAATAGAATATATCATCTATTATTAGGAAATTAAATAAATTCGTAAATCAAAAGGTTAATTTTGGTAAATATAGCCTTAAATTTTTTTTGTAGTTTTTATAAAAATTAATTTATTGTAAGATACTTATTTTGGAGTGGATTCCGATTGCACAACTAGTTCCATTTTAGCGATAATTCAAAAATACTGAGATCTAAATCATTTTTTAATTAATTAAATTTTAATGTCTCAATCATTCAAATGAATAATAGTGTCTCATTCACCCAAACTGAAATTAAGAAAATGATTGGGCCCCATTTGGAATCAATTCTCTCACGTTGCTACCACAATGCTTTCTTCTAATGACATAGACGACGGCAACAACAACAAAATCATTGATGACTAAGTACCCCATTGTTTCCTCGGGTAAAAAAAAATAAAGAATCATGCAAATGACCAACGCCCGGCGAGGCGGCTGCTTTCCACTCTGAACCTGGAAATTAAAGGCAGCCTAACCACAAAACCACCGCATCATCTTTAACCAGCGAAGCAAGACGACGCCTCAGAGCCACGCATCCAGGGTCGCAAGGTGGCTGTCACAAAGACCTCTGTCATCTTGCATCTCCAGGTGAGCTGCTGCTTGCCCCCGAGCTCTTTCTTACCTGGATGACCTTGGAGAGCTCCTTAGGGGTCAGAGGAGGAGGATCGTCAACAATATTCGCTTTCTCCGGGGCTCAGGAAGGGGGATAGTGGAAGGTGCAGAACACAAAGGAGATGCAGGCACACTCCCACCTTTATTCTTGGAAAAGCTGTAAATGTAAAATTCTCTTTGCAAGAACTGGGGTGGACAAGTAGTTCGGCCATGTGCAAAGTGTATGGTGGTAGCAAGGTGCATACGATGCACTGGAGTTTTTGAAAATTTCTGCATCGGTTTTTGGATTAAAGATCAAAAATCTCATTGCATCATTTAATGCTTATTTTTGTTTTATGCGATAATGAAAATAACTGAATTGGATATAATTTTCAAGTACTTAACGTTAGCTTTTATTAAGTGAGAATAAATTATCGTTTCGGTTTGTAGGTCACGTTTCTTCCGTTTGGGTTTCAGGTCATTATTACTACAGTGAAGGAAAAAGAATTTTATTAGAATACGCAGCGAAACGTTTATTATTGATTTTTTTACAATTTTTATTTCAGTAACGCAACTTACATTTGAGTTTATGATATATTATTTCTTCGTACATAAATATATACTATATAAAACCTGTAAAACTACTAGGCTTAAAGACTGCAAGAATATTTTTTTAATAAAAAAAAGTGTCGTTCATCAAATACTATGATTCTATTGCTTGATTAAGGAAAATTTATAGGAAATAATCTCTCTCTAATATATAACTGAAAATCCACTTGCTTGTTTCAAACTTACAGAATTCCACACCTAGGCCCCTTAACACATATAAATATTAATTGACCTATTAAAAAAATTCAACGCCCCCAATAAAGAGAATGAAATAAGGATCGAAATTTTTTTGATATTACTGCCACAATTTCTGAATAAATCAGTGAATTTCGTTTTTTACTTCATATTAAATTTCATTAAAAATCAATTTCATTAAAGTACAATCTCCCACGGATCTTTTTTTTTTCAAATTAAATTGAAACATAACTTTTATTCCACCTTTTTTTTTCTTGCACAGCTATAAACTGAATAAGTTACAAATGCATCATATATTTGGCTTTTTCCTACATGCATATAGAACATTATATAGCTTTTTTCTTACGTACTTAACCACCTCGCATACAATGATGTGTCTGACACGTGCATCGAATGATTGAATTTTTAGTTTCAAGTCTGCAACTAAGCCACAGAATTAAGTATTTAAATACGAAAAAATCAATATGAAACGATTTGGTATCCCAAATGCTCCATATATTATTAAAAAATCTAACGAACAAATTACCAAAATAGGATGAGCTGTCTAATTAGAAAGTTAAACAAATTCGTATGTCAAGTGGTTAAAGACACTCAGAATTATGTTACATAGGCAAAGCCGCGCGTACTATGTCCAGAGAGTGGCTAGTGTGAAGAAAAAGGAGTTGGGAATTGTACTTGCCATTGTCAAACGGTTTAAAATAACAAAGTCGATTATCATGTAGTTTCAATTATAGAATGGGTAAATTAAAATTAAATTTCCAAAAGATTTTTTTTAGATGCAGATTTTAATATTAGCTCATTAGCTGTTAGGATCCCTATTTGAGGATTTTGGAATTTTTCTTAAACTACTCGGCGCCATAAATATACTTAGTACGTCTGACGGTTTAGTTTCATTCTCTATGTATCAATCAATATTGTTTGCTGCTAAAGATATATTTTCTGTGCTTCATTTTTTTTTACATTAAGAGAACAAATCTGAAATTCGTTTCTAAGATGAATGTAACAAAATTATTATTTTCGAAGCATTATGTTTTTGATTTAATTTTTATGTTATAATGAAATACAGTACATAAATAAGTCATTTAGACGTTACAGCAATGATTTATTACTTAATCAGTTTTTTGTTTTTTAATTAAACGATTTTGTCTACCATATTATAACGATCACTTTTTCAGCCGGTTTTCTGGCTCAGAGGTAGCGCATCTTCCTCGTGTTCTGGGAGTCCCCGTTTGGGCATGGTTGTTCTTTTGTGTTCTATCGGTGAGATGTGTGAATGTGCCCCCCCCCCGTAAAAAAGGGATGTGCAAGCGTATGTGATGAATGAGTCGTAAAAGTCGTACTCTTGGCCCTCGTTGGCGTTACTTGAAACAAGTGACGCTCCTTCGGCTTAAAATCAGCTAACATAACAGCGGGGGCTTGTCCATGGCAAGTGCCATAAATAACAGCAACAACATTTTGTTGTTGTTCTTTCTTATAGCACTTGCCATGGAGAAACTCGCTGAGGTAGTCAGCCAAATCAGCGCCTCTTGTTTTGTAGTAGCGCCAATAGTGCGACTTTCCCTACTCCCTCATCACATTCGCTTGCACAACCCTTTTTTACGGGGAGACACATTCACACACCTTACATATAGAACACAGAAAAACAATCCTGCTCGAACTAGGACTCGAATCCGGGACGTCCATATCACAGAGAAGATGCGCTACCTCTATGTTAGGATGCCAGTGTTATATAATTTTTTTGTGCATATATATAATATATTGAGCCAAAATTTTAAAAAGAAATTGGCTGTAAATGGGTTAATAGAGAAATAAGACTAACGAAAAATGAGCAATTAACATTGTACTAAATAAGGAAATAATAAAGTAATAGATGAGAATAGTTCGAAGCGCAAAGAAGCTGTGATCAGAATTTTACATAATTTGGAATATTACTCGTGTTTTGTTAAATTAAATCTATTGCATAATTTGGTATCCACAATTATCTCAACAAAGGAGGGGTTGCTTAATGATATCAAGTTTGCCATGACATCATAATTCCATCAAAAACCATCTTTGGGTAATCTGTTTCAAATTGAGCATTGTCTTTTGCGGTTATATAATTTCGTTTCCCAATTCCTTTTGCAAACTGCTTGGACAACTTGAAAATATTTTCCTCCCCGCCCCCTTTTTCCCCCAGGAAAAAAAATCATAAATTATAACATTGGATGAAAAAATAAAAACATTTTTCATTCCATTACAACAGTGAAATCTATTTTAAAATTCATACAACAAATATTTTAAAAATATTATCTAAATTTAGTTTAAAAAATTGCATCGTGATTAAACTGATATTATTAAAATCGTACCATTAAAATCATAATCATTAATCATAAAATCATAGATATCATTAAAATCATACCATTGAAAAATCAAATCATTTTAAAAAAATAAATACTGTAAAAATTAGTTTTGTGTCATATTTTTTTAATATTATCCAACTAAAAAAATTCAGAATTTTGCTTAGTCCTTTGGTAACCTCTTAATTAGATGAAACATTATATTTGGTTCAATTTTTATTATTTCGATTACTATAATAGCATGGAAGGCCCGAAAGATATTAAAGCATTATCAAGTTATTTTTACGTTTGACATTAATATTTTTAGATTTAATTATTGAAAACGGTTGTTTTTGTTGCTATTTATTGTAGTTTAAAATACTAAAAACTCAATAACAGTCAGACATATAGTTGTTAACGTAATTGTCAGTTTTTAACTAAATCCTTGTTAAAATTAAAAACTTTTGCTAGGTACACATTCTTGCGTTTTAAAATATATTTGTGCTAAATTTGTTAAGGCTTTTGGTTTGAAGGCATGCATTTTGAAATGCCAATACAAGCAAACACACCCTTTAATTAGTACACGTTCATTATATAAGTTTTTTTTAATAGATGGCACTTTTTTTATTATTTTATTTCTGAACATCAAAAATATAAATGAAATACCTGTTATCAAGATTTTACGGCCAGCGTCATGCATAGATGTAGCGTGTCTTCCCCATGATCTGGGCGTCTCGGTTTGGGCATGGCTGTTCTTCTGTGTTCTATCTGTAGGGAGTGTGAATGTGCCCCTCCCCTTTAAAAAAAAGGGGGCTGTGCAAGCGAATCAGATGAGTGAGTGGCTCTTGGCCCCAGTTGGTGCTATTTCAAAACAAGAGATACTCATTTCGGCTTAAAATCTCTGATGCATCAGCGAAGCTTGTCCATGGCAAGAGCCATTAGAAAAACAACAACATAAGGCTTTTCGAAAAATAATACAAAATCCCCCCCCCTCCGCGACTAAAGATAGATAATACGCAATAGAAAACAACGAATAAAAAATGCATTGAAGATTCTTTGATAAATAAAGAAAGGTCAGCGATGAAATCAACGCTGTACGAAATATTTTTCTTACAATTCTGAAATCTAATTAGCTATAATAGTATTCGGCGTGAAATACTCACCCAAGATTTGATTCTCTGTGCGAAAATAAACCACTTTTTTTTTAAATTGAGTTGACCGAATCTTGGGTTTTCGTGATCAGGAAATAGTGAGCTCGTGAGTTGATTCTAATTACAATTCAACAAGTGCTAAGGCAGTTGCATATAAAATCTGTGAATTATTAAACGTTTTCATGTTAATGTTGAGAGTGGATTCAAATGAGACAAGCTTTATTGGATATGAGATTCTGGGTTCTGCAATTAAAAGAAAAACTTACTCTCCGCTCTTAGTTCAACCATCCATCTTAACCCTTCGCGGTCCGATGTCGAGTGTGACTCGACATTCAAGATTGTGCATCATTTTTGACGTTTTATTTATTTAATTTTTAAATTTAATCGGTAAAAACGCCTACATAATGGTTAATAGATGTAGATTAATTTTTGAAAGAAATTCGACTTAAAAGGATTATGTATATATATTTTTAATAGCAATAAACAAATCTTTGTATTAGGTGGAATAATTTTTCGTCTAATTATTTGTCGGACTGCAAAGGGTTAAATCTGATCTGGGATCAAACTTGTGAATTCCATCTTTATCATGATGGCAAATAGACGTGGATTTTCATAAGTACCGTATTTGGGGACTGTAAATTATTGATGCGAATTTTTCACTTTTTAAAGTAAATCAAATGGTTGGAGTTTGACAACTTACTATGGATCCGAACGTTGCTTAGCCTCTCTATCATTTTTTCATCCTAAAATTGCGGATCATACCCTAAGTAATTTTTGGAGAGCTTAAAATGAAATTTACTTTAGAGAAAAACTAAATTTATTAAAATGATTGTTTCACATATCATATCAGAATCTCATCTCAAATTTAATTGCATATGCTTGCACTCATTTACGTTTAAGAGTCAGGTTCACGGGGTGCCTAGCCCCGGCAGGGGCATATCCCCGGTCATGGTGCTTATCGAGCGGCATGGCTACTGGTATCTGGACTTGACACTCTGCGATGGAGTTTGGAGTGAGGTGAGGGATGATTCCAGGGATGCGCTATTTATGGCATTAATAGTTCAGGGGATAGGTGAGGTGGTGAGTGTCTGGAGTCCTTCTGGCTGGCTGTTGATTGGGCGAGGGATGTGGGGGTATACAACCTTTGAGAATGTTTAGATAAAGATTTTAGACTTAAAACTTTAATAGGAAGGATGAGAAATTAAACTAAATTTAAGTTGAGATTAATGGCGTCGCAGCTGGAGTCTTGTTTTAAGGGTAGCACGCCTTCCCCGTGATCTGGGAGTCCAGATTCGGGAGTGGTTGTTCTCTCCCTATGTTCTATCTGTGTGGAGTTTGAAGAAGCCTCCCCCTTACTCTAAAAAAGAAATGTGCAAGCGAGTGTGTGAATGTCATCTTCATATAACCTAGAAATCAGACTTCTATCCTGATCGACATGACACATCTATCCTGCCACTGCCTTGTCATTTTCCTTCTAATTTCCTTCTTTAACATTTGGCATGATTTTGGGACTGCAAGATCCATTTAGTCCTTCTGTGCAGCATTTTTTGAGTATTCATTTCTCCAATTATCATCAATGGTTTGGTAATGGTAAATAGCGCTCAGGACATTGGAATTTGTTATTGCTCTTTCATCCCACTTTGTTTCAAAAAGTGACATAAAACACCGTCCCTAAGACCATCATCCAGGGCATCTATACTTTTATCACTCCGTTATGATGTTCATGGCACTTTTTTCAAGGCTTCTGACAGTAAGCGATTTAATGCGATTGAGAGTCTCGTTTTTCTGTAGCTCCAACTAGGGGCCAAGAGTACGACTTAGCTAAACACACGTCACAACCCTTTTTACGGGATGGACTTCATTCATACACTTTTATTCCATCATGCACAGATCGTAATTTAGGTCTGGGACAGAGAACCCAGATCTCTGACCTAGTACCTCCAGTGATATTACTCTCGACATGAAGGATTTTCTTCTTCTTCTGTACAGCCGACCATCCCCGCCACCACTGAACGACGTAGCAGCATCGACAGGATTTGTTGTGCCCGACTGTGGACTGTAGCAACGTCCATCCTTACATTGACCGAATCTGTCAAACTGATATTCTCTTCGAGATAATTGACCCCCAAAGTGGTCAAATACTGACCCCCTCCTCCTCTATAAACTTTCAAACAGTTGGCAGAAAACTGACAATTTTAGACATCATGTCCTTCAGAGTCCTAAGATTACCTGTACCATCAGTACTGAACTCAAGTCGTTATTTTCAACTTGCAGAAGTTTTCTATGATCTCAGATTTCTGTGCATTCCTTTAAATAGTGGTAAACAGTACCGATTCCTCCACAAATGCATTTACTTTCTTGCATTCTTCCAAATCTTTGGAAATATGCAGGGAATCTCCCATGTCATGATATAATTTGGATTATCCGTGGATGGTACGCAATGGAGGACTTTGTGACCACGACAAATTCAAAAAGTAACAGCACACACTCGGGAAATCTTCGTTCGGTGAGGTTCGAACTCGCAACCTTAAGTGGCAATCACACCACCCGTCGAATCTTCAGACGAGCCACGTGTTCTCCAGTTTTACCCCTCTTGAGGTTTCGTGGGGTGCTTTGATGTCTGTGGACGAGCCCGAAGTTTTCCCGCAAATTGTCAGTAAAGTCTCCAGGCATCAAAGGATCCCATAGAAACCGCAAAAGGGGTAAAATGGGGGTAAGCTTAGCCCATTTGAAGATTCGCAGGTCGTTGGAACTAGGCTTAAGGTTTACGAGTTCAAAGTTCTACCAACCAGGTTAGTCCGGCCTTTGGCACTCTGTTGTTACTAGGACATCTATACTTTTATCACTCTGTTGTTGCTAGGATACCTATACTTTTATCACTCTGTTGTTACTAGGACATCTTTACTTTTATCGCTCTGTTGTTACTAGGACATCTATACTTTTATC
>JAOUZG010015602.1:10032097-10136401 GCA_026289955.1 Argiope argentata | reverse complement strand
TTGCATTCATTAATCACATTGTTTGAGACTTAAAAATTTCACTGATTATTTTTCGGAAACCCAAATAACTAAATAATTATATAATATTACTAGCTTTTACCTGAGACTCCTTTGATGCACATGTGCAAGAACTGACGATCTGATCACAAACTAAAATGTTATCAAACCGTATCATTACGGCGCCGTTGAAAAAGAATTTCGCCAAAAAAATAGTTGTCATCAAACCTTGGCGAGATGGCCGAATGTGGCGCAAACGGCAGCAATAGCGTTTCCAATCGGTAGGTTTCGATGAATGTTGTAGCAAATTAACGGAAATATAGGAAAATAAAATGAATGTAGAAAAATAAAATACACATAAAGCATCCTTATTTCCGTATGATCATACAACATACTACGAAACATATATAGTATATGTATATTCAATATAAAATATGTCAACATCCATTATTGAATGTTACAAATGAAAAATATATATGAAGATTCAATATAACATTAACTTAAAATAAAATAGTATTTAATTAAAAAATACAAACAAAACTGATTTTTAAATGGTGATCGTTGCCATGGCAACGGCCATCTTGGTAATGGCTAGTAATTACCACTGGCAACAAATTACCACTATAATTTGACGGGAAGGTGAGGGGGGGAGGGCTGACAATATAAGTTGAAAATCTATCAATTGTTAAGTTAAAAATTTGTTCGAAAGTGTAAGTCAATTGACATATTTTTGCCCAATATTGTAAAGAGGAGCCTTATAATATGCACTACCTAGGACTGCAAAATATTTAAATTAGCTTCTGTAAACACCTAGAACTATATATCTGCAAAATTTAGAAAGTAATGCTACCAACTTGTTCATTTAATAAATACTTTGTAATTAAAATTCGTCCAACTATTCTATTATAAATTTATTCAATTAGTTTGTGTGCACATTGTATTTGAAATTTCATTACTAGTAGCTTTCATTGTCGTGCGAGAACATGATGTTTTTGTTAGTTTTTTTTTTAATAATTGAAGACAACGAATAATTGAAGCTCGAAATCACGTAGGCAATGCATAAAGCATAAATGACAAAATATTCATCAACATCTTTTAGTAGCACATATTTTTTACCTGCTTTTACCAGTATTGCAGTATTATTATGTATGCTTGAAACTTGTAAGAAGAAAGGTATAGGGATTAGGATTTATAGAAACAACAGCTGTTATCCCCCGTTTCCATACGTATAAACATATATCGTAATCTGGGAGTCCCGGTTCGGGCATGGTTGTTCTTCTGTGTTCTATCTGTGAGATGTGTGACTGTGCCCCACTGTAAAAAGGGGCTGTGCAAGGAAATGTGGCGAGTGTGCAGCTAAGTCGTACTCTTGGCCCTTGTTGGCGCTACTTCAAAAACAGGAGACGCTCCTTTCGGCTTAAATCCGCTGCTGTATCAGCAGGGGGCTTGTCCATAGGCAAGTGCCATAAGTAACATCAACAACAACAGAAACGTGTGTGTGTGTGTGGAAATTTCAGTCAGTATTCTGATGCGATTTAAAACATATTCGATAGTTCCAGTGGAAAGAAGAGGTACAGTAAACCAGAAAATTCCAGCAACACGAAATGGTAATAAAGAGAATCGTGCTAAAATAAGTCTCCAAAGAATGTGTTTAAAACAACTTTAGTGGATATTGAAATGCTTCATCATTTGAATGTGTATACTTCTTTGAAAGCAGATGCGTTTTTAAAATGTTGACATGCTTTTACCAGTATTGTTTTATTATTACATATGCTTTTTTGAAATCATGAGTCGAGCTCCAAAACTTTGTTTGCCATCTAGTAAAACTAAAAAAGAAAATTTCAAAAAGAAATTATCAATATATATATATATAAAAGAGAGAGATGGATAGAGAAGTCTCGTGATTGTTTCAAGCCGGTTTAAACCATTTAATGACTTAATTAAAAAAAATAATGATATTCTCACATGATAACTGGAAATTTGCAATCGTGGATTTCATTTTTTTTTTCTGAAATCAAATTTGTTGCTTTTAAAACATAAACATTCCAAGACAAAATAGCTTTAAGCCTAGATTTTTCAATACTACACCAGTACCTTGATTTTTTTTTTAATTTATCAAAATCCATTAAAAAAAACATTTATTTTGTTAATATATATCTTCGTACTTTCGAGGGGCACCGCACATTTTACAGGTTGCGCATAAGGTGGAAAGCGAGCAAGATATCAGGTGTCTCAGCAGCTGTTGATCCGAGATTCAAAAACAGCTGTGCTCTCCTTACCCCTGTGCACGTGCTACAGGGGGGAGGAAGAGAGAAAAGGGGGTGGGCTAAGAAGCAAGTAAGAAATCGTCTGCAAGGTTGAGGAAGAAGGGAGCAGAGCAGATGGCGGGTAGAGAGAGAAGCTTCTTTTTTTTGTTGTTGTTGCGAGCAAGCGTGCTGAATGTGAATTCACGCGTTCAACAAATCACGACTTTTCAGGGGGTGGTGGGGTGCCTTCGTGCAGTGTTTTTGGTTCTTGGATGCATATTCATGATGTCTGCCAATACTTGAACGGGTCGTCTGCGCTGCAGTAGTTATTTTTATAGGGGGTGAGATGAAGATTTTAACGCAATGAATTCTGTGGTGCTGGAAGGGGGAGGGGTCGTGAGGGTGAAGATTGTTATTGAGTAAGAAGGCGCAATTAAATGGTTCTCCTATCGCGTTTGCGTGCTGAAATTTACAATGCAAAACATGGTTGATGGATAGTTATAGATACCTATATGCTCGCGTTAGCATAAGAATAGTCAGGACAGTGCCTGAAAAAGAATGGTAAGGCTATGCGTATGAAGGTCACTGCCAAGAACAAATTCGTTTTGTTTCGCGTTCAGATTGTAGTTTTTCCTATTCTAACCTTCTACAATAGCCCTTTAATTTTTTTTTGTAGGGTTAGATCTTTTAAATGTTAACTACATGAAAGCAGGTTCTCATGTGGTGTCAAACAAGCTTTATATCATCAGAAATAATTTTCAAAACTGGTTCTAAATTGTTACTAAGTCTTACCAGAATATTGTAGCATTGGAAAATTCAGTTATAAATAAAACATAATATATTTGTAGTTCACCTGTAGCATTTGATCAACGGTAAGCTAGTACTATAATAATAATAATTATTATTATCAGTGTCGGTATATTTATCTATTAACCCCTTAACAGTTTGCCCGTACGCCGTACGAGCATCGATTTATCGAATTTTGATAGTTCTAAACAAAAAAATAAATCATTCATAACAATTATAATTCAATAGTAAAACGACTTCGAATACGTAGATAAGCCAAGTATTCCATGGATTTCCATTTGAATCAAAATAAGAACATATTCCCAAAATAGAAGGTGTCATCTTATTAGATAGTACAGAAAATAAAATAGTTAAGGGGTTAAAAAACTCCTTTGGTCTGCAGCGTAATGAAAGTAAACGATTTTCGGAACAAAACAGAATTCTTTTCGACCCCCTTCCTATCATCATCATCACTTAATAATCCTCAAGGATATGGTATTATAATTTTTTTTTGTCCTCTCATCGCGTATGGCTTCAAAAAGTAGAATAAATGCACGAACATTTTATTCCTATGGCATCTAAAACCCTTTTCCTCTTTCACTAGTTGCTACGTCAAATTTCTAATCATGCTACCAATTACCGGCAAAGTTTCCACAGTCAAAATGGCAGTTGTTTATTGTTATCTAAAGAAATACTAGGGCTATGTTGGGATGTTGTAGTTTCTTATGGCACTTGCGTATGGACAAGCCTCCCGCTGTCACAGCAGCAGATTTAAGCCGAAAAGAGCGTCTCTTGTTTCCGAAGTAGTGCCAACGAGGGCCAAGAGTACGACTTAGCTTCACACTCACCACACATTTGCTTGCACAGACCCTTTTTATAGAGTGGCACAGTCACACATCTCACAGATAGCGCACAGAAGAGCAACCATGCTAGAACCGGGACTCCCAGAACGTGTGGAAGACGCGCCACCTCTGTGCCAGAAAGCCGACATGTTGGGATAGATTTCGTAATTTTGAACCTTAGCCAGATGACGAGGATGACATCAGAATGCCACCCACTTTCTCCAAAACTTTCGCCTCTCATTCGCGGCATTTAGTACCGCCGAATTTAATGGGCACCAGACCCACTATCGGCGGTTGTTGTTGTGGATTTTCAGACGAGCCACGCGTTCCCCCGTTTTACTCCTCTTTCTGTTTCTTGGGGTCTTTTGATGCCTGGACACTTTACCGACAATTTACGGGAAAACTTCGGACGCGTCCACAGACATCAAAGCACCTCAAGAAACCACTAGAGGGGTAGAACTTGGGAACGCGTGGCTCGTCTGAAGATTCCACGGATCGTTTGAACACCGCTTTCCGCTCTATTAAGGATGGAGGGGTGCAGTAGCTTCTGAAGGAATGGACCCCTGCGCACCCGGGGGCAGAAGTTTGACTTCTAGCTCACACACGTCACAAACCCTTTTTACAGGGCGGACTTCGTTCATTCATTCATCCACAGATCGGAACTTAGATCTGGAACAGAGGGCGATCACCTATGACCCAGTACTCTGGGTGGTAATACTCTCGACATGGAGGATTTTGTGCCCACGACAGATTTAACGAGCGCCAGCCACAAACACTCGGAGCGTCTTCGGCCGGCGAGGTTCGAACTCGCAACCTAAGGAGTACGAATCCAACGTTCTACCAACCTGGCTATCTCGCCCATCATTGGCAATTCCTCGGTGGAATCGAGCGTCAGATCTGAAACTCTTCGGTCCTGAAGTTGTCACTTTACCACCAGGCCACCACGACTCCACAGAATAAAATAGAAATACTTTTCGGATAATTATTCAGAATATGGTGATTAATGCTGCACTTCAGAAGCAGTTTTGTTTCTTTATAAAATTTGCAAATACATAAGGAGTGGCCGTATTTTAGAAGGGGGTGGGGTCCAGAAACCTCATAATGTTTTTTCTTCACATTATTTTCAGGATGATATAAATTCTCATTCGATTTACAAGCAATTTTTGTCGAACTTATTTAAATTCAAATTTATTTATTTATTCGCATTTCTGGTCTCTTTGGTAGATAATATTAATTCAAAATTTTGAAATGAACTGATTAATTGGCAGTTCATAAAACCGAACAAATTTTGCGTTAGAAACTTTGAATTGTGTTTAAAAAAATTCAATTTTTTCATCTAATTGTTTAAAATTACTTTGATATATATATTGTCAGTTTTATATAAATAAGACACTAAGATCAACTCTTTAAAATGCGACTTACTATTAATGCATTCTTTTAAACTTATCAAAATATTTCAGAGGTTAAATTAGAATAAATCAGAAGAAAAGAAAAAAGAAGAAAGAAAAAACTGATATAAGAAGGCCGGAGTTAAATTTGCATTTCTCACAATAATAAACCTGTCCTGAATATAGCATTAACATTTATTCAAAAAAATTTCTTGTTGAGAAATGTAAAAAAATATTCTGTGAAATGATTTACTACATTTAAAACGAACAAGAATTGGACGTGTAAAACAGATCAGACGTATCAGTCGATGGCATATTCTAGGGTAAAATTTAAAAATAGAAAAATTTTAATAAAAAGAATCATCATAAAATCGAAACTTATTGTATACATTTTAATAAATAGCAAAATAAATTAATAAACCCAGAGATTACTTCGAGTGCTGGTTTTTTACTTTCAAGATACAGTTTACTCTTCTTTATCAAAATTGTGAAAACCATTAGATTCAAACCCTAATTTCGAATTGTTTTCTAAAGAACTATTTGTTTTCAATGTATAATCCATTTCGAAATAACAGCCAAATTGTTCTCACAATAAATTAAATCGCGATAATGCAGAATGAAGCAAAATCATGGGAAAACATAAACGTACTTTACGATATCGGCGGTACGAAGTTTTATTTTCGGTTTCGAATTGCCATGACGGAAAGAAAAAGTGCTGAACTGCCATCTGGTGGCGAAAGTTTTAACAATTTTAGATATAATTATAATTCCGCAGTTTCATAAATTAAAGGACACAATTCAATGAGACAAGAAATTAAATTTTGGAGTGGAAAACATTTTAAGAAATACTATGATATTTATCTTCTTACTTACTTGTTTATGTCTCCAATTCTCGCAGTTTTCTTCAGATTTTATTATTTTTCAAATTTAGACTTGCATTGATAAAATCAACATCAAAACATTCTACATGATGTTTTGAAAATAATTTTATAGATTCACCGGTAATGCATATTTCTCGTCATCAGTTGAAAATACATTCACAACAAACAAACAAACATACGCAATTTTGAAATCAGAGAAATGTGGCGGACTTATCAGATAACAAACATCAATTTGAGAGCAGATGAAGTTATCTTATATAATAAGTACTTTAATAGCAGAAAAAATGGCAAATTTAATACAGAATATTTTGATATAGCACTATCAAATTCAAAAAATCAGCATCAAAATTTTGATTGATTTTTTTTAAAAAAAATTTCAGGTCCTGAGGATATTTTATTAAAATCACTTATCACTGACTGGTCATGGGTAATACAGAATATATATAAAAAAACATTTCAAAATTCTGTCAACACGCTTTATTTTTATAGTATGCAGAAGTGTGACTGTAATAAATTCCAAGCTGTTGTGGCTTAATGACAGGGGCCTCTTAGTTTTTTGGGTTCAAAACCCAATTTACTATAATATCCATCGAGTATGTGACCTGATACACGTCAAATATAACGTCTAGGTCTATATACCCTCCCGTTGGTGTGGTGGGTAAGTTTGGAGAGATGGTGCTAATCTATATTTCGATCTTATATGACGGGGGTCCAAAAATTTGAGGTTCGTTCGAAAATACCGATCGTATTGCTTCCAAACAGACTGTGAATATAACTAAATTAACCCCTTAACCGGTTTGCATCGATTTATCGAATTTTGATAGCTGTGAGCTAAAAATAAACCACTCATAATGATTATAATTCAATATGAAAATGAATTCGAATACATAGATAAGTTATTTATTCAATGGATTTCCATTTGAAACAAAATAAGAAAATATTCCTAAAATAAAAAGTGTCATCTTATTAGCCAGTAAAGAAAATAAACCAGTTAAGGGGTTAAGTTGTGCTGATTTTCCCAACAATTTCTTGGCGTAGTATGACCAGATATGGTTTTTGAGCTATAAAACACCGCAAAACCAAACCTAATAACTTCTATTTGTATTCTAATGATAAATAAGCGTTAGAAGGGTGTTAGCACTCTAAAAAGTCGTTCTTGTTATTAGTGCCACTTGCCATGAACAAGCTTTGCCGAAGCATCAGCGAGTTTTAAGCCAAAAAGAGCGTCTCCTGCTTTGAAGTAGGGCCAAGAGTACGACTTAGCTACTCACTCATCACAGTCGCTTGCACAGTCTACTTTTTACATGTGGGGGGGGGTATATTCATACACCTTACAAATAGAACGCAAAAGAAAAACCATGCCTTGCCGGGATTCGAGCACACGACGTCCAGATCACGAGGAAGACGCGCTACCTCTGTGCCAGAATGCCGGCACCCTAAAGGATAGATCACTTGACCAAGAGCTACTAAATTTGGAAGAAATATATTTTGGAGAATGAGAATGTGCACTTTCAAATAATTTATTTTGAAATCTTAATCAATTGAAAATTGTGATTTTGGCATTTTTCAGTGATAACTTCCAAAAATATTACTCTACAAAATTAATTTTAATATTATTTTAAAATTCAAACATTATTTTTGACAATATAAGCTTACTCCACTCTATTTTAACAATTTAAAGAAATATTTTTTATATAATTTTTAACAATAATTTTCGCCGCTGCAATGAAATTCAAACAATTTTCATTGCTTCATTAAATATTCAATAGAACGATTTTCTTCTACATTTAAAAACTAACAAAGAAAGATTCTGCCTGTTATATGAGTACTTAAATGAGGAATTAGACAGAGAAATTACATTACTGAGAAAGATACTTCGCAATTTGAAATAGATTATCGAGACAATTTGCCTTTTTTATGGCATTATAATGTCATCCAATTCCACTATGTTATAAATGTCTATCAAAATAACACAGCTTTAAGTTTTGCACCAATTTTTTTAAAAATTGAATATTTAGAAATTCCCGTACACCACTAAGTAATATACGGGACTTACAGAAGTAGACAACACATTTCAGATAGGGCCGGGATAGCCTGGTTGGTTGAGCGTTGGACTCGTATTCCTTAGGCTGCGAATTCGGACCTCACCGGCCGAAGATTCCACTAGTGTAAGGTGGCTGCCGCTCGTTAAATCTATCGTGGTCACAAAGTTCTCCATGTCGGAGTAATACCACGGGAGAGCTGGATCAGAAGTGATCGTTCTCTGTTCCAGGTGTAAATGACGATCTGTGGATGCATGAATGAAGTCCGCCCCATAAAAAGGGTTGTGACGTGTGAGAGCTAAGTCTTGGCTCTAGTTTGTGCTACTAAAAAACGAAAGACCCTCAATCGGTTTAAATCGCTAACAGGCCTGCCAGCAAGTTTGAAAAAGTGCCATAAGTAACAACAACACGTTTCAGAAAGGTATCACATACAGAACTACTACTTAACACCAAACCTCCGCTTCCATGGCTCATACAGCCCCTTTCGGGTTTGGTATAGATGAAGGTGGACTTCATTTTTTAAAAAAAATACACGTCAATCAATTTGAAAGAAACAAATGGCAAAATACAAAAACCTAACAATAAAAGATAAAACTAGATTGAAGAATCTGGAGAAAACAAAAATGAATGAATGAACAGGATGATGTACAGTATGAAAATATAAAGGAATAAAAAAATTAACGACTTGATCATTTAAAGGATTTATTACGAATAAAATGCGAGGTATTAAATGTCTCTAAAAACTGGCAAGCTTAATCTAACTGTAACAGTTCTCCATGATCATTTAGAAAAGTAATCATGTTTATGCTTCCTTTTTTGGAACTTTTTTATACTAAAGACTTTTTAGCGAAGAAGATTTTCGGAGGTGCATAGATAGAAAGGATAAAGAAGAACCATGCCTGAACCGGGACTTCAACACAAGACACTAGATCACGAGAAAGATGCGCTCCCCCTGTGCCAGGACGAGACGTCCCAATTTGATATTAAAAAAAATCTTGAAAAAGTGATTGATTGCCAAACTCAGCTAGTGATGGATAAAAAAGTACAGAAAATAATCTTAAAAATTATTCATTTATTTTTTAAAGTTATGAATTACCATTTATACACTATCATTCAAAGATGATTCATTAAATTTATAATTTCTATCAAATATTAACGCTCCGAAAAATAATTAGATGCAAAATCATACAAATATTTGTTTATTGCTATGAAAAATAAATATACACATTTCTTTTAAATCGAATTTCTTTGAAAAATTAATCTACCTCTCTTAACCATTATGTTGGCGTTTTTAACAATTAAATTTGAAAAACGAATAAATAAAACGTCAAAATGATGCACCGTCTTGAATGGTGAGTCAGAGGCACCATCGGAGTGCAAAGGGTTAAACGAAATGCATTGTTTGCCTGTCCTTTTGCAACTGAACACGATAACGACAAATCGAAAAGAGTTAATAAACGGAATTGGATCTATAATTTTAGTCCTTAAGATGTAATATTTTGAATCAAACCACCCAACACGCTGACTGACTGTAAGTACATGCATACTCATAAATTAAGGATAATGCTAGTTCATAGGGAAAAGAAGAAAAAAATTCAGAAGCAAAGCGAATGTGACTTATTTGTAAAGCCGATTTACTAAACAAAAGGTAAAGAGTAAAAAAAGATGCTATATGTTTTATATCATTAATAAAAATTGCGATTTTTTGCACCCTGGAACAAATTACGAAAAAAAAAACTTGTTTACAAAAACCAATGTTACATGAATGGTATGATGGTTAGTACAAATTATGTCTCCCAGACAACGCAATACAGTCCGTACAACTCCTAGGTATATTGAGTATCACATACATTATCGATTTGATCTTGGGGAATATTACACCACTCATCAAGTAATACTCACCTAAGTTCCGGTAGACATGTAGATGGTAGTTGCAACTCGACGACCAAGCATGTCTCATACATGCTCTACTAGATTCAAACCCGGTGAGAATGCAGGCCAGTCCATACGGATGATATCCTCCAATCGAAGGCCTTCATTTACGGTATTTACACGATAAGGACGTGAGTTTTAATGATCCATAAACACGAATTCTGCGCCCATGGCGCACCAAAAACCAACGGACATGTTGTTCCAGAATGACATCCCGATGGGTTTGGTCTGTTATGGTTTCAATTTGAACATGCAGGTCAATTCTGAAATCCAGAATAATTCCTCCCCAAACCACCATTCTTTCTCTTGGTGGTAGGAGGTCTCCATATGAAAGTCCGGCGGGAATCAGACTGCAAACTAAACCTGTACTCAAAGGAAAACATCTCACAAGCCCAATGTCCACAATTCCTGCTCTCTATTCCAAGCTAATCGCAGGCGACAGCGATTTGCAGTAAGTGGAACATATCTGACGGGCCTACGTGCATATAGACCAATCTACCCTATGCGTCTGTACACAGTCTGCCGTAAAACTGTCCTACTAGTGATTGAAAAGAGCTGACGAAACAGGTTTGATGCTGTGTTCCATTTGTTTATTTTGGCAGTGACTGTTAAATACGTCTTCATTCGGCGTTATAACTGTCGGAGACCTGTGCTATAACATATACTCACATTACCATAATCCTGGAATCGTTGCCTAAGCCTGGAGATGACACTTAGGGTGATTCCAAGTCCCTCGGATACTTTCAGCTGGGTACGCCCACATTCCAGACAGCTGATAAATCTACCATGTAAAAATTAATCGAAATGCATCTTTTGTGTCATAACTATGTGGTTATTGCACTGAAAGGTTTACAAACAACGATACTTATTTGCATGTTATCTTTATCCATCACTCTCGTCATTGCGATGTGCTATCGATGTCATCTGATAGCTACCTGCAATTTGCATATGATTTTTGAAGATATGTGTAGTCATTTTACGGGTGATATATGTATATTAGAGTTCGATTTCAGCGTGACTCTGAAGTATCCTTAATTTATGGCCACGAGTGTAATTTCACAAACATATAAACGCGATAATCCAATGACTTGCATAAATGAAATTCTGTGAATCAAATTTCATTAAAAGAGCCGATTCTTATCAAATTTTTAATCACATCTCTCAGAGTCGTGCGGTTTGTCATGCAAATGTGGTACTCAACATAAAAACTCAAGATGTCTTCAATCAACCCCAAACTGACAATGGAGGTAGGGGTAACAGAATTATTACAGAACGTTTCAGAGGACCATTCTCCCTGCTGAATTCACAAAATTATACATTGTTCGAGGCATCATTATCGGAAACACATGATTTTATAAACAAGATATTACTAGAATGTACTAAACTATCATTTGTAAGTTCTAATAATAGATAGTAATAAGATAGTTTAATACATTGTTTTTTGGGGGGGAGATCAATTAAACAGCTATTCCCTTAGAATCGACAATTTGTAATAACTAGCGTTAAGACAATTAAAAAAAGTGTTGAAAGCGTTCCACATGAAAAACTTTAAATATATATGTATACATTTTATACCTAATTAGTGCAGAAATTACATTTGTCTCATAGATGCTTTATTCCAATCTGCAAAATCAGTTTTGGCTAGTTCCAGCTTATCATCAACTCCCGTGTTCTTTTCCTATTTATATTATTCCCCTCTCTGCATAAACACATATAGAAAATAAATCTCTCTCATCATGTCAAAATGAAGGAAATGCCGAAGTTTTCAATCAGGAAAATAATTTTAATATCGGAGTTGAAAGTGTTCCAGAACAAGAACATAAGTTTAGCAATTTAGTGCCATCAAGATTCTTTGTCTTTCTAGGTAAAAAAATATTCATGCAAGTCAAATATGTATATTTATATGCTTTGTATTCCAAGATTCAACACACCAAATAAGTGTTTTTATTATTAAAAGGCTTTCTACTTTACATATTTTGGTTATTATTAACTTTTGCACTTACCACATTAAATGTAGAATGTTTTGAAGTTTAAATTGAAATGATGTAATGAAATTTTCCTCAAATTTAGACCGATTTTGCTTGAATAAATATTTTACTTCAAAATTATATTAAAGCTATTTTGAGATTAATAAAATAAAAAAATGTTTTGGTATAGTTTCAAATCGCAATAAAATTGTGGATACATCTAAAATAGGACCCTTTTCAAAAATCTCCACACTGTATTAAACAGCAGGAGTGTTTTTCTTACCAAAGGTAGACTTAATACATACCATGTTATCTAAGTGAAAGAAATCTTAAGGCCATGATTGAAGGCCATTTAAAATTGAAATATTCTGTGAATTTTTAAACATGAACAGATTAATTTTAATTCATATTTATGATGGGTGAAGGATTTCTGTTATTTTAAGTATATCGATAGAGATTTCATCACATATTTTCATGCATATGTAATACAAATTAAAGAGAAAAAAATGAAATTCACATATCCAAATAAGAATATCAGATTTTATTCACAAGAACTTAATTTTGACAATAAAAATTAAGATTTTTTGAAAAGGTTATTTTATTTTTTTTAATGAAAGACAATGTGCAACAAGGATTGCAAATTTACAATACGTTTTATTGAACAGTACAAATTTTTATTCCACTTTAATTCTTTCTATAAAATCATACCAATAGTTTCGCTTACAAATGGGAGAAAAACTGAAATACTGATTAAACTAATAAAACTTAACTAAAATTTTCCTAAGAAAAGAAATAAACAAAATTTCATAACACATTACACAAAACAATAATATCTTTTCTTCTCATTTGTGCGTTGTAAATACCTATATTACAAGATTATTTCGTAAAAAAGACACCTGTCCCACACATACTGGCTTTTCTTACTTCCAATCTTTTCCTTTATATGAGTTTTCTTTATGGGAAAACATCTTTTCATTATCAAGCAAAAACAAAAGAAAAACTTTTTGCTTTAGAATCATCATAAAAATCACAATTTCATGTCAGGACAGACATTTTATAATGACTAATTATAACACCGGAAGTAGATTTCTCATTACAGCGACATAAATACTTTGCATGTTTGTCTCACACAAACTTCTATGACAGACAACTATACATGAGAGCAAAACTTGGATGGAAATGAGTTATGTATGACAAATAACATATTTATTATTATTTTCAATGAATAAGAGACAGTGTTATTACTCTGATGGGTAATTCATGGACAAATTTTCATTTCATTTGTTTCTTTGAAAAATATGCTCTTACAGCTTACTAATGGAGGGTTTATATCACTGTTAAGTATTCAGTGTTTAAACATAAATGGAAAACTAATGCTCGCAAACAATTAAAATTTGCTGAAACTTGAAATGAATAATGATTTACAAACAGATGAAAACAAATAACATTTAGGACAACAAGAAATGAAATATTTATATTTATAATGACACACACTTAAGATTACTATTATTTTAATTTTTAAATTATGAATACAAAAAATTACCTTCATTAAACAATTGCACAAACATAAATTTGCCACAATACATCATACTAAATATTAAGTATAATAAGAAGTCTGAGGTAAAGTATCAAATAAAAATTATGAAATTTTCTTTCTCAAATCGGAAGATTAGCAAGTAATAAGTAATTTTTTCACAGAATTTAAATTCCAACCCAGGTTAAAGAATATATTTACAATTAAAATTTTCTTAAATGACAAATATATATATATTTTTACTGGCTATTAGTTAGTCGATAAGACAAAGTAATTATTTAATTAATGGTAAAAATTTTAATGGCAGGAATTTAGATATTATTAACTCAATCTTTACACATTAGCAGATTCCCATTCCCAACATACAGCAAATAAAACCAAGATTTTTGTACTAAGACACTTATAAAAAACAATAATTACAAAACACAGATACCACATTGCACAAAACATTGTCATGCTTGTCTCCAGACTTGTCATGCTGAATGAACATGAATGCTCTTGAAGCTAAATTTCTTTTTATGGAGTTTTGAATATTATTGATTTATCAAATACCAAAAACTGTATTCATAAAAAAAAAAAAAAGCAAACTAACCCCCCCCCCCCAAAAAAAAACATGGTATCATTTTAAATACACTACCTGAAACAAACTTCAAATAGGTATAGATTTAAACATCTAATAATAAATGTTTTATTTAATTTTAGAAATTACAGACTAGAACTTTAAAAGAATACTTTTTCGAAACAAAATTCCAAATTGTGTTTAAGAGATATTGAATAATTTACCTTCATTCCCAATTTTTTCTTTTTAGGGGGTTGGAGAGATGCTGTGTTAATATTGAACTTAAAAATCTTCATGAAAGCATTAATACGAAATGAAAAATAGATCATTTTAAGGGTTTTAATGGAAATGAACCTCAATTAATTCCCGAAGGGTCATCTTCAATAACTATTATATACCAGGTAAATGGAAAAACCTGGGAATATGTAAGTGCACAGATATTTTTTAAATACATTTTGAAGAACATAAAAACTTCAACTTTTGTGTTAAAGATAAATAGGGAATAGTTTTTAAAAATTCTAAAATTTAAAAATTGTTCATTTTCTTTTATTAAAAACCTGCAAATTTTAATATATTTGCTATTTTGAAATTTGGATGAATTCTATTTTTAATGGTTTTAAGATTCAAAATTACGTTTAAAAAATGATTGTTAAAGTTACTGACAAGATAAATAATATATCTTACCTGAAAAGAACAATGGTTTTAAGATTTACACATTGTACTGATGTATTTACATTATTTAAATAATGTACAAAAGTATAAAAACCGTATCCTCTCCATAAGTAAGCATTCCATAACATACAGAATAATCAACCTATTATTAATTGCTGATCAGAAACAAATACCATTTTGTACATCTCGATTCCATTTAAATTTCTCAATATCTTGGCACACTGAACAGCCGAAGCGGCTTCGTCAGAAATTAGAGAAAAATGAAGGTACATTTTATGCAAAAGGATGTAAAAACAAAAATTTACTACCATTCATGGATAGAGGCATTTCACAGCCTGTTTATTATTTATGTTCAATGAATGTACACGGCACAGAGTCAAAATCACAGATGATCATTGAATATTTTTTTTAAACACACAAAACGATATACAACTGTCTGACACATGATGATTAAGAACAATTTCTACAAATTAAAAAAAAATTCTTGTTCTCAATAATGGGATGTTTGCTCACCATAAATCAGACATAAAAAGTCATATATAATTGCATTTTTAAGTCCCAAAATGTCATCAGTGGTTTGTAAGATGCAAGATCATATCTTGCTCTTACCTACACAACCTACTTCGAAGAAGTCAGACAAAAGAATTTGTTAAGTTAAAAAAAGCTTTCAGCTTTCATATCAAACATGAGTCGCTTCACAGCCTTCCCAATCCTCATCATCTGAATCCGTTTCACTTTCTAGCATTTCATTGTCACTACTTGTTTCGCCATGACTACTTGCAGTATCACTATGACCTTGAACAGATCCCTTGTATTCAGAATCAAGTGAAATGTTGGGAGAATCGTTCACACTAGTAAATTCTACAGTGACCTACAATAAATATTTTATCAGGTAAACTTTAAATATTTATTTCAACAGAAATGGAAATCAAGTAAAGAACTAATAACAAAAAGTAATCATATCAACAATTTAAATTAAGTAGTTATTGCAATTAATAATATTGTGATATTCTTAAGATAATTTTAAACCCGCATTCAATTATCTGCAAATTATAACACTTCAATGCAATAAATTTTCATTTCATTAAATTTACAATAAATATTATTAAATAAAAATGCACTTTTAACTAACATTTGTGAATAAGTGATAAAAATCATTTGCTGCTAGTATTTGCTTGAATAATCCCCTAACTATTTTAATTCAATCAAGAACAGAAAAGAAAACTGGAATACTTATGAAATTTTTACATTCATATAATAAATTTTTAAAAACATTTTATTACTCTTAAATTGCAGACCAATTGCTTATAAAACAACACATTACAGAAATTCTAACCTAATTTAAGAAAATGAAATATCTTGCATCCTTCGTGTCATTTTAAACTATATGCAGACACATATATCCTTTATAACAAGATAAAATGAGGTGACATAAAAACCTACACAAATTTTGATGCTTATATATATATATCCCAATAATGTTTTCTAAAATATATTTCAAGTTATTTTTTACAAGAGGGAAGAAAAAAAAAATATATTGCAATGGTAATTTAAAACTTGACTCCTAGGACGCATTTGATTCCTAAAACTCGGTTCATAATCATTTTACCTAAGTCAAGGGTGATATATTTGTAAATAAAATGCTAATTCAACTTTAATCAATTTTCACGAAATAAATTAAAACTTCATTTATTAAGAAAATTCTACATACAACTCTGTGCATCACCAAATTAAATAAACTTTATACATAAAAAAATCATTAAAAAATATCTGTAGAAACAGGATTTAACAACTGAAACTTATACTGGAGATAAATTTTATGCTTTGTCAAAAATGTGAAATAATATTGTTCTATCGCATTATAATTACAGTTATTAACACATTATTATTCCACATGATAATACCACCAATTTTAAGTGTCTGTAAATATATTTCTTATAAAATTGCTTTCATGCCTGTTAAGTAATCAGATAAAATCCATTGTATTTACAAACATGAAATTTTGTGCACAGGTAATCCAAACTGTGAATCAAGGCTACCTCGGAGATTGAATTATAAAATTCAATGCAGATATATAATATATATAAATTACATATTTTGTATTGGCATGATTTTCTGGATATATTTGCCTATAGAAATGATTGCAGGAAGGGAAATATCTTTACACCAATTGAAAAAGCAAACTTTTGTTAATTTTAATGAAATATATTTTAGATATATCAAGTCTTTGTACAGATAATAATGTTATCATAAAAACAAAACAGATTTCCATTTTTTGAAAATTTTATAAAGTAATTCCTTTTTGCCAAAACATTTCAAGAATTAAAATCACAATTCATGCTACTACAGTTATATTTCCTAAAATTTTCAAGTTGATTATTTCAACATTCTTTCTAAAAACAACATTCTTTTTAAGAACAGTCAATTACCTCTTAATTCACTGACTTTCTTAATTTCAGTACTCTGATTTTGTAAGTAGCTAAAGTAGATAAACATATTAATTTTCAAGCCTATTTGTTTTGCTTCAAAAACATCTAATATTGAAAAAAAAAATGAGATACTATCAGATCTGTAATATCAGATTTAGTATGTAAGGCATCACAGATCAGGAAATTGTTTTGAGCCTACATCAACACAATTGTTTCATGTCATGTTTTTAATAATATATAGTATAATAATTACTATCTACAAATATTGATACTAATAAATAAAATTAATCAGCAACTTTTAAATTATTTTGAAGCTAGACATTTTGGGAAGAATATTAAAATATATCAAACCTTGAAATCTCTGCTAAAAAGTTTATGTGTTTTGTCTTTTGTAGCCTTGTCTAAGTCATTTTTATACAGTATTAACACAGGACATTTTCCATAATCTTCAGGTTGCAAACTGAAAATATAATTATTAAAAATTTGTACATATATATATAAATAAAAGTGAGACAAATTGACAAAAAAAAAAAGACTTTTTTTCACATGATAAAATCTATATAAAAATGATACACTCAAGTTTTTTATATACCGATGACAAGCAGATATTTAAAAAACAAATAAATATCAAGCAGAATAAAAATTAGCTAGATCTTAAAATATCATTAAAATATATTTATAATAAAAATGTTTCATACGAGGAAAATAATTTTTTAAAATAAACAAATTTAGACATTTTTATCTAATTTCATTTGAACAAAATATTCAGTTAATCTAATAGTACTAATCTAATTAAAAAACATTTCTTTATTATGGCCCTAAAGATATTTGATTGATTGCAATTAGAACACTTTTACTTATTTTGGAATTCATTTGAAAAGTAAAACAAACCTTCTGTTCTTCTCTGCATGTGGTGATGAAGGAAAATGATATGAGGTAATATTATCTTTTTCTTTCCTCACAGGATAGCTATTTAAATTAATATATGAAGATACAGAGGTAGCGGTGCAGCCATTACTTTGGGTATTTTGTAAACTCTCACTAACAGGTCGGACGAAAAATGTATTAAACCAGAAAAGAAACATTTTTTCCTGTTAAAAATAAATTATTATAATTAGGTCTTACAGGCAAATTTAAAAAAATCTTTAACAATCAAGACATTTAATTAATTACCCAAACAGGTTTAATTAACATTTTACCAATTTGTATTACCAACAACAACACATAAAATCCCAAGTAAGATTTTTTTTTATTGTTGATATTTTTCATGAATTTTTATAAAAAAATACGGCAATTCAAGAAAAATTATTTAAAAATATATCTCCTAAAATATATAATTAAAATAATTTCTTACCAATTACACATTATTAACTCCTACCATAATTTATGCTTATGATTCAGATAATCTATTTAATACAATAGCTATTTATTGAAAGAAGTAGGGAAAAAGTTATCTAAAATAAAAATCATTTTTGGGTAGCAATAATTATACAATAATCATAAAAAAAATATTTAAAATAATCCATTTTTATTTCTTGGAAATTTCCATTTTGAGATTATTTTTAAAAGGTAGCCCACTTTTATATATTTCTGTGCTAGAATGTTTATTTCCACAGGATGTTTTCCTGCTTGATTTTTCTACAATGGAGATATTTGAACAAAATATTTTAATCAAACCAAATGAGTTGTAATTACAGTCTTTTGCTCATTAAGCAGGAAAAAACTGTTGGATTTTATAAGTCTTGTAATGTTAAAAATTGGATAGCTAAACAAGTCATATAAAGATGTAAACAAGTTTTGCACAGCTGAGAAATCCTTAGATATATAACTCAGAAAATCATCAAAAGTGATACCACAACAAAGAAAGACATTCTTAGAGCAGTTAAAATCTTCTTAGTTCTAGCAATATGTGGACTTGCATAAGTGAAAGAAAAAAAATGCATCAATATTGATTATAAAGTACAATGGGTGACTGAAATTTGAACAGGATGTCCTGGAAATAAGACACACGTCACAATGAAAATTAATTCAATTTGTATGGTCTAAATGGTTGGCAATATTACTGACACAATCAGCATAATGATAGAGATATTCTTAAATAGACAAACCGGTGTTAGTTCTGATATGGTAAAGGCTGGATTCAAACATGTATAAAAAAACTAATAATAGCATTTCTGAACCATTGTTTGATTGCAGGAGGCTATTAATGCTTGAATGTTGTTGAAATAACAATGAACATTTGAGCATTGCAAGCAAAATCTGAATGAACAACATATTCTTACATAATCAAGACATATAGAAGACTCTTTAGGTTACAGCATGACAATGCTACTATGAATAACAAAGCCTACTTTTATATAATTTCTAGAAATGTTACATGTATTACTGATCACTATTTTGCAGCTAGGATTTGAATCTAGTAGACAAATTATGAGACATTCTTGTAAAAGCAGAGCATGCAGCAAGTGGAAACTAGTTATACTATGTTACATATTTGGAGGATGGTGGAGGGGGGGGGAGGAAACAGCTCCTTCTAAAAAAAAAAATCTTTTTTTTTTTAAATTATTTTTAACTGGTTATTTTGTGCAATGGGCTTATCTTTTTGAAATAGCTGTTTCATAAAGGAAAACCTACAGTATCCAAAACAATATTTTGTACACAATAAACCTCCATCTTCAATTTAACTTTAGATGTTTTTAAAGCAGTTATTATTGATATATCTAGTAATTAGATAACAGGTATGAATTACAAGCTGGCCAGAATGTTGACAATAAGTTAACTTTAAAATATAAAATTTCATGTCACAAATTCATTTTTAATAAATAGAAAACAGGTACATTGTGATATTTAGAAAATTATGTAATGAATAAAAATATTTTAAAAGAGAAAAGAAAATACTCATTTATAATAAACAATTATTACTAAATACAAACATATATACTGATTTTAAAAAAAATGTGGAAAGGAGCACAGGTAAACAAATAGAGAAAAAATGATAGAAAAAAAGAAATGAATAGTGATCAATACTAACTGCTTTCCCAAATTTTGGTTTATTGCGAAATTCAATCTTGATATCTCCACAAACTGGCACAGTTTCAGTAAATTCAAAGGATAGGAACTTCTTATTACGCTTTACTTCCAGAACAGGTGATGTGTATAATTTGGTTTTTAACTGATAAACAACAAAGTATGGACCTGCAACGAATAGTTTATAGCTTATATAAATATTGAAAAAAGTTTTTTTCAATTTGAGATTTAAAACTATATAACACCAAACAATTTTTTTTTTTTTTTTTTGCATTTGCTAGTAAATCTTAATATACATAAAATATGTGTCACGTTGTTTGTCCGCGATGGACTCCTAAACTACTAAACCGATTTTAATAAAATTTACATACCACACGCAGTTTGATCCAACTTAAAAGGTAGGATAGTTTATTTTTCGAAATATCAATTAGTTCGGGAGAAATTAATTAAACCCCCTTAATTTCTGTGAAATTTAAATGTGTAAAGTTACTTTCCGAGTGAAGCACGGCCTTCCGGAGCAGCGATCGCTCACGAGTACCTTTTCGTCCCGTAAAACCGTGTTTTTTAAATTGCCATCGTTACGCGTCCGTTCAACTTATACTCAATATCGCAATGGAATCCGATGGACTTTCTATCATAGAACACGGAGGTATAATTTATTTTACGAAATATCGATGCAAAAATTAAATATCGATTTTTTAAAAAAGGTCCATTTTGGCAAGTCTATTTATTGAACGGCCCTGTAAAATAGACGCTTAGCTGGAAAAATACAGAAAATAGGTTTTCTGAAAGGCAATACGATATAGTATTCTGCAATATAATTTAAAAAATCGAATTTTTAAAACTGAATTTTTGACGAATTTTTTAACAAAGAAGCAAATTTTCGCTTTATTATTGAATTACGCCGAAACTTTTCAAGATAACTCAATCAAATTTTTTTTTACACAAAATTCGATAAATTTTTCAAAATCGTGTGAAAGATTTAAAAAATCTGATAGAAAATTGCGCATTTAAAAATTATTTTGTCGTTTATTGGGTTTCCCTCTTCAACATTACAAATCTAATCCATTGATAAATAAAAATGAGACTAAACTATTTTTATATATAACATTTTTTATATATAATTTGGCATTGCTTTGGCACACCCTGATCAATTTTGAAAACAATCCTGCAAAAATTACGCGTCTTATGAATTCATTCCAGGTTTTCCACCTTCCATACTTCTCCTGAAAGTTGGGACACCAGTAATGCTACTACGAAACCTCTGTCCATCAAAGTTATACAATGGCACCCAACTACAAGTGACTAGACTTAATAAGTATGTAATCGAAGCTACAATAATTACTGGATGAGCTCGAGGAGTGTTGGTTTTAATACCCCACAGTCCACTAATTCCATCGGACTATCCTTTTGAATTTAGAAGAGTGCAGTTTCCTGTAAAAGTTTGCTTTGCAATAACCGTTAATACGTCACAAGGACAGAAATTAAAAGTAGCAGGGATCGATTTAAGAGGAGACTGTTTTTCACACGGCCAATTTTATGTAGCTTTCTCCAGAGTCAGTTCATCTAGCAGCTTAATCATTTTAGAACTAGATAAAAAAAACCGAAAATGTTGTATACAAAGAAGTTCTTACTTAAACATAGGTATAACAATAAAATATGGATGGCTTATAAAGAAAATCCATACTTTAAAAGGATCGTTAAGGACCGGTTAAGGACAAGGGTGTATATATAAGGAGTCCAGGGACCCTCCCAAAATTAGAAACAATTATAGGTAATAAGTAATTATTATATGGGATTTTCATAACTAAGTGCAAGGAGCACTGTTATCCTCCGCTAATTCCATTACCCGAGCAATGCCAGGTGCGGGAATGCTAGTAACAGATATAAATTAAATTGAATTATCTGTTCGAATATTGCCAACTAATAACCTTCATGCGTTGACTGGAGAAAAATTGAACAGAATGATTCATGCCCCTACCCCTAGTTGCCATGGTCCTGAACAAAATGACGAATCATGAAAATCATTATAATATATTTATTTAAAAAAGTTTTTATTCATCATGGTTTTTCTAAAATTGATTGATTAGATTAATTGCTTTAGAGACTTATTTTAATGCATTTTTTAAAAATAATTTTGTAATAATTATGTTTACTCAAGAAAGCTTACTAAACAAAAAAAGTTAAAGATAAAATATACATATTTAAGCAAAGCATTTACAAAACTGACAAAAAAAAAAAAGCAATGAAGAATATCCATTAAGATCAATAGAAGATAAAACAAAACACACAGATTTTACAAATTAAAAAAAAAAAAACATTTCATCAGTTTGAGTCAAGACATTATAAAAATCTTACTGCAAGTTCCTCCATTAAAAGTAGGTACAGGTTCAATAACAATAGATCTTAAAATAAGAGTCACAGGTTTGTATACAAGATTATTCCTGACTAGTTCAGCATAATAATCAACATATCTCCGCTGGCTAGGAATTGTCACACCCTGTAAAAATTGCAAAAATTTAATTTTATAATTTTGTGTGAAAGCAAAAGAAAAATAAATTTAAAATAAAAGCCAAGTATCCTACAAACAATAATTAACAACATGATTCAAAGGATTATCGATTTAAAGAGAATTTCATAACATATAAATGTGTTGTAACTTGATATGATAACTTGAAATACATAATATGAAATTAAGGCACGAAAAATTATCAACTTATAATTTTAATAAATATCATTTTGCAATACTTTGTGCAAAGAAACAAAAGGCATTGAAATTTTTTTAACCTTACCTTTTGATTGTGAGTCCTTGCATTTCCATAATATTTTAATGCCTCTTCAGCAGTTGCATGCATTCCTTTGTGAAGAAGATATGCACAGATCATTACACCTGTTCTTCCCTGCAAAACCATTCACTTGAACTTAAATACATTCCTCAAACACACACACAAATGTAAGTTTAAGATACTACTATATGTCTGAAATCAAAAGCATTTGGATACTTTAAAAGTGCAAAACTTTCCATTACTTAAAAAAACAAACAAAAAAAATGCTTTGAAATTAGTACATTAAACATGAGCAGATTGGCTTTATTTCAATTTTTAAAATTAAAAGGAAAATGTTTATACAAAGATACTAAAAATCTTCCTAGATTTAAAATTCATTCTATGTAAATAGTGCCAAAATACGCATCATTCCTTTTATTAAAGCAACAAATTCAAAGAATTGCTCCTTTTTTATTAACATCAGAGGTAGAAAAAAAAACTTAAGATTATTTTCTATTATTATTAGAGCTGTTTTTATTTCATTTATTTTATTTTCATCAAGCAAACATTAAGTTGCTGATAAATGATATGTTATATTTCCCAGAACATAGAAGATTTACAAGTACATTACAAGTTTGGAATAAAACATGCAAGTAATAGTGCTAATTTGTTATAAAAATTGCTTCTCGCATGAATTTATAAAGCAAACAAAATTAAACCCAAATATTAAAGAACATCTACTGTATTTTTTTTAATTACATCCAATAAATATAGATCTATATCAAAATAAGATTTACTAAGATAGTTAAAAATATTTAAAATTTATAGTTAAAAATATTTAGAAATTACTTTTCCTGCTTTACAGTGTATTACTGCAACATTATTTTCATCTTTTGACAGCCAGCTATCAACATCATCACAGAAAGGCTTGATGAGTTCTAAACTCGGAGGATTATGATCGTCAAAAGGATATTGCGCAACTCTTTGGTGAAATTTACTTGTGTCATAATTTCGTTCTGTACATCTAAAAATATGAAACGTTAAATGAATTAGAAATCAACGTCAAGAGTAATTAATACACTCCATTTTAAAATCAATAAAAGAAACTAATATTTTGGAACAAATAACATTTTTGAGTTTTCATTTGATTTTGATTAATTTCATAATAAATTGTGTTTTTCTCATAAAATGGAAACCGTTTAAGAGAATAGCATATTAACACAAATGTTAAGGAAATTATGACAACTTTTTCTTTTGCAAATGTGGAATGGCAATTTAAAAAGAAAATTAATAACCCCACCCCTACTGTCTCAAAGAAATGGAATGGAAAATCCCAAATTTATAACAATAGCTCCTATCCCATTCAATATCATGTTACTGCACAAGTGTACATATTAATATTCTTTCAAGGAAGAAATCTCATAATAAAATATATTCCTGATTGAAAGTTACTTTGACTTTGGTGTCATATATGTCTTTGATTTTGATGCTATGTGAATTTACCTACAAACATTTTAGAAGGTGAAAGGTCATTCCTATCACCATGCCTGTGCTTCTTATTCTGGAAAGTTGCTGAAACATGATATTCTTTCAAATATTGGGAGTAAATGCTCATCTCTGGAATTATGAAATTAGTACTGTAATTAGCAGCTCCATGTCCGTAACCAGTTTCTTCTTTTTATACCAGACTCCTCTTTCTCCGTGTGTTGATTTTATGCTGTGTATTTATTTTAAAATTGCGACAGTTTTATCAGAAATTGTTAATACAATTTTTTTTTATTGTTTCCCTATATTAATTGTCAACAATCCATTACAGGGCAGAATGTTCCCAGCATTATTTACTTGATTTAAAAATAGTCCTTCATTAATTTTAACTAGTTACACTAATCATTTTATGCTTCTCCCTCATTTAAATTTGAATAAAGATTTTATTTAAGAAATTACAGCAGGCAATTACAGTTTCATCAGATATTTCACTCTACAATTTAAAAGATATCATTAAACTTTGCTTCTCACAAATTCTATGATAAGTAAAGTTAAATATATAGAGAGTTCATTACCAAAAATTTTGTTTCTTTTGTATTCTTTTTAAAAGCAAAATATATATGAGAAAAAATTAAAAATGAACTATGAAATTACCACTTACAAATTGTAAATTTTGTAATGTTGATCATGCTTTGAATCTAAAAATCTGAAAGAAAAAAAAAGACAATTAGAATAAAATTAAAATATCACAATTAATATTTGCTTTTTTTCTCATAAGAATAATTTGAAATCATGTTGTAAAATCAAGAATTAGTGAAGAAAAGAAAATAGATCAATAAAAAACATACTGAATTGAAATATTACTGTGAGTATGGAATTTAATTTGTAAATATTTTAAAATAAACTACTTGAGTTGAAGTATAAATGTTTGCAACTAAAGCACTCCTTCTTTAAGAATATTATAAACTTTATTTTCCCTTGATACTTAAAAGCTGACAACTAACTTTCCCCTCAGAAAATGAAACTGCATTTCATATAACAACATAGGTTCCCTTAGAAAATATTAATAATTTTTACAATTTTAAAAACTGTATCCACACTTCCATTCTTTTCTTACATTTGATGCTTTTAACTAATCTAAGTTGTTTACATTCAATGTTCTAATAAAGGTGACAAATGACACTTTCATAAAATAGCTTCTTAAGATCTTGTTTTAATTTTCATAATCTCTAAAAACATGCCAAGACAATAAGCTGAGTTTTGAATCGAAATGATTATGAGCATCTTAAGTATATCTACTAAGGAGAAAGTTATACCATATTAAAAATCCTGAAAACTAACATGAAATAAAAATCTGACATAATTGAATAATCCAGAATCTTCAGCAATATATAAGCATCCATTATTTACAATAATTTTGGCACTAAAGGATTGAGAAAATTTTTTATTTCTTTCAAATGAACATAATTTTCAGTTATTTCGTAATGTCTACATTTTTAAATAATTTCATTCAGCATAGAAAAATCGCAGTTTTGAAAATAATTAGTTACATATCATATCAAAATATTATGCAATTCCTCCTTTCCACATTGTTTTAAATTATTACAAAATTTAGGATACATCTTGGGAAGGCAAGCACTTGATGATGATGTCCGTGTTACAACTTTTTCTGTAACTTCTGAGAGTAAATCATTGATAAAATGAAAGTTCAGTAAGATCCAAGGCAATGGCTTTTTACTTAATTCTTCTAAATCCCCATTAGAATTCTCAATAACTGTTAAAGAATCCTTATTAGTAATCATTTGAGAGCAGCAAAAATCAGAATGAGAAAGATTTGTAGGAAATCCTTTAGCAATTTGGTAAGATGAGACAAAGTGATCTCTTGAGTTATTGTATTTTTAGACAGAAACAGATATAATTTCAAAAATGCTTTGCACCCGAGGAAGTCTAAAATATAGATATCTTAAATTACTAAAATCTTATATTTTGAAAATATTTTTTCCCTATGGCAGAAATAAAATAAAAATTACATGCAATTAAAAAAATTACTTCCTTTAGAAAAATACTCATATACTAAACTATTATAAGATTAATTTTACAAATAGTTTTGATATACATTTTAAAAAGTATCTGCACTGGTATAATTTTCTAATAATTTATTAATTGCTCCATATTTCAACTAATATTTTTATTTTTTATGAAAATTATTTTCACTTATTTGATTTACAGAGAAGGAGGGGGGTAGATCCTTGCATATGGTTTTAAACTTTTATGCAGAATAATAAAAATTATTAATTTCTTATCTCAATCTTTACATTAAACAAAATTTTTTTATAGAAAATAACAAAGTTGAATAGTAAAGTTACTTCATAAATACTACTAACCGATAATTATTTATCAAAGCAACTATGATACTCTCATCCTATATTATGTATATCAAAATAGATTTTTTTTTAAAAAAAAAACATTGTAGATCAATAATAATATAGCAGATAATATATTAAAAATGGCTGAAAATTTTAAAAAATGCCAAATTTAAATTTATAAGAGAAAACATTAAAATGCTAACCTTTTAACATCATCAATATGATTTCTATACAACCCTTCTACTTTTTCAGCTGGATAGCCCATAGCAATGATATTATTGCAAATATCTTAAAAAGCTAAGGTAATAATCAGAGTAGTTGTTAAAATTACAGTTTTAATATTTGCATTTGAATAAATTACAACTTTAAATATTATAAAATATATTATGTATTTTCATTAGGTGCCTAACTAAAGCATACAATACCAAAAAGAATAACTGCTTTTTACATATAGAATGCCTTTTTTTCTTGTTCTTAAATTCCATATGTAGGTAAATATCAATATATAACAAGACACAAAAAATGCATACTTCCAAAATAAATAATTCAACTTCTATCAATAATATTTCAAGAATTAATGATACGAAGTGCAATTAGTTGTGAATCATGCAAAAATGTAACAAACTACCCACTTCAAGGCATATCAATTAAATGAAAGTGTATTTTGTTTTTTATTCTATTATAAAAACTTCTCTAATTTTAATTCTAAATAATACAACATATAGACTGCAAAGTTATACTTAACAAAAGGACCAAATAAATATATCTTAACTACACTTTTAAATCTTATGCAATATTTCACAACCGTTTTTAGGAATAAATCTTAACAATGTAATTAAAAAATGAAAATATACTGACATATTAATCAACAATGTAATCAATTCAGTGACTATTCATTCTGCACTTTATTTATCAATATGAATATTCTTGCATTCGGCAGGTTCACCAAAATTGAAATGTGTATTAATTACAAAGGATACAGGTAAGGTCTAGATCAAAACCATCTTCTTTATATCTTCGCTTCTTTTTGCTGACTAGACCTTTGATTCTTGAAGCCATCATTTCTCACTAATTGCGAACAAAATTAAACAGCATTAAATATTATGATGCAAAATAGCAATAGAAATTTGTCAAGAAAGACAACGTAAATATAAAAACAAACCTCTCTAATAAAGAAAGTTTGATGAGAAACGACAGAGGTGAAATATATCTGTTGCAAAATTTTTCACAAACAGAATTCGAATACTTGCAATCGCAAAGTTCGAAATAATTATACAAGCACCATAACTCCAACATTTTCAACGTGTGTATCCGATAGAAATTTCTTCTAAATCATATTTTTGAAGAAAAGTCCAAGTGGAAAGTGCACATGAAAAAAACGTCATTCACGTTCTCTTCCAGACTGAAAACAAAACACACAAACGATGGAGTTAAAAACCTTTTCTTTACACTTTACATCATTATAAACAAGTCTGATTTACGGAATGCAGCATACAAACACGAGCTTCAGTTATAAACATAATTTTAAATATTGAACACATTCCTTGAAAAATTCGAAAGTACTTCGCTGTTCTGTACTTTCAGGGTGCATATCAGCATTTTAATAAGTATAATTGGATCTTCAAGGAAGCTGTAGAGCATTTGCTCAGTACACTAACAAATCTAAAGCGAAGAAAAATGCAGCGAAAAATAAACCTTACATGCAAAAAATGCAAATTAATAATGTATAAAAAAGGAGTAGAAAGATTATAGTGAATATAGATGCACAGCACACGAGGTTTCAAGGTTCTATTTTAGGCTCTGATTCTAGCAAAATAACGAATGTCTAAATTATGTCCGAAAAGGAAAGTACTAACAAATTTCGTTTTCGCTTTTATCTTCGAAAAAGTTGATTTTTCTTTCTTTTTGACAATTGTAACTATTATTTTAACAAATCGGTGAAATTGGCATTGGCAGTCAGAATATTCTTTGTGAATTAAGAATGTCGAATTAATCCCTTAAAAATTACAGGTTTTCTAGAATACTCTTTATTATTTATTAGAAATAACTTTTTGATTTATGTTTAATGATTTACTTCTGCTTTGAAATCAAAAGAACAAATATTTGAAATCACTTAATTGTGATTTGTATTGAAGTCGCACTTTAACAAAAGACAGATGAGCATTGTACAAACCAAACCTGAGCATTAAGTAAAGTAGTTAAATAACTGGCAACATTGTCCAATTGGTTCTGTCTGTTCTGTAAATATTACCGCATTCGCTAACATTTCTTTTGTTTTATTTCGAAACCAAATGTTATTAATTTACTATAAAGGAGCATAAAAATGGCTTTAAAGGTAATTTATGACTTTGAAATTTTTTTTAAATAGTTGTAACCTTAATATTTCATTTGAAATAAAATATATTGAAAAGATTATTAGCTCATTATTGTTAAAAAATAAATCCAATTCGGAACGTTTCTTAGTAGATTGATTATTATTTTCTGAATTAAAAAAATCAAGATAAGGAATTAAATTTTGATTATTATTTTCTGAATTAAAAAAATCAAGATAAGGAATTAAATTTTGTTTAATAACTTCTATATATTTAACTAATACATTTTTTATGGAATTCTGTGTTTTAATTTAAATTCAATTTTCAATTAATGTGTCAAACCAGAAAGAAGTAATGATTAAGTGATGGATTTCATTTATTATTAATATCTAATTTAATTTATTTTATTAAGATTTATAAAGCACATTTTATTCTCTGTTTTATATAACTTTTGCCAGTTTTATGAATTTTTTTATCTTGCAATGCTTTTTCTAGGATGCTGTAGATGAACTGTACACCTTTAGGGATCATTACTTTGAACATCACGAAGCAGCATCTGAAGATAAAAAAATAAAGGATTTATCTGAAGAATTAAATAAAACTTTAAAAATATTCAATGAACAAAAAGGTAATTAAAGAAATTGGTGTAAATTTGTTGGTGATTTTTTTGTTCCGCTAACAGAAAAGTACCCAAAAATTTGTATTACAATGTTTTTAAATTTTGAAAAAAATATAAGAATATTTTAGTTATTTAAGAAATTTTTTGTTGATCTAGTCACTCTCTCTATATATGTATATAATTTCTTATTATTTATGCTCTTAAAATAGTTTTCTTATAACTTAAACTCCATCTCCACTTTAACTGTGGAATTGTGCCTCTATTAAATATTTTCCTACAGAATCTAGATGCTGAGGTCTGCAAATTGTTTCAAGAATTATATAATGTTTAAATTCTTTCTCCCATTTATTCTGTCATTCATTTTACTTGTTTTCTTGATTAATTATTTTGCAATTTCTATGACTTGAACAAAGAAATCTTGATAAAAGCTAAGAATTGAGCTATATTCATGAAATTTTAAAGGATAATTAAACTCGATTACTTTATCTATCCAAGTTTTACATTTATATACATATTATAAGTGATTATATATATCTTCAGCTTTAAAACTTCAATTATTAAACATCATTCTTTTTTTTTATTTACTGTGATTATTACTTTCTAAAAGTAAACTTTAATTGAGATGTGCCTATATCTGATAAATTATGTTTAAATTAATACATTTTCAACTTTTTATTCTTAATTTGTTTACAGGACATCCATTTATTCACATACTTCTTGCTTTGCCATGATACATAAATCTCACAGATGACTAGATTCAGATTTTCAAATTTTATTTTGTACCAAAAATTATTGTTATTTTTTAAATAATAATTTATTTTAAAAAAAAGTTGGTGTTTTCCCATTATCTGGGTGGTAGCAAAAAAATTGCCAAATCTCTTAGTTATTTTTGCATTTACAATTTTTTAATTTTGAAATTTGAATAATTTTTTAATTGAAAATCAATACTCTTGAAATATTTCGTTTCATGATTATTATTTTTGCTTAATCGTCTTAAAATTATCTTCTTTTTATAGATGAACATGAAGGTGCCAAAAAAGCTGAGTATGATTTATTAAAAGCTAAAGCTTTGAATATTCTACCAGATTTTAATTCAGAAGCCCTTGCAATTTTAACTAAACTTGTTAAGTTTCATCCTAAACTAGTAGAAGCATGGAATGAACTTGGTACATGTTTTTGGAAGAAAGGTGACATGAAAGCTGCAAAGAGCTGTTTTGAAAGTGCACTAAGAGAAGTATGCTGGTTTAATTTGCAGCTTAATTTTTTGATAAAAATTGTTAGATCTAATATATTTTTAGCTAAGTGAAATTTTTTGTATTAAAAAAATGCTGATAACCGGTTTTCTTCTCTCTTTGTTCCTACTTAATTTAATTGCAATCAGTTAAAAAAATTTATAATAAAAAATAAAACTAATTGTTTAAAGGATTGTGCAAAGTATATATAGCTATAGATGTTATATAACTATTATGTTATGTTATATTAACTATTATTCCTTTAAATATTATAAAAAGATATGTATTTATTTCCTAATGATTGTTTTAAAAAACAATTTCATGTATAACTTCAAGATTAGTGTTTATTATTTTCATATATGTTATAATTCATATATATTTTTATCTAATAAATTTTGCTGAAAAAATTATAGGAAAAAAATGCTGAATCTCTTCGAAATTTGTCTATGATTCTACGGCAGATGGGGCAATCTCCAGAAGACAAATTGGCAAAAATACATGAGAGTCTTGAAAAGGCAAAGGAAGCTGTAAACCTGAACATTCAGGATGGAAAATCATGGTGTAAATATGTTAGTCTAAATTTACTCTGTAAATTCCCTTCTCTATCAACAATCAATATCTGTCATTAAGAATTGAATCAAATAATATGATATAGTTCTTTATATAAGTTATAAAATGTTAATATCAATTTTTTAAAAATTATTTTCATCCATTAGATATACTTGGAAATGCTTACTTGAGTTTATATTTTACTACTGATCAGAATCCAAATCTGTTGAAACAATGCCTATCTGCTTATAACCATTCTGTAAGTTAATTTTCTTTTTGAATGTAATAAAAATTTTGTTGAATAAATTGCTGATTTTTGGAATATATCTAAACTTTGGATTTGTTCCCTACCTGTTATTAGTAGTAAGCTGCTCTAGCCAGGTCCTTGTCTTACTATCTCAGTTCATTCATCCTCACTTGCAGCATGGCTTAATGATCAGATTAAAACAGTTTTCATTATACCTTCTGAATGATATATTAAATTGTCAATGGCATACTCAATTCATATAGTTTTTTATCTTTAAAGATTTTTACCTTTTTGGAAATATATTTAAAAAAATACTAAGGATTGGTAGTGTTTTTCAATTTCTGTCATTTCTTACACTGTGTAAATTCATATATTATGATCAAATAACCAATGCATTTTACTATCTGAAACTCCAGCATAAAAATTATATATATGCCTGTGTGATAGGTACCATTTTATTTTTGTGATACTAACCGCAAATCTTTGGAAACAACTAGATTTGTGTACACATGTGTTTCTGCATTATTGAAATGTAAATTTTATATAAAGCCTCCTCATCTTATTTTGAAACTATAAAATAGTAAAATTGTAACAGTGCTTTTTGAAATTATAATTTTGGAAATATCAAATAGACATGTTTTGCACATACATATGCCATTAGATACATGTTCCTGATGATTAATTCTGTATCATATTTGATAAAGCATTTTATAATAAATTTTTTTAGATGCCTAGCTTAAATTTTACACATTGCCTAAATATTATAGTCGGGACATTTTTTTCTTGTTAAGACTGTTTGTGTACAGGATAATATAAAATTTTTTAATTTCCTGTTTTATAAAGTGTAATCATCTGTGATTTTTCATTAATTTAATAAAATTGTGTATCCCTTTTTATGTATCTAAAGAATTTGATGCAAAGTCTTAATATATTTATAACACTTAAAAGAAACTTTGTTGGTTCTATATTGGTACTTTTTTGAACTAAAATACAGTAGATTGTTTGACAAAAAATTTATCATAAAACAAAAATATGACCTCTTTTTTATTTTTTTCATTACAGTTTTCTGATGCTTCTATGAAGTGTAATCCTGATCTTTATTACAACTGGGCAATGGTAAAATTTTTGAAGTATCCTTTTCTTCTAAATGGCTTCTCCATTATTTTGAATAATAAATTTATGGTATAGAAGATGATAAATGTATTAGTGAAAGGCTCATTTTGTTAATGTTATTAAATTTCTAAAATTTTGTTTAATGGTTAATTTAATTATTTATTTCTATTCATATATATAATGTACTTTATATTAAATTATTATAAACTAAAATATTTTGTTATTGCATATCTATTTTACATAAATTTTAAAAATAGACTTTAAAGAAAATTTCTTTTATTGATTGCTACTTTTGAACAGTTTAAAAGATCTATTTATTATCTTTCAAATACTCACAAAAGTATCTATATCTTTTATTCACTAATGATAATGAAACAATTAGATTCTTATCCTTTTATTTTAAATTAATTTATAAGTTTACTTTATATTTATTGACCAAGATTTCATTCACTAGCTAGTAATCATTACAATATTCTACTCATTAAAATATTCTTAATTAAAATATCCCAACTTTTTACTTGGTGTTCCTTTGTCTAAAAACATCACTTTATCACTAGGCCTTGAAGTATGATGAAAATTATCGATTAGCTTTGGAGAATTTTGAAAAAGCTTTAAAATATGATCCATTCTGGAATGATCCAAAAGAGCAACTGGACATGTTAACAAAGCATTTAGAAAATATTCAGCATATGATTAGCAAAAAGGTAAATTCATATAGTTAATTTGATTTGCCTCAAGTAGACAGATATATAATTAAGATAAATATATGAAGATTCACATTCTAAGCCTTACAATGTACATTGATGCATGTATTTCTATTTTCTTTGTAGGGCAAGATGAAACCTCGAAAAATAAAAGAAATTTTGAGCTCACTTCAAAAAGAACTAGCAGCGTCAAGTGCTAATGAAACTTTTACTGATAAAAAGGGCCAAAAAATTGTGTTAGAAAGATCTAAATTTTCAGGTCTTCAAGAAGGGCTTAATGCCAATAAAATACTTAGAGGAAAGGTTATCTGTCATGTTTATTGTACAGATTCACCATCATTGTGAGTATTATGCTTTTATTTCAACAATAATTGGGGGTTTTTTTTGTGCATTTCTTTATAATTTTTTAAAAACTTAATAATTTTAATGCATTATTTTTTTAAATCAACATTCATTGCTGCTTCATTGATATTACACTTAATTAAATTTGATGTTTTCTTTCTCTCTCTCTCTTTGCTTTACTCTAAAATATTCAACAATGTAATTTTCTATTAATATAATTTTTTCAGTAAGAAAAAGTAAATTTTATTTGAATTATGATTGTTATTTTTACACAAAAATTTTCTTCAATGCTTATTATTAGTATGTTATTGATTTAATTTTTTCTTCTACTACACTTTTCTTTCTGTTTTTCAATTTTTTAAAATTAATTTTTGAAAAGCATTTGATAAAATATGTTATTGAAATAAATTTCATGTTTTCATTATAGTACTTTCTGTATGATTGATGAAGAAGAGACTTGCTTTTGTGTGAATGTATATAATATGGTCCAAGGAAAAGGGGTTATTATTGGTGATAGTGTTGCTATATATCAGCCATTCCTTCAGCATTTCAATTTCACATTTCAAGATAAGGTAGATTTTATTTTGTTTTCATATATCTAAAAATATCCTAATGTATCTGCAGTGTTATTTTACAAAAACATTAATGTTTTATTAATATTTATTTTAAAATTCTTAGAAACTATTTGATTTTTGAAAGACTTTAAGAAGGTATCGACATGTGTAAAATGTTCTTTCATATTATGAATCTGCAATACATTATTTAATATAAGGCAGTACAATACATTCCTTTAGGATAGCTTATTTAATAGTTCTTTGAAATTTATAATTGGACAAGTAATTACAATTAGCTCTAATGTATTTTAAGAATTATGTTATTCATAAATATTTTACATTCATTTTAAGTACCATTTCTCATTATTCAATTTATCATTGTTTAGTATTTTCTCTTGTCTTCTTGTCCATTAAAGTGTCTTCAACTATTATATTTCATAAAATAAAATTGGGTCATTCTTCTTGTTTCTCTAACATTTTAAAGATACTCCTAATGAATGTTTAGTATTTCTTTTTAATCAGCTTATGTATGTTTTGTGCCATCAGCATTATCAGTAAAAAAAGAATTAAATTATTATATTTTTATATTTTTGTTTTAAGTTTTTGCTTTTTCTTGCTGTATTGTTAAAGATATTGAAACGGCATTATCATCAAGTCATCAAAATCAAAACTTTTATTAAATTAAAAGAATAATAATTGTTGATAAAGCTTAAATATGCATTCACATATGAATTTATAAAAAACAAGTAGCATAAATAGACTTCATTTGTCCATTGTTACTTGCTTATTGATATAATAGAATCAAGGAATAATAATTAAATGTTTATTTAGTAATTATTAAAAAATTGCTTTTGTTCTAGTTTTGAAAATGTGTTTGAATCCTTCTAATAGTTTTTAATGAATTTTTGCATTAGTTTCTTATTTAATTTATTTATGTTTGCAATCACTTTAGAGTTGCAGAACTTGTTTCAGAAACGGTTATTGGAATGACTTTCTGAACAGTGATGATTCTTTTATATGGTGCTGTCACTCGCAATTTATCATAATAAAAGTATATCTTACTAATTTGATAAATATTTTTGTTTAATTATTGTGAGCAATTTATTGAGCAATTTGTCATGTTTATGCATATAAAATATTGCTGTTATTTTAACATAAAATTTAAAATGATTAAATATGCACTCATGTGTCCTTATTCTATTATATTTGTCTGCAAATAAATACTGGAAGAAATAGTTTTTAAAATTCTATTTTTTGGACTTCAAGATTTAATGAGTTTAATTTTTAATGCAGCATTTACTTATTTTACAGACATTTGCATTTTCGTCTATTCGTGTGAATAGTCCATTGCAGCTGGAAGTAAACAAGAAAAAGCTGGGACAGGAGATGATTGCAGCTCCACGTTTATCTGTTACCTTGAAGAGTGACTAATTTTTTAGCTTTATACATTTACATATTTTTTTCTAATAAAATAATTTTTACATCTAATGTAGTTTTAATTTTTTTAAAGAGAAATAAGGGAAGAAAAACTTATTCATTTTATTTTGAAATGCTAACATTTACTAGAAAATTTAGCCAATATAATAACCAGTATGAAAATTTAGGAATTGTCTTTTAAGTTATGGACCTGATTTCAAATAAAAAAAATTCATTTTTCTCAAAAAAAAAAAAAAAATACACCCATTAATAGAAAATGTTGAAGCCTTTATTCAAACACAAATTATATTTCAAATTTTATCAATTATTATTAAATTATTTTTAATATTACTTATAGTTAAAAGATTTTAAAAAGTATCTAAAATGCAAAGAATCTTAAAAATATTCTATAATTTATCTTGTCTATAATTTGCTAATAGATCAATTTTAAAATTCACATTAGAGTTAATGTAAAACTATTGGAACATTTTAAAATAATTTTATTGATATTGTTTGAAAATGTCCTAGAAGCTGTTGTACTATAATTTTTTATGGTACTTATACATTTCACTTTCCCTCACCTTTTTCATTCAATAATAATAATAAAAAAAAAAATAAGAAGTCCTAAATGTCAATTTTTTAAAGCTTAGTTTAATTTTACCATCTTGTATTGGAGAATTTCATCAATCTCCAAAAATGAATAAATAAATAGATAATGATTATATATTGAGAATGTAAAAAAAATAATAAAAATTTTGTTTTACTGTATTTTTATAAAAAAAATTGAAAAACTCAAATATAAAAATCAAATGGGAAGCATTTTATATGATTTCTGAAAAGTCTGTCTTTATCTTCCTTTACTCAGTTTAAAATTCTTCTTTTAACTTTTTTCCTAGTCCTAAACAGTGGGTTAATGACTGTATGGCACTTTTCAGTTCTTGAAACTTAGAAATAGATGAAATACACATGGTTTCAAGGAGATTTGGAATTTTTTAAAGTAGTTTTTTTATTTCTTTTATCAATTCTCCCATGTCTTTCATTTCAGGAAATCTACTTTACTCAATTAATCATAGAGCAGATATAGATGTTGATCATTCATCATTATTAACTTGAGGAAGATGTCATCTTGAATTGTTAATTTCTACTGCTTTCGAATTTTATTCCGTGGATTATTTGTTGCTGATGTTTTTGATGGTGTAGCTACTATGGTTATAAGTAGGTTGAGAAATTTAGTTGAATTCTTGATGTGGACATCCCTTCCAGGTGGCTAAATGTTATCATTTTGTAATTTATACAGACTGGATTCAATAGCTCTTCTTTTATTGTGCTTTCTTTCATGGCATGACTAAAACTTCCCATGGTCTAACCAATGCAGTTAATTTCATAACAAAGTAGATGGTTTTGCAGATATATCTTACAAATATGGAATGAATGACTCGCGATTTGTGGCAAAAAGGAAGAACCCCAAAAGTGCAGACATTTTGGTGATATTCCTTAGGGGCCAAGATACTGGATCATTCTCGATCGTTAAATGCCCTGTTTTGGGAGCTATAAAAGCAGAGATGTGCATACGAGAATTAATCGTGTAGTTTTTGCTTTTGAATCGGTGAGTGAGTTCTCCATTTGTTCTTGTCTAGCGTTAGCCTTATGAGCCAAATAACATTTACGATACTGAAGTCGACTTTTGTATTATGATTATATTACTCGGCTACTGGCTCTGGCGTCGCAGGTTCGTATCGCGACCTTCAATCGCTACATTGGTGTCTTTGACAACACAGTCTTCTACGACAGTCGTGGAGCCATCTACCCGCAGTAAAATCGTCAGACTCACTTGACGAAAGCAAGCAAACAAACAAAATCGTCAGACTCACTTGACGAGCAACTAGCAACTCACCATAACGCTTGGTGCAATATAAAATCGTTCGCTTCTTCGTTGATTCACTGTTGAGGGAGTACTGTAGCGTAGCCTTTTAAGCCAGATAACATCTATGGTACCGAAGTCGACTTTTGTATTATGGCCATGTTATTCGGCTACTGGCCCTATCGTAGCAAGTTTATATCGCGACCTTCGATCGGTACATCACCTTGCTGAACAAAGTTTCTTCTCTCCTCTTTGGAAGAACGTTGCTGCCGGAGATGTGAGATTGATCTTCATGCTCCTTTGAAGCTGTTGATTAATCTCGAAATTTTGTCTCATCCTAACCGCTTCTTCGATTCAGGGAAAAGGAAAACCGCACTGCCAGGGAATGGAGATAAAGATGCGAATCTGTTGCAACAGATCTCGTTCAAACGAGGTGATCAAGTGGTTCGAAAGAAATGGATGGATGCTGGAACCCCAAACAAATGAGCTGGTCGAACAGTATGTCAGAGTTGAGATTTTGGTGGATAAACTTTTGGTCGTTTCTGCTCCATATTATTTCTGCAAACAAGAGTTTTAGAATTTCCAGATCAATTAGAATCCAAAATGGATTTTACTATCCATCTCGCATCCCTTTTAGCAGCATTCTTCGGAATGTGTATTGAAAATCTGGTTCACGAGTATGACAAATGATGCATCTACCGCTTCTTGAGTATCAACTCCTTAAGAATATGGGCTACCAATCAGGGCCTTACTTAGCCTAGTTGAGGCCCGGGCAAAAGCTTCTTTGGGGCCCCCTCTCTTACTACTTTAGGAATGAAGAACATTCATTGTAGAAGGAAACGTAAAATAACATTTCTATTCGATTTGGGGGCCCGGGACAGCGGCCCCTGCCTTAGTCAGGTCCTGCTGCCAATGGAATTTTCGAGAGAGAGGCGAGAATATAAAAAAGAAACTAAGACGTACCAGTGTTTTGAAGTCCTAGTTTTTCGAGGCAGTTAGGGTTATTAGAACTGAAATAAAATTTCATATTCAATCGAGGAATCACCATTATATATATTTTGTTATAAACTTATGTGTAAGATAATTCGTCACATCAAGTAAAATGATCTCAGAAGCGGAAAATCAGTTTCATCATAAATTCAAATACAACGGCACAGGATAGCTTAGGGCTGTTTTAATTTCCGTTGATTGTCGGCGGATTTCCTCATTTTTATTTATTTGGAAACTGCCCTCTTTACTTTTAATAACGGAAAATATACTATAAAAACGGAACGAAATTTCCTTTTGTTATAATTTTCGAGATTGATCCTTTCCCTTTCACTCATATATGAAAGAAATCTCACACTGAAAAGAGGAAAAATTTTAAAGAAATTCAAGCTTCTAATCCGACGTTTTGTAACAGGACGTGAGAATACTTTAGGTTTTATTTATTTATCTGCTTTTAAAATTTATTTTTAATTATATAAAAGCAATAATATACAGACAAAAACTATTATTTTAAATTCAATAGCTTACAGCAATAAAAAGTATTATAAAATATACTTTAAAATATTTTCTTAAATTGTATTAAACTAAGCGGGGGGATTAACGTCAATAAAAAGCATACTTTTTGAAAGTTGTATAAAATAATTTTTTTTTGCAAAAATCTCAATGTTAGAAATCTGATATTGTAAATTAATAGAGTTAAAAGTTGAATTAAGCATCTAATTAAAATCTTGAAAAACCTTTCTTATGGAGCATCTGCTATCCAAGAATAATTGCATCTCAAATTCTTCATTCTTTTCATCACCAGTGTCCCAATCTCACATTTGAAATTCATCCTAAAGAAAAGTTTTTTAAAGATTTTTTTTCTTTAAAATGTATTAATTTAAATATTGTCAATCAAATCAAATTAATTAGTTTCACCATTTAACATCCTTTTTTTTAATTTTCAAAGTAAATTGAACAGGTCTTAAATAAACAACACAAAACCATTAGAATAGTTCTAACAATACATATTTTTAATTTTTTTAACCAAGCAATATTTTTCAAATGTATCAAAATATTTTCATCAATTATCTTTTAATACAAAATATTTTAAAGATGTTTTTTATTTCTATTTTAATGTAAAGGTTATTGGCAAACTGAATAAATGTGCTCAGTACGTTCATCAATAACCACGTGTTCTCGCTGTATAAAATGCCAATAGATGGCGCGCAAAGAGTGTAAATAGTAAAGGTTTTTTTTTTTTTTTTTTTTTTTGTGAAAATAAATGGTTGTGTGTGCTGTGAAAATGTCGGTCTCGTCATTATGCCGGGATTCTTTGTGTTTCTAAACCCCCTAATTCGCTTTGAGTTAACATACAAAATGCTTTTATAATGTGATTCACAGAATGAACGATTATGTTTTGAAAGAGTCTTTTCTTCATTTAATATCTGAAAAACGAAGCTACAATATATTGATATTTAACTATTGAATAATCAGGAAATAAACAATCGTATTTGTAGGAGTTAAATATATTCTTTGATATATGGAGCTAAAAATACGTAAAAAAGAAAAAGTTACTGAAATTTAAGAAATTTATTACTGTCTGAAAATAAAACAAATAAATGGCAAAAAGGGAAAAAAAAATAGTGAAATTTAAATAATTTTTATTTAGTACAATCAAATTTAGATGCATCTTTGACTCTTTCCAATCCACATCCAGAGTTAGGTGTGGATTGTAAATGTTAATCAAAAGAAAGGTGAAATCCGATTGAAAATGATTGGTTCATTTTCGAGAAGCAAATATTTCGATGGACATTTCCGCACTTATGTAAGAATGACCGCCATCTATTCCAACGTTCAAAACAGCTTTCAGTAGCGTAAATTTAGAGGTTGCCCTTCTTAATTTCCCCATTGTGCTAAAGCTCTTAGTTTTTCAAATGTGGCCGAGGTATTTCTATAAAAAGCTAAAGTCCTTATCTGACGCTGAAAATTAAAAACTGTCTTCTATTTGGATCTCGATTTACCAGCACCCACTTTCCAATCCAATGCCGAGAATCATTATTTTCTATTCATAGCAACCAAGATGTCGCTTATTATATAATCCTTTTTCGTTCATTTTATTTCCTGTAATCCACTCAAAATCAAAATAGCCCATCTTTCTTTTTGATAAGCACAATAGAATATCAAACTGCAGACCTGCGATTATTCCAGTGTCTCTCATTTCATTAACCAGGATGTTTCCTTAATTGGCCTTAATGCCTTGATTTTGTTCCATGCCTTAATTTTGTTATGTCACATTCTAGAGGCCGATATTGGCCCTACACGTAAAAAGCAATTCCGATATTCATTAAATGCTTTTCGTATTGCTGCTGTTTTTCATTAGGTCTCTGAAGATATAGGCGGGAGATGCTCTGATTGAAAAATTATATCCTCAATGTATTCACATATCGCAATAACAGCTCTTTTGTTTATAGTTCAGGCTTTATTGTTTAAATTTAGTCTGAACGGGAATGGTCTCTTATTTGAAAACAATGAGGCATAAGGACATTCTTCTGGGAAATCGGCCTAATCTTACCATAAGTTATACCTGACCCATTACAGCACATTTGATTTTCTGCAAAACTTCGGGAAATTTTTGAATCAGAAATTCCGATTTTAATAAGTGTTTTCTCCTTTGCCAGAACCGATTATAACTTTGGAATTTGTAAATCGGCTAGAAACCAGGGCCTTTTCTTTCCTTCTTCGGCCTTATTCTTTTTCTACCAAATTGATAGTAAAATTAAATGATTTTAAAATTAATAGTAAAATTGAACTTTATATATTAAAAAAAAACTCAAGTTCAGAATACTTGGAATCGATTACATTAGCTGCACGGATTCAGCAAATTTATCTGGGTCTACTTTCAATTGATGAATCCATTTTCTGACTATCTTTGCTTCTTTACCCGCAGCAATCATTAAGGAAATTATGAGTCATGCGGATAACTTTTCCCTTCTATTTCCGAACCATATGCCCATCAAAGAAATTATACTTGCATTCATATCCATCAATATCAAACAGGAAATGCCACAAACAAATCCTAATATAAATAATAATTCAAATAGATCCTAAGGCATCTATTTGAATTATCTCCTTTACGAGTAATATTATAAATATATATTGTGACGACTTCAGATAAGCGACGGATAGGAATATAACGAACTAAGTTCCCACGGGAAAAGAACCCCTTGTAGCTGGTGAAGTTACCGATATCGGAGAAATTTGTAAAATGAAACGAATGCAGTCATCTGGTATTCAAGGCGAAGTCCAGCGGCCAAGCTAAGTCCAGGTGTGTCTAGACGATTTGTGCTGTCTCTAATGAAATGGACATGTGTTTGGAATAAACATCGGGGGAAGGAAGCAAATGTGTCCCTGTCAATAGATAAGAGACATTCGGCGGCAGATGACGTTTCTTTCTTCCGGAGAGACCACCCCAGTCAAGAAGGATACCACCCATCTCTTTGCTAATCGATGCTTTCCTCTTTCATGTGATTGGAAAGATAACTTAGGTCAGATGCAAGTTGGGAACTATCCTGATTGGTCATTTGTCATCGGAGACCGGCCTAAGAGACCCAAATAAAAAGGCAACGAAAGAGATGGACGGGAGAAGGAAGCCGACTGACGAAGCGAGAGCTAATGATTTAAGCTAGAATACAGCTTGGAATTTTGTGTAAAATTCTCAGGAGAGAATTTGGAGTGTAACGTAGACAGCCTCGCCCTATAGGCTGAACCTACATGAAGTTCATCGGAAACATTCAGACCACCGTGCGTCCCGTGAGCTTTGGGAGACCACCATTAGTTAAACAGCTTGTCTTCTGTGTTGCTCTTCCAGCCTGTTCATCATCAGGTTGATCAACATGCGGATAATCCCGAACCTCGGGGTGAATCTTGCGGGAGTTTCAAGAACTTCGTCATATCTCTTCACCTCCGAGAGAGATTCCTTATTTAGCTGAACTGAATTACTTATGTGCTTGTAAAATCATTAATCAAGGTGTACCTGTGCGAAATATATATGCATTATAGCTGGAAATAAATAGATTTTAATTTCTCAAAGACCTGAGTTTGTTTTCGGCGAAACTCACCAGTAAGCCGACCAACGACGCTACAATATATGAGATTTTACAGATTGTTTAAAAATTTAACTTACAAAGAGTGAAAAAGCAAAAACCTTTCGGTACACTGAAAAAAGTTTTGAAAGTTTTTTTTTTAATTCTTTTAAAATCAAAGCATTAGAGGTGGTTGATTTTTTTAAATATAAAAAAAACAACTAAGGTTTGATAAGATTGATTCAACAAATAATTTCGAAAGGATGAGAGAAATTGCTCTAAGAAAGACACAGTGATTGAAAACATAAGGCTTCAAGTTGTACACTGGATTTTATACAATTCACTAATATAATGATGTACCATAATGAAATACAATTCAATAAAAGCCCTTTGATCTATTAAAAGATTTCTCTCAAACATCATAAATTCTTACTAAACATTTCACTATGATAAGAAAAAAAGTAATTATCTTACATAACTTTCATGTGTTTATTTAAAGTAGCTTTTCTCATGCTCAACACATCTATTTGTTTAAGGCACCAGGAACATCTTCATTTATTCTTCTCTAATTTATTTAAAAATTGAAGGTTTTTTTTTGTCTTTTTAAAATTAAAAACTTTTTATGATCCTATGCTACTCTCACTATATATGTGTATGCAATTGAACAAAATAACAACAAAAAGTATAAAAGGTCACTATATTTAATTACCGGAGACTAAGCATTTAAGATCTTTTGTGTTATTTAATTTCAGTTAAATAAAATAAAATTGATAGATCAGAAATTAATCTAAAAGTTGTAAGGAAACAAAACTTTAAAAAAATTTTCAATTTAAGAGAACAGCCCTTAGATAAACCAAATAAAGATATATCAGTACAGTAAATAAATGTTTCTATTATATTATAGAAGCACCTTTCATTAAAGACATTTAATGTAATCATTTTGGAAAATTTATTCCACCATAAACAAAAACAGTATCAAAATTTTTTATTAAAATAATTTTCTTAAATGAATATACAACAAAACTTTCATGTTTCATTTTAAGACAGTAGTGGGGAGAAACTGCTTAAAAGAAAAACAGAAAATCTGGAATGAAAATTGTTTAAAATAACATACAGATGTAGTAAATTACAAAACATTTATTTATACAGTAATGATGATTTTTAATCAGTTTTCATTTCTCCAGAGGAGCATAATTCAGCAATTTTTCAATCAGATCTACATGCCCAAGGAGCATTCGTCGACAGCAATAACGCTTCAGACCCAAAGCATCCAGTGCATCACTTAAAAGAGAAAAAATAATTACAAACAATTTAAATAACTTCATAAAATAGGGTAGTTACTTTTTATTGTAGAAATTAATAAATATACATTTTAGGGCATACCTTACACATTATTAGTGCTTATTAATATCAGATACTTACTGCATTTATACAAAGTTGATACATGAATTGTTATTAAAAGCATAAAAATCCAATTTTTAATTTAAGACAATCGCATATTAATTTTGTTTTATGATGCTGTACTTTGGATTTACATATTTAAGAAATATATATCTTACATAAATATGCATATATTTTAAAAATTTGTACTCAACTAATGGAGCAAAAAAAGGGATGTTTATTCTTTGTCAAGCAAATCGGCTACCAATCAACCCAATTTAATAAATTACTTCAAAGAACTTTCATAACCTGGTGGGGATGGGATGAAATGCACATTACACATGCATATATATGGTTTGATTAGATAAAGTTTGGTTTCTATTTATTACAAGTTATAAAAAATATATTTTACAATATTTTTCATTTACGCCCGGTGTTGCAAATATGTATTACACTTATATAATTTCTCCTTTTCTTGACTATTTGTACACATTTTGAAAGTAAAAATTTTCAAAACATATCATATATATAACTATAAATAAAAGTTCAAATTCTAATTTCCATCAAATTTTGGTAGTGTTGAGGGAGTACCTAGGCCGGCAGGGTCTAATCCCTGGTAATAATAAACTGAGAAAGACATGGTGTTCAATGCAATGCGTTCTACTTTCCAACATAACATTGTATGTATATACATCTTATGACAAATATGCTTTATAACATTTACATGTTGTCAGCATGATGCACATCTTGTTAGGGATTTGTAATTTTTCAATCACTTTTTTAATACTTTTTTTTATCAACTTATCATACCTTTTAATGTTTTTCATAACTAAAATATTTTCCTTCCTCTATTTCAATAAATTAAATACATTCCTAGTTCGTTCATAAAAAGATATTTTGCTATAGTTTTAGGTAGGATTTACATACATTAAAATAAGTCTACATATTTACAACGGCCAGTTCAGTTACAATATAGAACATATCTATTAGCCATCTCCTTATCTTTTATGCACTAACAATATCCGCTAATTTATTCATGCTGTCATTTTAACCAACAGTTTTTAATATAATGCATATATTATTTCTGATTTTCTTTCCTTCTCTTTTATTTGATTGGTAATGTTTCACATCCTTTTGAAATTCACATAAGAGAAATATATTTTTCTGTTACATAAAGACTAAAATTCTGAAGGAATGAATTACTCATTCATTTTTTCTCATATTTCCACTTTAATTTCCTTCAATAATTCCTTTGCTTAAAGAAAATCTATGCATAGTTAAGTATAATTTCATTTAAGGCAGTACATTATCATTAGTTGTAAAACAACATTTTCCATGTGGTTAACTCCACTGGTCCCTTGATGACTTCCCCAGTGAAAGCTTTATCTACAGAAATACAAATCATTTTACACATGATAACTATAATTTTATATCATTTCTTTTCTTTAAAGAAGCAAAAATATTGCTTAAATAGGCAAAAACCATCTATCTATTATTATACTTTACAGAAACCATTAATCTACTGTTATATTTTTAATAGATATTAACATCTTTGTTAAGCTAAAACATCTAATAAACCAAACTTTCATCTGTTATCAAATAATTCGGAATTGCTGGAAAAAAAAATTTCACAGCCATCTTCAGTCAAAATTCCAAGAAATTTCACTTCATTTCTACACTTGTATAAAAATCAACGAAAATCTTGAATATAAATAAATAATTGTTTTACAAGAATCTTCAAAATAGGCAGCAAAAACTAATTGTAAATTATTGTGACGACCTCAAATAAGCAAAAATTAGAAAACTAACAAACTAAGTTTCCCATGAGAAAAGAGACACTGATAACTGAAGAATTTATTGATAACAAAAGAATTTAGACAGCTGGTTATGCATGTCAAATCAGACCTTTTGAGCTAAGTAAATATGTGTCCATGCGGCATCTACAAAAGCTAAGGCCTCGATAGACAGAACAACCGAATGAAGTGCCATATGGACAAAATAGATTAGGGGTAAAAGGAAATGGATATGTGTTTGGAAAAGTATCGGAAGAAGGAAATAGGGGTGCTCTTTCCAATAGATAAAAGGCGCCTTATCTATTGGCTGTTCAGAGTGACAAAATGAGGTCCAGAGACAAATGACCCTTCTTTCATTTAGTGGTTGCATCAAGAAGATGGTCTTCAACCATCTGTGGTTTGCTAATCAGTGCTTTCACCTCTCATTTGATTAGGAAGGTGTATTAGGTCAGATGGCCAAATAAAAATAACGGAATATGTTGATTGGCCATTTGTTGTAGGAGACCGGCTAAGGAAACTCAAATAAAAAGGAGCAGGATAATGATGGGGGGGGGAGGCAACGAGAGGAAAAGGATGGAAGAAGCCGGCTGACAACTGAGTGAGTGTGTGTGTATGTTTGGAGCATCGAGAATTCAGCTCGGAATTCTGCCTGCAATTCTCCAGAGAGTTTTGCACTGTATCTTAGGCAGCCTCACCATCTCAGCTGAGCCCAAGTGAAGTCCATCAGAACTTCGTCCCATCGTATGGACCACCTCATCCCTTCAAAAGTGTGAAAGCTCATTCAAGCTTGAGAAAAATTTAATTATAGTCTTCAGTGGCTGATCTTCCAGTGAGTTTCCTCACACTCATTAATTCATGATTTTGGCAAACTCAGCAGGTTAATTGAAATAGTGGATAAACATCAAGCTAGATCTTGTGGGAGTTCACAAAGAACTCAGTCTTACCTCTTCATCTCAGGGAGAGTTTCTTACTTTTTTGAAACATAACACCTTCCCTAGGCAGAACTCTGATTTAATTATACTTAATTACTTGTGAACTATCAATAAGAAAGGTGTCAATGTGTATAATATATATACACATTGACTGTAGCTGTCAACAAATTCTGTAGCTGAAAACAAATTCTGAATTTAATCACCTAATGAACTAAATTTGCTTTTGGGCTCAATTAACCAGTAGCTCTGATCCAAGACGTTACGTTATAAAACTAATTTATCACCCACCGAAAAACTAAACAAATTATCTTCATTTCCTTATTAGCTTCTTAACCAAACTGATAGAATCATTTGCTACAAAAAGCCCCCTTTTATACTATAATAAGAAAAAAAAAGAGAATATTCAAGTAAATAATAATAATAAAGTTACAATAAAATGTACATAGATTTTTAATGCATTTAAAAGAGAAGGATCAATTAAGCCCACTCAGGAATATTTTTTTATAGAAATGAAAAAATTATCAAAATGTGAAATTACTAACAATTAAAATAAGTCAGTTTTTAAAAAACGCAAGAAATATTATATATTAAGAGTGGTAATTTATAAGATATATAATAAAATGAATATAAAAATGGTTTGATTAGATGAATTCAAAGTAGGAAGTTTAAATTAAAACACAGATAGCTTTTAGAACTGATTGAGGCCTTCTTTTAAAAGATGCATTTAAACAACTATCTTTTATTCCATAATCCATTTATTTCATAAGGCACAAATATTAAATTTCTGATTAAGAATACAAATTTGACTATTTTATATCATTAAATTGTACTGTGAATTATATCCATTGTGAATTTTCACAATGGATATAAAGAGATTGAATCAGGCAAATTGCTTGTCTAAAACACTTTCAAAAGTTCCGTCAAAAATAAATTATATGAAAAAAAAAATTATAATTTTAATATGTTAGTTAATTAAATATTCTGATAAATCTGATATGAAAACTAAACTGAATTACTTATAAATTTTAATAGATTTTAATTACCAGTCAACAATATCTATAGCTAGCAAATAATAATTAAATATGCTTTAAAAGTTCTGAAAATATAAATGTGTCTGAATTGGAAACATTAAATGCACATTCACTTACCACATACATTTGTTAATATAAATATAGCTTAATTAATTTAACTCATAATTTAATAATTTAGAATATTCTCTTCTGAAAATAAACATAAAAAATATATCAGTTATGTCAAGTTTTATTTTTACGCTTATCATAACTACAATAAAAAAATCCTTATGTCCTAGTAATCAAAATATTACTAATAATCCTTACAGAAGTAATTTATGGTTTTAATAATACTTTGTTGCAGATCCATATCTTTCTCATGCAATTTAGACGGATTCTAATACTTACATTGCACAGTTTCTCAACTAAAAAATCATACCTATTTTTATTGATTATAATTCAAAGATTTCTTAACTGGCTTTTTAAATTTGAATTAAATAATTTTAGCATTCCTATTTTTTTAGAAATTGTAAGAAATAAATATTTATGTTTACAGATTATATTATATAAGATAATAAATTTCTCATTACATGGAATTTAGTAGCAAGTGTCATTCTGTTAAGCAAAAAAAAAAAAAAAAAAAACTCTTTGAATGCACAAATACAGATAATCAGTATAAACAAATATAAAAAAAACTACTTACCCTTCTGTATATTCCATCTGTAATAATCCTAAATAAGCTTCCCATTTATTTCCGATAACTTTACCGCAAGTGAAACATCTAACAGGAATAATCATTTTTGATCGATGACAAAAATACCTAAAATAACAAGAATTCATTTAAGCAAAACATGTTTAAAAAGACCTACCAACGCAGTTATTTCGATTTAAAAAATACATTACAGAATAAGAAATAATTAGCATTAAAATGTTATGTTAAAATTTAAGAAGTTACAATTCATACAATATTGCATTCTAAACTACATTTTTTTAAAAAAAATATTTATAATAAGTTTAAATTGAATGTTAGCTTAAACTAAAATTTAATTAATATATAGATATTTATCATAAATGACTAACCTGCTTAAAAATTACAAATAAATAAACTTTATGCACGCGACTTTTTCCCTTTTTCTGTGGTGAATGTTTTGCTTGTTAACTACTTCACTTCATTTCTTCTACTTTGTTTATTTGAAAGTTATAATTTTAGTTAATGAAAAATACATTCCTACGTAATTTTCAGAGGAGGAACTTCAGAATGATGAAATAATTATTCATTGTTAGAAAATTATTAAATAATTCATTTAATTCAATTTCTTTCCTTTATACAAATTTATTGCATTTAACTTTGAAATGAAACAGACTTTCCGTCTTCAGAAGGTGACAAGCTGTGTGATGAAAATTACTAAAGAATGTGATGCAAAAATCGTATAGAAACACATTTCAACATTCCTTCAAATTTACTTATTACTTAATTAAAATCTAAATATTGTTGTAAAATATGTCTGGTGATAAATTAGTTTCTTCTCAAATAACTAGAAATGAAGTTATCAGTTTAGTATTTCGTTTGACATTATTTGGTGCTTTAACATACTTCGGTGTGCGATGGATGGTAAAAGCAATTGATCCAACTCGAAAACAGAAAGTGGAAGCTCAAAAACGGGTTTGTAAAGGGTTTTTTTAAAGAATCTGTTACTGTTTAAAATTTATTGATGTTGAAACTGTTATCTTAATTTAGTGGCCAATTTCGTTTTTAACTTCATGAAATTCGAATAATTACAATGCTATGTTTTAATAATTTGCTATTAATGTATATTCTACCTGTATGAAGTACCAAGGGTAAAACTTCATAATATATGAATTTTTCATGATAGTTTGAATTGAAAGTGGAACTTTAATGAATGACCTCTGTAGGACGAAGTATCATCCCTTATTCTATAATAAGGGGATTCCCCGGCAGGTGCATAATTTTTTTGTAGTAGAAGAAAAACTATTCCTTCGTTCGTAAATTATTCCTTTCTGACAGATTTTGTTCTTCACGAATAGATGATTCATTCTAATATATTCGGTACAATTTTATTTTAATATATTGTTGAATATTTTTCTTGGATGCATTTAATTTATAAAACGAAACTAGAATTGCCTTTTTTTTTAAGTTACTGCTTTGATTAAACAGATTTCTTATTATCTTTTGAAATTAATTAATTTAAAATTTTGATGTTTTTTTTCGTGAAAGAAATATGGTCCACGATTTTAATCAAATGTGAAACAAAGCTATTCAATGAGCGATAAATGCATACATTTTGAGAATTGATTTTAGACTCTATAATATTATCTTCATGATAAAAACATAAAAGTCATGAGATTGGTACTTGTGATATATGCCAATCAATCAATCAATGTATGTATAACGTGTTCTTCTCAGACGTTAAATTATATAGAATAAATACATCAGTGCAAGACATATTAAATGATCAAATATATGCAGCTATTGAAAAAATTAATTCTCATATGAACGTTGGTAGTACATATTTAAAAAAAATACTTCTGTATTTAATTATTGAAATGATTGTTGGTGTTTCTTTTTATAACTGAGCTTATTTGTTGTAAAAACCAAGTGACTAAATACTTAATACTTTTCAAAGTTGTGGAATGTTTCTCCAATTTCTATATTCCTGGTACGCTGATTGAGTACTGTGGAATATTCCCCCTTTTATTTCTGTTTTTCCAAATTGAAAATTCTATTTTACACAATGATAAAGATTTTTGGATTCATTCTTCATTAGCCAACAATGTTATAGCACATTTTTAATATTAAAAAATTAATTGCTGCTTACTTTTAGTACTTCTGATGTATGTATAATTTCAGCTCAGAGCTAGATTTCAACTTTCTTAATCATAACATTAGAGGAAACTGTTAACTTCTCACCTTTTGGACAATCTGACAATAAGTGGCTTTAAGTATATTTATTTTTAATAGAATCTTGATACTGAATAGCCTTTTTTTTTCTTCAAAAATTGGAGGATTTCTATGACCAAAGGAGTATCAGTTTCATTTATCTGCTTTTAGATCAAAAAATAATTATACAAAAAATTTACTTTGTAACTAGTTTTGGTTCATATCAAATATGTCGTTATGTCATGTCATCTTATATTGTATAAAGCCAATACCAAGTCTGAATATTGGAGATTTAAATATTCACTTTAGTGCTATATTTGTTCTGTGACTATCTTCTAACAACCTTCATGTTACTTCATAATTTGGCATTAAACTAACAGTTCAAACTAATAGTTGAAGTTGTGATTCATTTATTACGTGTCTATTTTTGGAGTTTATTATTTGATTAATGCAGCTTGTCATTAGAATAATATCAAATAATGAATTGATTGTAATATAATTTAAAAATAGTTCTTTAGTTATTTCCATTCTATCCTAAGCTTTAACATAATATCATGGGGAAAAACACTTCGTTTCATTTAATTACTTTCTATTACACTATCTTAGGAAATAATAATTTATTAGCTTTCAACTTTTGATGTAAATGTGGAAAACTCCTTTTTTTAAAGTTTTATTTCTACTATTAATATTTAACATTAGCATTTTTGAATTAATGTAATTTAAAAAGTCGGTAAAAGTGATGTTTAGTGTGCCCCTTGTTGCACCAAGGATGCCAAGTCGCCTATAAAAGTGGTGAACAAAGTAAACAAACACTTCTGTGGAATAGTTACGGTTATCACTTTCTGCAAAGCAATTGACTTTTTTACTGATAAGTAATCCCCCCCCCAGACTGGCTGTGCCAGTGTGTTGAGTTCAGAGCAAAAGTTACAGCATGCGATGCTTTCAACATCTGTAGAAGGCACCGGCAGCATTATCTAAACTTAAAAAACACCCTATGGCTTCGCTAGCAATGGGAGCGGGAACCTAATAACTTTGCTAATACATTGAACATAAGGATTGTGTCGATAACAGAAACTGATTAAAAAAAGAGTAAGAAGCAACCAAATTGTTCTCCATACAAAATTTCATACAAGCATCCTTTCCTAACTTCATCAACTCTGTAAAAAATATATATTCCACTCATCCTTCATCCATTCTGCAGATTCGAAATATTGCCTTTCATTCTATTATTCTTGCACTATTACTGACATAACAAATTATCAAGGAAACTGTTAGATGGGGGGAAAAACACACCAGAATTTTGATTCCATTGTAAGAATGCATACGATTTTGTAAAATACAAATTCAGACGATTTCGTAAAATACAAATTCAGACGTTTTTTTAAAGCGCATATTAACAATTAAAAATCGCAAAAGAATAAATATTTTCTGTTCTTGTTTTGTTCTTAATAGCTGTTCTGATTCTGTAATAACTGTAGCTAATTTTCTGTTCTTAATAGCTGTAAAAAAATCATAATTTATAATAAAGAACAAAATTAAAATCTTTCATTGATATTTTTTTATTATTTTTAATTTAAGATTTTTCATAAAATAATCGTATTTCACGTTCAACTCAACCATTCTTAAAAGTAGTAAACAAAACTGCTTTAAGGTTGCTAGAAGAGTGCTCTGTTGGATTTCCATATTGATACAAAACTCAGGAAGTACATTAATTGTCACTTTAACCAGAAAGTGTTTGAGAAATCTAGAAAAGATTTAATTGCCTATACTGAAAGCAAAAAAAGTTTTGTTAATTGTATGGTGTTATGAAAATATTTGAAGAAAAAAAAATATTAAACTGAAACAAAGATGGCATTTCTAAATTTTTCAAAAGGTATAAGTAAACAAACTTTTATATCAAAGTGTGTATTCAATAGCAAGTAATAACACAAAGAAAGTAATTCTTAAACTGGGAGGGGGACTGGATTTCCTGTCAAAAGTTATATTTTAAGCAAAAGTTTTTTAAAAAATCTTTACTATGTTAAAACCTATGTTAATGAAGCAATTGATCAATGTGATAATTGTAAAATTCCAAATTTTTGCAAGATGAGTGTTCTCAAAAATCGACTCCAAAATAGAGTTTCTAGCAGCAATAATTACTTTTATGACTTACATTCCATGCTAACAATCAGATCAACCTCACAAACTTTTTAAGACTTCAACATCTGTTGTTAGAATTAAAACCAATCTTTTCTGACTTTTCTCTCAGCCATTCAAGCACTGCATGTAAAGGGGAGTAGTGGGGAGAGGCAATCAATTTTCCTAAAATTGGACACCTTTAATTTGGTGACAACAATTAGCTGCCTGAAAAGTTAACAGTTTCATTCTCCCACCTAAGAAATTCCTATCTGAAGTTTCTCTACTTATTCCTTACACATTTCATCTCATATTTCTGGATTCTATTTACATATTTGTATAAATACTATGGTAGTTAATGGTCACAACTGATAAAGATTTCATTAAATATTTGTAAGCCAAGTGAAAAGGAAAATTTTTGTGTGGAAAAATTATAATTCAATTATTGCTTTTCACAAAAATTAGGTTTTCTAGAAATTAGCTATGAGCTAATCTTACAATAAATGGGAGATTAGTTTAATAAATAATATTTTTTTTCCTCTTTTCTGTAAAAAAAAAAAAAAAGATGCATCTGTTTTTCCTTCTCCAGACTTTTATATTTAATTGATATTTTAGGCAATCACCTGTGAAATAATCTATGATATTTTATATTTTTTAAGATAATTTTATGGAGCAAAAAAAATATTTAAGTATTTTTTCCCCTTGTAGATGCACTATTAAGAATCACATATTTATTTTTATCTGAAAGAGAGTTAGTAGATTTATAAGCTTTTCATTGTAAGTAAATTATTTAAACCTCTTTCTATCCTGAATTATGGGAATAATTTTGTTGTAAAATTATTTAGAAGTTAAATATATTTAAAAAGGATTTAGATGATATAATATTTTTATTCAGGATTATAATTGTAAAGTATCTTCTTTGTAAAAATTGCACAAATATATATATATATCTAACAAATTAATATAAATTTAACTGAACAAAAAGGGTTTTTTTTCGTAGAAGAATATTAATTGAATATGCTCTACAGCATTGTTAAAACATATACATTTCAAGATATGATTCTCCTGATTAAGATATTTTTAGTACCATGTTATATCACTTTATCTATTAGTCATATTCTTTTGACAAACAATTTTTTTTATAGAGTGACCTATTTAAGAGGAAATAAAGTACATAAATAAAGATTGATGGATTTTCCAGTTATAGCTTTACTAAAGATAAAATTTTACAGTTCATAAAATTTTATCATAATAATCTTGCATTCAGTGTTTTTAAAAGGCTTGAATAAAGCATTAGACGGCAAGAGATTTTAGATCCAGTTTCTGCGTTCATGAAAGGGAAATCTCTATGATTTTCTGAATTTATGATATAAGGAATATATATATATTTGAAATTTATTATTTAGATTTGAGTTTTAATAATGAGCTATAAAAGATATTGTTTGATTTATTCCTAGCCATATTCTATCATTCATTAAGAGTAATAAAAAAAAATCCATGTGAATTTTTAAAAAAAATTGTTTACAATCATTTCCTTTAAATATATCTGACTAAAAGAAAATTTATCATTATGCATATATTATAGCTAGTTGTCAATAGTTTGGACTGTGTTTTAACTCCTGATGGTACAGTTTTTTGCAGGATTAAATCATTTGAAGTATTCCTTTGTCTTATTTTAATCATTTCTTTATTAAAGCTAAGTAAAATGTAACTCTAAATGAAAAATTTCTGAAGTCAATACATTCAGTCAATCTTTTAAAAAAAGAAATAGGAATAATAATGAGGCAAAAACTGAGAGCAATAAACCTCATATTTGTTATACATTAAGAAATTTTTTATTTAATCTATAATTAGATCAATAATTTAAAGATAACTAAACCCATAAACAGATCTTTATCACTGTAGCCTAGACTTAATATATTTTGTGAATACTTATTTATTTTCCCCTTTCCTTAAGTATGAAGTTATTGAATTTACTGTACTTCATTTTTTTTAGCATACTTGACCTTTGATATGCAATCAAGTTAACTGTCTAGAGCTATTGAAAATTGTCATTCAATGAAATGTTTATCCTAATATCTAATTTTGTAAAAGGCCCTACCTTATCTAAGAATCTCACTCTGATCTGTTCCACTAGTTAATTTCTAAATTTTTAGTATTAGTCACATTTTTTGTTGGGAAAGTGCTTTTAATGATATATTTTGATTGAAATATTAAATGTACTGCTGAAAAAAGTATCTAAATTTTTATATTTATACTGATTTAAACCAATACTATTAGAAGTATAACCTTTTGATTATCATTATTTAAAACCATTTTAAATAGGTACCTTGTAAAAGATTTGTCAATCAAAACACAGCATTTCCTTAAATTAACTATTGATAGCACTAAAATAATGAGATTATAAGATATTTAATTCTGTCAATTTTAATCAAAGAGTTTGTATCTGTCTTTAAGTATTTTATTAATAGTACAAGTGGATTTTAAAGTTTCTTCAAAATGCTTTGATTCTCAAACAACATAAAATATAATTTGTTATTAAAAGCATTTTTTTTTTTGTTGGAAGTTGATCCATTTCTAATGTGTCAAAAATTATAAGGCTATGATTGGATAAAATAGAGTAACCTGATGGCATTGTTCAAGAATTGTGGTAAAAAAGTATCCTTGTTTAACAGACTTATTTATAATATAATGCATTATTAAGATTTTTTACTGAAAAAATTTGTGCTTAAAATAAATACTACTTCAAATACTACTACTAAAGTCTCTATGCTTCAAAATTCATAGTAATTAAAAATGTAATTTTTAAGTTCATGTTTGTTTACATATTCTTATTTTAATTTTGTGTCAACATAAAATGATATTCATACTAATTAAGTTTAAAGGTGTTTGTTTTGGTATGTTATTATATTCATATTTTTGTTTCCTACTTTAGGCTGAACGAATTCTAAACAGGATAGGAGTGAAAAATGTTCGGGTATGTATTAATTTCTAAATAGTTATAAATAAAAATTGCAAATTGAAATATTTAGGTAAAATTCCATTGTGACAATTTAATAGTTTTTTCTTTACATATTTATTTCCTTTTATTAAAAAACAAAAAGGAAATATTACCCCTTTCATAATGGCATTTGGGTTTTGCTGTAGCATTATCACCGTACTAGATCCCATGCCAAAAGTGTTAGTGAATATTTTATCTTGAAAGAAGAGAGATTTTTGTATAAAATCAATGTTTTTAATTACTTTGTAAAAGATTTTTTTTAAAAATAAAATTGGTATGAAATTTATGATTAACAGTTGAAGACATTAAAATAAAAATTAATATAAGATGATTAATAATTTAAATCTGATCTCTTATAGTTTTTTACTAATAACACTTATTTCTCATTTGTTTTGGTTTGCTAAATGAAGGAAAATGTCTTCTGTTGAGTCTTGATGAATGATTATTTCTAAATGTCATTGAATGATAATTATTTTTTTGAATGATGATTATTTTATTATTCATTAACAGCACCTGATTTGTTCATTTCATTTGAAATTTCTGTTATTGGTATAATTTTTAAAATTTTCAGATTGGCTTTCCATAAGCACATACCAATTATGAAAAAAAGTATTGTTTGTACAATTTGTTTCTTGAGTTGAATGAATACAGTTAATTGCTGTGTCAGTCCTGTTAATTGCATCATTGATTTATTGTAATTGTGTACAGGATCTAATTTCTTTAAAATTTCTGTTCACTGTAGCATTTTGTACATTCAAAAAATTTTCTTTATTTATTGTTGAAACCTTTAAAAACTTTTTTATTGCATCATTTTATAATATATTTTCTGATGAAAGAAAGCACGCTTTTCCAGTTTGCGATTTATTTATTTACCTCTGGTATTTATTTTCTCCTCTCTTTTATAAGATCAAATACATCTGTAAAAATTTTATATAGTATATGAAATAATGTATAGCTTGTTTACCTAATTGTCTATGGGATCTTCTTCAAAATATGGTTCTAAGAGGGATATTGGAACCTTGATTTATCATAGTCTTTATATCCAGGTCCTTAGTAGCATTAAATTCTGTATAAAAAGTGGAATTTTAAATATAACCTATCTTGCAGCTATAAAGAATAAATAATTGTATTCCAAACTTATTACTCTTCAACATAATTATTTATTTTAAAAAACAATTTACCATGGCATAGAAGCAGACTTTATGAATGCACAGTTTATTGCAAGGATAAAAGGAAGGATTGCTAATGAACTGCAATTAATAAATTATTTTCCAAATTTTTTATAAAATATTAGAATTGGATACATGGTTGTCACTGTATACAATATCTTATATAATAAAATGTATCATTCTGAGTAGTTATGAGTAGGGCTTTTTGCTTAATTATTTGCTATAGATATTGCTTTTCAATATCTGTTTTGGCGTTCTGATAATGATGTTTGTTTTTCATTGTCAATAAAGAGTTGAATTAATTAATTATTATTGGTTGAATTTATTTAACTATGTACTAGCTGTTAAATTGTAATGTTTTTTGTTTGTTTGTTAGTTTCTTTGCTATATACTTCAATTGTTCACTAAAAATAATTAACATTAATGTATAATTTTCTGAAATAATTTATATTTGCTTAAATTTTAGAATTTTGTTCAGTAAATTGATAAATTTGAAGACTAAATTTTGACTTCTCTCATTTTACATTTGATACAAATATCATTCAAATGGTTTGATTTATTTTTTCATTATTTGCATGGTGATCACAAGAGACGTTACTATTCATAAATATGAGTTGTTCATGAAGGAGTCCAATTTTAATTGCTATTCTACTATGTAGATTATTATGTGTATGTTGGCCTAGTTGGCTTTAGGCACTAAATAATTAAGAAATATGGTTGAATTAAAAATAATGCATTAATTAATTCTGCTACAAATTCACTTCCAATTTCGAAAAGTATATATTTTAAACTATTTAGATTTAAATCTTTCCTTTTAGTTTTAGTCATTAGTTTGCTTTGGAAGGAATAGTTCAGCAATGTTAAAAAGAATAAAATTTAAAAAGAGTTTCATTTAAAATCTTATGATTTATAAAAATTTTAGTAAAAAAATAAATATATAATTGATCTAAAGATATCTTTCTATTTTGTTTATGTGTATAGTATATAATAGTTTGTATATCCTTTATTGATTTTCAAAATCTTAAATGGATATACAAATCAGTTAATTATACACTGTTGAAAGAAAATCACTTGTTAACTGTATTATAAAAATTTTAGCAAAAATTAAGCTACATTTTTTTAAAGCTTTATTTTACTTTCTACATGAAGTTTGCCTCAATAGTATACTTTTAATAAAGTGCTTTATGATCAAGTCTTCTTCTCTTTCACTGTACATAATAGATAATTGCATTTGTTAGAAAATAATTAATAAACTATCCTACGCAATATATTTTTTAAAGTCTTGGTATTTTTTCAGCTTAGTGAGTATGAACTTTCAATTGCTGCTCAATTAGTTGATCCATCAACGATAAATATATCATGGGATGATATTGCTGGATTGGAAGACATCATACAGGAAATAAGAGAAACTGTTATTCTTCCTATTCAAAAAAGTGAACTGTTTTCTGGTTCCAATCTCATACAACCACCAAAAGGTTAGTAAAATTCTTATTATTAGATTGCTTTAGAAAAATAATTTCTAAATTTAATCAAGATATTTTTTGTCATGTTCTTAGTTTGTTGAGGTGAGGGGAGTATATTAGTGACTTAAAATTCTTTAAAATATGCATTGCCTATGAAACTTCAAACTTTTATTTCAAGATTTAACAAATAAATAAAGTATGCTAAAAATCAGTATATGATTCTCTTACTGTAATATTCTATTAAAAAAAAAGATTGAATATATTGAAAGTATTCTGCATCAAGGGAAAATATTTTGACTTGTTTTAAAGTTAAAGCAGTTAAGAAAATTAATTAATGTTTACAATTTTCTAAAACAAAACAATACTTTATTTGCTGATATTAGAATGTTGAATATCAGATACTATAGCTCTTGAATGATTACTAGATATAAAAATTAAATGCAGATTTATAAAATAACCATTCTTATGAAATTCTTTGTTGATTGAAGCAAAATAAAAGACTGCATTACAATTTGTATTTCAGTTTTATTGAAGTTTAATAAGAATAATTTTATTATATTATGTATTTGAAAAATTAGTTCTTTAGAGAATTAAAAAAAAAATTTAATAGATGTGATTTTTTAGATTTTTTTTAAAAAATAATTGAATCAGAAAAAACATTTTAGAAATTCATTCAAAATGTGTTTTTACCTCCTTTAAAAATTTATTTAATAATAAATATTTATAATTACCATTTCATATTTATATTTATAGATACATTTGTTTGATTTCGATTTCAAATATTTTATTATTTGATATAAACTTTTGTTTTTTCTGTCTTTTATTATTATCATTGAAATCCTACAATTACACCAGTGTTAAGATTTTTCTTTTTCTGCATAGGTGTGCTGTTACATGGACCACCTGGTTGTGGTAAAACTATGATAGCAAAAGCTACTGCTCGAGAAGCAGGTAACGATTATATATTTTGAAGTTATATTGTTCTGTAATGTCTGCTATATTTTACATTTAATAATATTCAGTTCTGTGTTAGGTGCTCGTTTCATAAATTTGGAGGTTTCTTCCTTAACGGATAAATGGTATGGAGAAAGCCAGAAGTTAGCTGCTGCTGTGTTTACATTGGTATATGCAGATACTTTGAGTACTTTAATTCTTTAACTATATAATTTTTGTGCATAAAAAATCATAAATGTTAATTTAATTTTCTTTATTATTATTTGCAGGCTATTAAAATACAACCATGCATTATCTTCATTGATGAAATAGGTAAGAAGATATTTCATCTGATAATCAACATGATTCTTCATGAATGAATATTCATATTGATTTTATTTATTATTGTTTAAAAAAAATCATGTTTAAAATAATACATTCTGTGTTCATTTTATTTAAAAATTCATACTTTCTTAATATGTTATGATAAAATTCTTCATTGAAAAAGATTTTAAAATGAATTTTATTTCTTTTGTTACATTAATACTTAGTAAAAATTTAGATAATTGGTAAATATTAAATTGCTACATCTCTTAATATTTAATGCTGTTAATTTACAATAGAACATATATTTTGTAGTATGGAAATTTAATATAAAAAAATTACTGCGAAGACAAGGTTTCCAAAAAAATTCTATATCTAACAAATTTTGTTTGAGCGACAAGGAAAAAATATCCATAGATTTATTTTGAAAAAATATAAAAAGAAGCAAGGAGAATAGTCTTTTGAATTATAAATATTTAATGTTTTAAAAATTTGTCTAAAAATATTAAACTTTAAAAAATTTCTTTCGGAGCTCTCCTAATTAAGTGTTAGGGATTGGAGAGGTGTCATTTTATAGCTTTTTTTTTTTGTGCTTATTCTTGTGGCATGCAACTTATTACAGATTTCTTAAAACAATTTTTTTTATTAAAGTCTTAATTTAAAATGATTTAAATCTTAGCAAGAAAGTGCACACACACACACATATGGATAGTTAGTGTTGTAAATCATCTATGTATTTTAGAAAAAATTGGGTTATTTGTTCAAAAATTTTAGGCAATTTTTGCAATTCTGTGAAATTATATATTAAAAAAAGAGCATGAAAGAGTCTGAAGTATTTAGTCATTGGTCATGGGAATGTTTCTATATAATGCTTAGAAAGGGTACATCTGTTGGCTATAACCAAATAAACATTTAGAAAGGAATCTAAAACTTTTAAATTATTTGTTTTCTGGTGAATTAAATTTAAAAACAAATTCCCTGAAAAGAATACCATATGAATTTCTCTTTTTATGAAGAATACTATTAATTTTATTGTATATAAATATATAATATATTACTGCATACAGATCAATATAAAATAATAAAATGAAAGCAACCTAATCATAAAAAAATATTATAATAATTATATAATTTTAAAAAATAAATGGAAAAGCAACTGTTTTTATATGAAAAATTATATTTGAAAGTGTAAAAGCTGATTAGATGAATACACAAGTATATATGCATAGTGTTCGGAGAGGCTCTCATTGATGAAATTCGTTATAAATGCTCTTAATAAACTTCATCAATTCCTGCAGAGTTGCAGAAGAAGTTTCCGACAATTGTTCTTTAAAAGACTTTCCAATGAACTCTGGTATTCTTATTTGTGCATCCCTTTAAATATAAAGATTTAATACACACTAATAATATTTAGTTAGTTTTTTCGAAATTATTCTGCCAGTATTAAAGGTTTTAAGTCATTAAATTTCAGGATTGTAAAATCATTTATGAAGTCACAAATTTCTTTAAAAAAAAAATTACAAAAACAGTCTGTGCCATTTAAATTGCTAGAAAATGGTGATTGTTTTATATGCAAGCTTATTTAAATATTTTTTGTTTGCAGATTCTTTCCTCCGTTCTAGAGATACATTTGATCATGAAGCAACAGCTATGATGAAAGCACAATTTATGAGTTTGTGGGATGGCTTGATAACAGATCCAGATTGCCAGGTTATTGTGATGGGAGCTACTAATCGCCCTCAAGATGTTGACAGAGCTATACTGAGACGTATGCCTGCCATGTTCCACATTGGCCTCCCAGTATGTTTTTGTTAACTGATATTTATTCTCATTGAATAATCTAACAATGCTCTTGTAAAATATTAATTCTGCAAACTTTTTAGCATTGAAAAAGTTCCTTTTTCTATACGTCTTTTTAGATAATAAATTAAAAATTAAATTTTTAAATTGGTATTACTTTTTAAAAATCTTTTTCTCTCTCCTTAATAAAAATTCTAAAACTATATCGTTTATTAAAAATTTATGAAACTGTTTTATTTTTACTCCGATAAGTATAATTGTTAGTAAATAATGTGAAATCGAAAATTATTAAAGAGAGAATAGCGTATGATATTTCTATAGGCACAATGGACTAATTTTTTAAGCTTCAGATATATGATAAAATTTATTTATAGTATCAGTTTTTTTTTTTTTTTTTTTTTTTTTTTGTCTGAATGATAGGGATCAAAATTAGACATTCCACTCTTGAATTAACTTAAGAAACTGTAATAGCAAAAAATGTTATTTTAATTATATATTATACATGTAAATCTTTTTACTATCAAGTTTAAAGATAATAAGATTGAAAAATCGCTAATATATTGGTTGAAAAAAAAATGAAAATTCTTTTTAAAATCCATGAAATTTTTTTAAAATATTGCCAACCCCCTATTAGGTTGATATTTAAAATAACATTTATTTTCAAATCAAATTTATATAATTATTGATATCAATAGCGAATCGAATTTAAACCTACAGATTAGTCAGCATATTGCAATGAAAGTTGTTGGAATTTGATCATGGCTTTTTTTTACAAATAAATTATTGGATTATGTTTATTTCATAATTGAAAATAACTTTGCCTAAATTCATTTTTTTGTTCAATGTTCTTTATTGAATTTATATTATTTTCCAAAGAATGAGTATTACTTTTGAAAAAATAATTCTTTTTATTTATTTATTAGAATCCAAAACAGAGATGTGGTGTCTTAAAACTTGTGTTAGAAAATGAAGTGGTAAGTTGGGAATCTATTTTATAAAATATATATATATACTATCAAGTATTCTGATTATTACATTGCTTGTACTTGATTTCTATACAGTTGCTGTGAAATAATATTACCTTGTTATTACTATCCTAAAAATGAAATATTCAAAGTTGCAAAAAATTACTGTTTTTATTTTGATTGTAGACTATTAGACTATTATTTTGATTATAAACTGTTTATTTCAGTCTTTTTTGGTTAGATATCTTCATATTTTACTCAGAAATTTCAAAAGCAAACATTAAACTGGAATATATTCCTTATCGATACCTATAAAATATATTACTAAAATTAAATCAAGGTCAATAATAAAGAAATATTAAGTTCCCAAAATCAATGTATTAAATCAGTTTTCAACTTTTATTTAGTGATTTTTTTAATTCAAGATTGAAATATTTCGATATCTATTCAACTTTTTAGCTCTTTTTTTCAGATTGCTGAGGATGTGAATATTGAAGAAATAGCTAAGCTTACTGATGGATTTTCTGGGAGTGATCTACGTGAGCTGTGTCGCAATGCAGCTTTGTATAGAGTCCGAGACTACTGTAATGCAGAGTTGAAAAACAAAAATGAAACTGATGGGTATGTTATAACGTTTTTATAACAATTTTGTGAAAGTTTGGGCATTTATAATATTTAATTCAATGCCATTTGGGTTAACGATTCTTTGATATTTGTCGTTTTTTTATTGCATTTCAAAATTAGATTTTAGATAATTGTTGCTCTTGAAATTTTTATTTAAACAAAATAAATCAAGCTCATCGAATTTTTACTAATGTAGGAAACATATGCTCAATTAGTTGTTATAATATAAACTTTTATTCCTCACTATTTCATTTGGCAGTCATGGTTAAAGTATTGCTTATCTTTCCCAGGAAGGGTGGTGCATAAATTTGTGAAGATTGATTTCTGAAATTTTCTGTTGATAGTTATTAAACATTAAATTATTTATGGTAAAATAGATTATTTTGATTCTTGAATAGAAAGCAAGATAAAAGTAGACACTGCCTAGGAATTTTAATTGTGTAATATTGGTTGCACATTAATCTGTTTTGAGATTTTTCATATAGCTTTGAAGTATTAAATATTACAATTTTTTTCTTATATTTAACTTTAAAAAATCTAGTGCTGGCATCAATCTTAATAATTTTTGATTTTGTTGCGTAAAATATCAGATATTTTAATTAAGTTCTTAAATTATGTCTAAAAATGTGATATCTATTGTTCAATGTCAGTGTTAAAGATACATTATGCACATCTTTGCAAAAATGCTGTTGCTGTAAGAACAGTTGGCTTTGCCTGATTCCATAATGTGGGAGCGTTTCTTTCCAAGTGCATTCATTTTGAAGGGGTTAAAGATTGATTGTAAAATTCAAAATGGCAATTTCATATTGTTTTTTTCTTCTGCATGTACATTCTTGCAGTTTTTGTAAAAGATTTAAAAAATTTGTATTATTATTCCAATAATTTAAGAAAGTAACTTATTAAACAAATTATTTAGCAGCATTTTTAAGAATTCTAACATTTTATTTCAGAAGACTAGAACAATCATCTAAAAAAATCAAGAAAGTGAACACTAAATATATATCAACTGAATTATTGTGAAATTGAATAACTGAGCACTATTTTGTAAAAATGTTTTTAAAAGAAAAAAAAGATTATTAATATTTACAAATTAAATAAGAATTTTTCTTTATAGTTCTCCAGATGCTGAAGTGTTTCATGACGCTCTACGACCTATAAGCATGGATGACTTCTTAAATGCTTTGGGTCGAATGAAAGATTCTAAGGTTCATACTAGTTCAAAATATAGACCCCGAGTTCCTGATCTTGATTAGTGAAATCCACTTTGGCACATATAGGTTTTTCAAGTTCACAGTCTCTCAATAGCTTAGCAGCTTTCAGACCATCATTATATCTAGTTATTTTTCATCTCCATATATCTGGCCTTCAGCTTTTTTTTCCGTGGGAATTACAATGCTTACCTGTTATGTATATATATATGATTTGACTTGAAATAAATTGTACATATATAGTGAGTATCTTACATGGGAATGCATTTATATTTTTGCTTGTGATTGAGAGAATGCACACTTGTTTAAATATAAAACAATTTATTTCCATAAACACAAAAAGTCCAGGGACGATATGAACTGCACTTATACAATGAACTAAAAGTTATTTTTTATTATGTCACAAGTTTCACAATAGAAGCTGATGGATATAATGACTAGCTTCAATGATTAATCACTCGGTACAGTGATAGAAAGCTAATAAATAATTAATACAATAAGTTACTAAAACAATATATATTTATAAATCTAGCAATTTGTCAGGGAATTATTATAACTGCAATGTATAGAAAGTATATTGTATCTAAATATTAAATGCATATAAGAAAAAACAAACAAACAAAATGATTTTTACTCATTTCAACTTGTGGTTCATTTAGATCCCTGTGCATTCTGTTTGAAAAATATAAATAAATAATAATCTGTTATAACCTAAATGCCGAGAGAAATGCATGAGTTGTATGATAATGAAGCAAAATATATACAAAACTTGGATGAAGTATATCGGAGATTGATCGTGCACAGCTATTTATTCTCTCAGACTGGACAAGTTGTCAGTTCTTATCATCTAGAGTATAAGATCAGTAAAAAAAAAAAGTGTTTTTAAAATCTTGCTGCTAGTTTACATTTGTTGCAAGAATAAATATGTCAACTTGTCAATTAAAAATTATCTCTAGATGATAGGACCTTTTCATATATTACATAACTGAATGTTTTAAGTTTGAAGCCACAGGTAGTAATATAAAAATCATAGATGACTCTTGATGAAAGAATGAAGACTTTGAATCCACTTAAAAGAAAATATCCCTGAAACCATGGAATCCTTTAACCTTGGTCTTCACTGTCGCTGTCTGAAATTAGATATGGAATAAATTATAAGAATATGGTCAATTTTAAAAAGTTGGTAAATCAGGTAAACAATTAAGATAAACTATATTTTTGAGAACACTATTAGCTAAACAGTTTTTCAAATTGAAATAAAATTAATAATTTTCTTATGATTAAGAGGCAATATTGAAAAGTATAAATTGCTTCATCCATTTTAATGGTTATTTTATTCTTATAATTTTTTTAAACCAATATTTTGTTGAAAAAAAAAGAAACATTTCCCTTTTGAAGCGATCATGACATTCTCCCTTATTTTAATTATTTGTTTTTCATGTCTTCAACCAACCTATTTGAATTACTTTCTATAATCTGTGATGGGATCTTTTTACTCTACCCTCATATTTAATTTTCATTGTTTATTGGTCGCCCTTTTATTTTTCTTGCTTTTTTTTTTTTTTTTTTTTTGCTTGTGTTAACATTACTCTTTTAAAGCAGAACTTTACCTTTCATATCTTACTCAAATTCATTTGTTTAATATATCAATTTAATAAAACCCCATCTTGATATACTTGCTGGATTCATTCTGAATGCTTTTTAACATATTTGTCATAATAAAACCTATTCTGGCACAAATTTGATTTCTAATTCAGTAAATAAAATCACCCATTTAATGCAAATTCTTTTTCCATAAGTATTTTTTTTAATTTTTAAACACATAAATGTACTTATATAATTTTTTGTTTACAAATTTGGCAAAAAACATGAAATTATAAGCAAATATAATCTAAAACTCTGTGATAGATCTATTTGACAAATATATTCATTAAAAAAGTAATAAATTTTACATTGTTGATTTATTAGCTATTTTGTGCAAATCATTCTTTTATTAATCATTCTTTTTGATGTTTAAGCTCAAATAAGACATTCTAGAAGAAATATAGTTCTATTATTAAGATATTAGAAAGGCACAGAAAAAGGCTATAAAGGTAGAGGGAAATCACACATTTTTGTTATGTGTCAAAGGTGTTATAGTTTGTCATGTTGTTTACATTTTTGGAGTTGCTCACTCTGCTGCTCAGAATGGTTTATGAATGTAAAAAGAGGAAGCAGTATTTTTCTAATAAAAATTTAATATTCACATGGAACATGCTAGTGTATTTGTCTTGATAAAATAATGGTAATTTTTGAGACTTTCTATGACAATTCATATGTATTTCTTATCTAAAATAATTTTCCCCTACATCAAATATTAATGTTACACATCAAAAGAAAAAAAAAATTTCTACATATTTTTATTTTTTAAGTATTGCCATTATTATTTTTAAAGATAAAAAGTTAAGAACATGCTATTAAGATTTCAAAGTGAAATTTATCTGCATTTTAATTTTCTGAGAATTCTCACTTGGGAAATTTGTGCTAAACAATTCCTTTTGTATGATAAATTTTTAACATATAAAAGACAAATTTTAAAAGAACGCTAGATTATATAATATCTATTATATAATATCTATTATATAATCCTAGTAAACATTTTCAAATTTTACTTTTACTTTAAAAACCCTTTGAACAAGTTCCATGTGAATGTATAACATATGTATTTATGAATTGCTCTTACTGAAGATATTCAGACAGAAAAGAAGAGTATATAAAGGAGAAGGCATTTGAAATAAAAGAATACCTTTTTTCCCTTGGTATTGATGTCTCCTTAACCTGTCGTATAAGTCTTCTTTATTGCCATAAATAGAAGCGTTGCTGCGAGCTAAACTGTTTCCTTTCCCATGATGTAAACTATCTGTTGAATGAAATGATTTTGTACATTAAAATGAAATAAAAAGTTCTTAATTTGTATCATGTTTGTTTCATGTAAAATGCTTTTCTTAACTTTTTTTTTTTCAGATATATATATATATTATAAGCAGGGAGATAATGACACTATGCATTTCTTCCTTATGAAGATTTGTAATAATGTAATTTTCATAATATTTCTACTTCTGGTGTTGAAATATTTAATTTTTAAAAGTGATGTTGAAAATTTAAGAAGTAAACAGTGCAATATGCCATGGTTTGAAGTGTTAAATTTTGAACACACATTTTGTGGTATATTTGTATTACTTTTAAAGCTTAATCATACTTTGTAAAATAATATTATTTTTAAAAGAGAAGAATGCAAAATATGTTCTAAAAACAATCATCAATTGCTGTAAGTTTATTATTACACAAAGGGGTTATTTGTAATTTCTTGTTGCATTAAAAAATGTAAATTTGAAATAAATAGTTTAATAGTTCAGATTCTGTTTGCTTGGAGAAAAGAAAATTTCAGCTAATAAGCTATCGGTGTTATATGACAATTGCAGAGCTTGTTTTTTAATGGAGTATATTTTTACGATGAATATGCAGCAAATTGTATTTAAAGGCATTTTACATTTCTAGTTGCTTAAAAGAGGAAACTAGCTTACCTTTCATGTAGGTCTCATTGTAAAAGTTGGGCATCTCCCAGCCATCGTCGTCATCATCATAATAATGAGCATAGGTGCTATGATGTGAAGGAGCTATACTTTCTGCATAAGGTGCTGGAGCTCCATAATAGAAGTTCGTCTGAGAGCTGCTCAGATCGATTGGTGGCTCAGGCATTTTCTTTGGTAGATTCTTTTGCGCTGAAGACCTAATTTTAATATATGCAATGATTGTTTTTACCAAATCAGCTAAGTTCTAGTGTAATAAAAGTTATGAGTACTAGCGTATTAGACCGTCTTTGCCAAAGATCGCTAATGGTTCAGTAACTCATTGGCGACGGATTTAAATTTGGCGATCAAGATCAACTAATTACACCATTGTCGGATTGCCATAATAGGCGGTTTAGCAACTAATTGGCGATAAAGTTGGACGGTCTAATACGTAAGTACCAAATTATGAGTTTAATAAAGAAATATCAAAAAAGCTATTACTTAGTTTTTAACTTCATGTGTTCTTAACATATTAGGAGCAAACAAACAAAATTAATTTTATTGCTATTAAATGATAAACATCTTATGATCTGAATTATCATTATTGGTTAAAACTTAATAAAAGAACTATGATTACTATGTATATGAAAAATATAGTGGGAAATTAGATGACAATAGAGTGATTAGTATGCATACAAGACTGCTGTGGCAAAATAAATGTTTTTGGCTATTATATATATTTAGCAAATTATGATATGGAATTAAATATATTTTCTTATATAGTAAATTCAATGTGATGATAAACTGATTGATTTAAATTAGCACTTGATAACTTCATGGTGGGGAAAAATGTCCTAATTTTCATTTTGGTGGCTGTTGTATTTTAGTTCATCTTTGGAATTTTAATAATTTAATCTAAATTCTTCCTCTGGATATTTTCTGTTGGATCCCCACTAGAGGCATATCAATAGATGAAAAATGCTTCTTTGTTGGCTGTAAAATATTTATCCTGTCTGATAAATGCAGATGTTTGAAGTTTTTTCCCAATTTATATTTTTCAAATTTTGTTCTGGAAAACTTGAAATTGCCATCTATATATTTTCAATAATATGAAAGCGTAGTCATATTGAACATTTTATATTATAAAGAAATTTATATTCTTAAGGCAATAGAAATATAAATCGATTTATTCAATATTAATTCTTATAATACAAATTTGAATTATAAATTTTAAAAAAATGCTTCCTTACCTAACGCAAATCATCCAAATGAGAAGTACTAGAAGTATTATGAATATGACAGCACCAGCTATACCTCCAGCAATATACACAAACTCTGCCTTACTTTCGCACCGACTGCCATGGAAATTGGTAGCACAGTGGCAGATTGGTTCGTGAGTTTCCGCATTGACTTCACAAGTTCCTCCGTTTATGCAGTAGCTTTCGCATACAGCTGACAAGGAGGAAAAAAAATATATTACAATGGAACAAAAAATATTTAAATGATAAGTATTCTTAAATTCAATGATATGAGACCTGTCGTATCATTTGTATAATTTGTGACTAAAAACTTTTTTTTTTAATCTTCTGAATGACGTGGAAGTACAGATCTATTTATCTTTTTTTATTCTGTATTTATTTTTGTCTTGCAGAGGTGTGGGCTTGCTCTTTAACACGTTGGCTGCTACACACGTTTGCAATGAAATCTCCATTAGGCCATGCGTACCACTGTATGAAGTGTATTCTACTGGATATTCCCACCGATATTTTAAAAATGCGAATTACTGATTGCATTACTCCCAGCTGTGTATGGAATGTTTTAGATTCTGCATGATTTCCTTAATAAACCAGTTGTTTATACTAACGAATATTCTATTATAAATTTAAGTTTATATTAACAAATATAGTTTTTATTAATTTATATTCAATAGTTTTATTACTTCCTATGCGAAATATCTTTTCGAACGCATCTGAATATCCTGCTCAAATAGTCGAATAAACGTCATCCCAGTATTTGTGAAGCACCCCTATACCGTCAGCCAAATATGGGTGACGTGCAGTCAACGGGTTCAAAGTTTTTATCATATATGATTGAACTAAAATTTTTGGTATTAAGTCTATCTGGGAAGAGAGAAAAAAAAATCAGAATTGCAATTTTGAATATCAAATCTAATATTCCAAAAGGTGCTTGCGAAAAAAATGACATTCCCTTATGTAGTAAAAATTTTAATTCCATAATATTTGGTTTAAAATATTAAATGTAATGAAATGAAATAATTTGAAATTTAATGTGTTGGATGATAAGCGGATAGCACGGTGAAGTTAACAATTGTCGTATTTAATGCGCGTCTACATCATTGAGTCGCCGATAGAGGGCGCCACGACAGTTGAACGAAGCTATGCGTGAAGGTTGCGTTTATCCAAGGTCGGTCGTGTTAGCATTGTTAGATGTATTAGCGGATAGCGCTAGGCCCGAACTCCCAAGCTTTTGGTTAGTACGCCGAGTATCATACCGATCAAGCAAAAGGGACCTTTCAGCTTGAAGGATATTAATTGGCTTATATAGCAATCACCACAAATGTATTAATTTTATTTTTATTTAAGTACTTATATCTTTTACGTAAAATAATATTTGGAATTAAGACTATTTGATATTCCTCCCTTACAATGCTTCTGTCATTGATTTGAAGAGAGATTTGTAATGGAAGAATTTGAAAAATTTGGCGTTCATCTACCTGTAAGTATATTATAAAAAGTTCTGTAACAAATATCTACTTATGCACCATTTAAAGTGAATATATTTGGTAACAAGCCGCTTTTGGCGACCAGTTGGTTCGCAAGTATTTCGCTAAATTCTCAAGTATGCTCGCTAAAATTCTCATATAATATTTTATGTAGCTGTGTTTCATAACAGGTTTTCACCAAAATATTTTTAAACTAAGCAAATTTTGATAATCATATAATTCATTTATAGTATTATTAAGTATTATTTTCTTTAGATGTTCTGTTCATCGTAGTACTCATCTTACTCTTTCTATCCGCGCAATGATTGTCCCGGAATTAATATTTTACTTAAATGGTGGAGGGAAAGGTCTAAAATTCTACGTTTTTATAGAATGAGAGTAATGAGATTCAAATTTTTATAAATGTAAACACTCTAAACAAATACAGACACAATTGGTTTTCGAGAGATGCGAAAGTTTAAAAACATCTTGGAAAATGCCGCTCACGGAGGAAATAATGGTGACACACACTTCTTTTTTCTTTTCTATCCTTTTTTTCTTCACTACTTTTCTTTCTACAAACCCTTTTTACCCTTTGCTATTCTTTTTTTTTCTTCCCTGACCAGACTTTATTTTAGGCAAGCATGGATTAAATATCCATATAGACTAACAATAAAAGCAACTATTTTCTTTCTTTTTTTACACATCCCGTTATCTATAAATGAAAAACAACTGACTTCGCGTATTTCTTTCTAAACAAATTATAATTTATTACTTCCTGCTATCTTACTCAATTGGCGTGGGGGAAGGAAATGAAGAGTTTTGGCGGGAAAGTAAGAAAAGTGTCGTTTTAACCATTTTCCTCGCAGTTTTATCATTTTTCTCTCCATTACGAAAATATTAATTAACGAAATTATTAAAAAAAATAGCCACATCGGTCGAGCCGTTCTCCAGTTTTGCGCTTAGCAACGCATTTCGCGATCCATTTTTATTAATATAGATGTTCTGTCTTATCCAAAACATGAAAGTTAAATACACTTACAAACACATTCCCCAGTTCTGTTTTCGAGACGGTATTTCGGCTGACAGTCGCAATTGTATGAATCGATATCCTCTCTGAATACGCAGAAGGCATTTGCTTGACAGAGGCGCATCTGGCCATCGACTAGGCAAGGATTGGTGCAGGCGGATTCGGACGTCGCCCCTTTCGCCCCGGTGGTTGTGTCTTGTGGACAGGGTCTACATTCCGATTCTTGCTGCTCGTGGTCCATGTAAGTTCCTTTGGGACACTCGACGCAGTGTTTGCTGCTGTCCATGAAATAACCCGGATTACAGAGTTCTGAAAAACAACAACAACAATGTGTAATATAATTCTGTATCTTTAATCGTAGTTTTTTAGACATAGCACTGCATTATTAAATTTTAAGATTTGCTCCATACCTTCTGAACATTCAGCTTCTGATTTTGCGCTGATGGATGGTGTTGTTCTTTGTGGTGGACATTTGATGCAAGATGGTGCACCTTTTGGTCTGAAAAAGCCTCTCATGCACGGTTCACAGTTTCCGTCCTTAGTCAATTGAAATCCGGCTGCGCATTCCTCTGTGAAAGAAAATTTGGTTATAAAACTTTTGTGCACTTAACAATCGATGGGAAATGTAAGAAACGTTCATTATGAACAGACATCAGTGGTCTTGGTTCATTGTAAAATCGCCATCTTTCTTCAGCTTTACATCGTATTTAGTACGGAAATATGTGTTGTTGTGAATAATGCCACTTGCCTTGGGACAAGCCCCGCTGATACATCAGCAGATTTTAAGCCGAAGATATGCGTCTCTTGTTTTACAAGTAGCGCCATCTAGGGCCAAGAGTACGACTTAGCTACACACACGTCACAACCCTTTTTAGAGGGCGGACTACATTCATGCATATTCATTCACTCATCTCGGGTCGTAATTTAGCACTGGAACAGAGAACGATCACCTCTGACCCAGTGCCCCCAGTGGTATTACTCTCGATTTGGAGAACTTTGCGACCACGAACAGATTTAACGAGCGCCAATCGCCACACACTCGGGGATTCTTTTGGACGGTGAGCTTCGAACCTGTAACATCAGGAGTACGAGTTCAACGCTCTACCAACCAGGCCATCCCGGGCCACGGAAATATGTAATAACCCTTACCTCTACATTCTTGAACAGATACAGCCCTATCGCTTTTCGTTGTCAAATCGGATCCACAAGGTATGCAGCTGAATGCTCCTTCATTAGGCTGGTAAAAACCATGACCGCAAGGTCGACACACATTAGCCTCGTCATCGTAGTATAATCCAGGCAAGCATCGCTCTGTGTGAAGAATATGTATGTAAATAAAAGCACAATTTTAAAAATAAATTTTATGTTTTAGTTGTAGCTACATGCACAAATCGGATAGGTTTTTTTAAAATGAATATTTGTGGAAAACGCAGTATTTGGATAAGAAATAAAGTTTTATGTAGATTTATATAGGAAGACTACCTTTGGTAAAAAAGCACAACATTCACTTACAGTGGGTCTCTTCCCACATCGGACTTGAAAGTAATGAGAGAGCTGACGCCCTTGCTGTGGCGCCTACCGCTGATGAAGTTGGTAATGTCCGCCCTCTCACGTATTCAGAGATCTCCTCAATTGCAAAAGTGAAGACAAATAAGCCTTGGCGTGTTTCTCCGAATAACTCTTGGTACTTTAGAGATTGTCCTGGAGGGACCCTCCAGACCAGAGGCGATAGAAAACAAAGTACAGCCCTCTCTCGATTCGTCAGTGGACACATTAAAGGCCTCACTTTTCACCTGGGACAAAAGTACTTCCCGGACTGTCATTGGCGTAAGAGCGCCCCAGCTTCCCTCACTCACATTTTAAATTTTCTAAATTTTACAAAGCATGACATACTCAAAGGCTCAGTTCTATGGATGGACTTTTTGGAAATATTGGGTTTTATGGAGATGGTCTAGCACTGCTGGGCCATCTGAGATTAGTAACAACACCTTTGGTAATGGTTTTCATGACACGACTTAAAAAAAAATCCCAGAAATCTTCGGCCATTATGGTTCCTAGAATCAAAAACTAAAGAATGCAAATGCATGCAACATATTTTTTCTGATATCAGACCAAAAAGTAGACAGATTTGGAATTATTTTCAATTTATTTTCCCACCGGTGGACATGTTTATACATGGGGATAAAGGCGGAACGCATCTGCCCGCATTGAGACGCAAGAGAAAAAATGTACGGAGTTTTTCCTTTAGAATTTTTATTAGAAGATTATTATAGGGATTTCCTTTGCAGTGTCGATTCAAGACGGAATTGTATGTCGTGGGTATCAGAAATTTTTATCTCTTCTTTTGTATAATGAGAACTGTATTAATCATCAAATTTTGGACATGTATTAGAAATAATTAAATAAAAAAAGTGGAATTCGGATTACTAAATTTTAAAGTGAGGTAATATGGTCTAATTTAAGATAAAAACAGGAAATTAATTAGTTTTAATATTGAATTAATTTAAGTATATTAAAGCACATTTTAAATGTGGTCCTTCTTTTTATTTACCTTTGCATTCTTGAACTGATCTGGCTCCAATGCTTTCTGTGATACCTTGTTTTTCCCCTATTTTGGGGCAAGGCTTACATGTCAAATGTCCTGTACCATCTTGATATGTACCAACTGGGCAAGACAAACAACTTCGAGACGAATTGTCGTAAAATGAACCAAGTCCGCATTCAACTGAAAACAAAGTAAGGAAATCGTATTCATTAACAAAGTATATTATAACATTGGCACATTGTTATAACTTTTATTCTGTATTTGTTTTTGCTAAAATTTGTATTATAGCTTATGTTTTTATATTTAGTGTATTAATTGGATATGAAAAATTCTCCGATGGAATTATTCTGAAACAAATATTATTACCTAGAATTTTATTAAAAAATATATAGGGAAATTCTAAAAGTTTTAAATAAAAGTTAGTAAATAAAACTTGAAATATCCACAATTATATCTTTTTTTTTTTTTTTTTTTTGCCAATTTAAAATAATTTTTAATGCCAAAAATGGAAATAAAATATTTATTGAAAGCTTCGAATAATTTAAATGACTCGCAACATTGTTTGCTTTAATCTTGGTTGGGAACATAATTTTAAGCAGTCATAAATATGATGTTAGAATATTCTATTTATTATACTAAAATGATAAATTTTTGAATAAAAATGGAAAAAAATTCCTATTCAGAATGTTTAATATAATGTTTCTAAAGTTTAATGAAATATTAAATGAGTTAACAGAATATTTACAAGTTTCTATTAAATTATTTAATTTTTTAAATAACTTACAAACGAAATCTAAAAAATCGTTTTCCTTTTTTTGGAAAAAAATCTTTTTCTTTTTTTTATTAGTTAATGGAATATGCATAAGGCAATTGAGTTATTTAATAATACAAAAGACTTACCACAATGAGGAGCAACGACAACTTGACCAGCTGGACATGTGTAATCAGTGACCATTGCAAGAGACGTGAGATCCGGTAAAACATTCGGTAAGGTATCTTGAATATCAAACGCCTGATTTTGCAATATTGCTGATTCAAGAACCTTTTGTACCGTGGACTGCTGCTGAGTGTTGATATTCACAACTGGATCTCTGATGATGGAATACAATAATTTGAATGAATAATTCAGAATTACATTAACATTTATAATGAATGAGTATTAAAATGTATTCGATAACAATATATATATCTTTATTTTGTTTATTTAAAAAGTTATAGGAGAGAGAGATTAAATTGAAGTTAAAATTGTTCTCTGATTAGCTATTCACGAAGCAATTTTTGCTCGCGGGTTACCGTCTCTGTTTATACGTAAAATTTTTTTTCCTATACACAATATAGAAAAAGAATTAAAGTATTAAATTAGACGAATAATAATTAAAAATACATTAAAACATACTATTCTGATTTATTTTTAAGGCATTAAACTTGTGTTTAAACGCTTTTTTAAAAATTCTAATTAAGCTTACAGTTTTTCATTCTTTAAAATCTTCAATTCATTCCTCTTAAAATATTTTATTTGCACGAATTTGCAATGGTCTTCCAAGTTTGACCTTAGTATTCGTAAAGCACTATTGTAAACGTTGAATCAGTTCGATATTTTTTTAAAATTCGTAATCCATTAAAAAATTAGATTTACAAAGAACTATTTATTAATTTTTTTGGAAAGAATTAATTTTTATGTTTCGGATCACGGAGCTATAAAATGAATCCTTATACTCGTCCGTATATTCCATGAATCCTTAATAATAGCGCATCTAAATCCGTATTCTAATTCTTTTCCAAGGGCGAAGAATTTGTTATGTTTTTAGCGTAGAGGGCTCGGATTGAATGGACTTTATTTAAGAATAACACAAACAAATTTATTTAATGATGACTTGATAAAGGAAAACTTCAGATAAAAGTCAATCCAGCAATCAACAGTCACTAACAGCGTAAGTACGTCTTATGCACAATAAACACAGACTGCAAAACAGGTATCGTATAGCACAGCAACAGTAAATCACGGAAAGCTCAATTATACAACGTTAACAGCAAATGTAAACACTACTCACTAATAACAAGCGAGAGAAGTAATCAGGTCGCTACTCTTTCGAGCGGAACCGCCGAAACTGCGGCAACCCGTCCCTTATATAGCCGTGCGAGTGAGCGCCCAAAAGCACGCGGAGTTTCGTGAATGATCCTGCGGCTACCAGACTATTCTTTTCGGCTGGCGCGAAGTTTTTCTTCAGCCGTTGTCAACGCCTTCTCCTTCAGCGCGCTTTCGCGGCGCTCGGCCGCTTGTAACAAGTTAATTATATGTAGTCCCTAGAGGCCTAGTATTCTAAATGGATGGCTAACAAATTGTATTATACCTCAAATATCAAATTAATTACACCACACCATTGGTCTACATATGTGAAACTCAAGGATTCTGCCTTATTTTCTTAAAATTGGAATCTAACTTCTCTGCTTACAGGAGTCATTTCAAGTAATGGTTCTATCAGATGCACTTGTAGTAACTTGACGCTATTTTATATTAAATCGTGGCGTAACATCTTTTTTCCTTTTGTAATATGCAGAAAGAATTCTAATATTAAATCGGAAACCATGCACTTTAAAATTATCACAAAGTTTAAACTACAGCAGTTTAATTTCCATTGCATTTTCATTTTGCCTGAATTTTTAAGTTATTAAAATGAAAGGAAGAAAATCGGTAGATCAATATTTAACAAAACACCATTTAGATCAGAATTGTTAACAATTTATCAGGATATCGTTAAAAAAAAGAGGTAAAAAACACAACTACTTACTTGTTGGCCGGGAATTCGATTTCGACGACGTAAAGTTCATTGTTCTCCAACTGTCTTTTTTTCACAGGAGCTTGCTTACAATTGACTTTGACTTTAAGACCCGAACAACTTCCCGGAGTGTTATCCGAGCAGATTCTCCACTCACGATTGACTTGAAGCAAATTACTCTCGATTCTGGACTGGAGAATTTTCTTCCCTGACTCGGAGCAGACGACGGAAGATGGGAAGTTCATATCGATTTTGAATAACTTTTGGGCGGGTTTTCTTGCTAAAAAAGATAGAATAATAAAATGGAATTTTAGAATAAAGGAAAGAGAATGAATGATTGCAAATTTGCATTTCGTCGGTTAATTATTCTATATATTATTACTGTTTTTCTTCTTCAAGAAATAAGCGAGATGGTATTTCAAAATATATTTCTTTGCGATTCGTTTTAATACACTCACTCTTATAGCACATATATATTGTGCTATAAGAGTGAAATATTGTATTATATATTGTAAAATATTCGAAATATGGTATAACATTGTTGAGTATTAAATGATATTTACGATTACGATTGATTTTGTACGATAGGATGATTAAATATACTAGGGTAGTAATTAAACATATGAAAAAAAGAAAGAAAGAAAATAGTGAAAGATGAAGAAAAATAAATTGTAAGAAAAATAAATAGAATAAAAGAAATGGCCATTTTTTTTTTCAAAAATTTTAATACTATATCTTTTGTTTAAGGCATAAAACAAAAATCTCCATAAAATAACGAATTGTGCCAAAAATAAACACCAAGACTAAAATATTACTAAGTGAATTATAAAATAATAAATCAACACAAAAAGTTTGAGATATTAAAAGCACTGTAGTTTTTTTCCAAAATTTTTAATACTATTTCTTCTGTTTAGAACACGAAATAAAAATCTTCATAAAATAACGAATTGTTCCAAAAATAAACACCAAGACTAAAATATTACTAACTGAATAATGAAATAATAAATTAACACAAAAAGTTTGAGATATTAAAAGCACTGTAAAATGTGTGTGTGTATGTGTGTGTGTGTTTCCAAAAATTTTAATACTATTCCTTCTGTTTAGGGCATGAAATAACTTTCATAAAAGAATGAATTGTTCCAAAAATAAACACCAAAACTAAAATATTACTAATTGAATAATGAAATAATAAATTAATACAAAATATTTGAGATATTAAAAGCACTGTAGAATTGTTACATGAAAGAAAATTAACCGACATCAATAATGCTAAAATTCGATTCTAAAAATGCTGTAGCTCGCATGTCTGCGAATTTTAACGTTTCTGCAAAAAATATATCTTGCCCAAAAACTTTTTATTTTTAATTATATTTTATGATATTTTTTATAAAGTCTCCGTTTTATCTTTAGATATGTCAGATAGTAAAGATGCATTTATTAATTCATAGAATTATTAAAACGATAAATTTTTAATTTTATCTTCGAATATTAAAATTTTTATTTAGCAGAAAGGAAAAAGAAAATTGAATTTAATCCTAGAATTGAATTTCTTCTAAATATTATTTAACATAAAATTCCAATAAAATGAATTTCGAACATTCAGGACATCCATGTTAATTCTTATTTTGAAATATTACCAGAACATGCTGGGAATACCAAATTAGAACCATGACCAGACGGTGGATGCCATGTTCCTTCAGCTCCACATGTATAAAATTTGGCAACAGGTTGTGAGAATTCCAAATTCGAATTGCACGTGATGCTGCACACTTTGAAGCGGCCATTTGGACCCCAGTCAGAACAATGTCTTTGACCATTAACAGGAGGTGCTGGTAAGGGACAAAACTCCTCTGCAAAACACCATTAAAACATATTTAACACTGATCTAAACAAAATTGTAGCGAAATTATTAAATAGTCATTTGAATCAATTCAACCAATGAAACTTACTCAAGATATGAATACGGAAATCACATCTGGCCGTGTTGCCCTCTGCATCTTTGGCAATGTAAGATAACTGATGAATACCTCTGCTCAAAGTTTGGCCTAAAAATAAAATGTAATTATTTATCAGTGGACAGTTTGATATTTTGTATTGTAATAGTTATCGATTATTTATCAATTAGGAGAAAACTATTTGAAGTTTCTATAAATGATAATATACTTGAGGGAAGTATTGTTCCCAAATTGGCCACGTTGTCCCAGGTAGGTTCTGTGTGCTTGCAATGGATTCCCTCTCGTGTTGGTATCCATGGCAATGAAGTCGCTGATCGACTTGCCGTGGAAGGTAGTAAACTCTCAACGCCTCCATCATCTGTTTTTAAAAGTCTCCGAGATTCATTCCATGTTTGTTGACTAAGTAAAATCAATTTTGAGGATTCCTCCTGAACATGACTGGTACGCTATGGTTTATCTTTGCAGAAGATGTGCCCAATCTGCCTTAGCTAGGCTAAGGTCTGGCCACATTAGAAGTCTGGTCTTCGACGGTCCTAATAGGACCTTTTCTACTTGCCCTTGCTTGGCTATTGCCTCTCCATCTCATTTTATTTCTTGTATCGGTGCCTCTTTGAGGCAACTGTCGGATGAGAGCGAGAGTGTTTTTGACCTTTTGGTGAGATAAGATCTTTTGGACTTGGTCTAGGGGTCTAGACCATGGGGATCAGCAGCAACAACAACATAAACGATGATTATTATGATTTTGAAATAGATCATGTATCAAAATATTATAGTATAAGCGTGTCAAAATCGGACAAACTATGGCGTTACATTAAATGCAGAATTTTGTATCACAGATAGTGTTTTTTATCAGAATGCTTTTGTAAAATTATATGGATTCTTTTAATTGGCAGACATTCTCTTTAATCATAAAATATAATATCATGTTGCTATGGATTTTTCATTAATGAACGTTAATAACAGCTAAATTGTTTCAAAGGAATGCTAATTAGAACTTTCGATTAGCATTTCTTTGAAACAATTTAGCTTTGTGTTTTTTTCCCTTGCAAAAAGTAAAACCGAAATAATTCTTAGACTGAAAACAATTTAGAATTATATTGTATAACTGCAAACAATTTTTTTTTATTGGAAACGACAATAAAACATATTTCGAGCGTCTTTAAGGATTTTTTCATTGGATCCAATTTTAATAAGATTTGCATGAATATGACATATATAAATAAACATTATTTTTCATGCAGTCATAGTATTAAGAAGTTACATTATGATATTTTTACACATAGCAATAACTGTCTATCTACGATTTATTAATTAAATTAAATTATACCCTGATTTATTTAAATTATTTGGGTTTGATTATTAGAAGCTTGGTATTTATTGGAATGTTTGCATCTTCTAACATAAATGATATTTTACAATAATAATAAAAATAATTTTGTGCAATATTTTTGAAAAAAATTTACAAGACCTTTTTAAAAATTTAAAACGAATCAAATTTGTTTTTAACTCAACTTACCTGGTGTATATCCTCTGTGTTCCATAACATACAACGTGTGCATCGAATCAACGAATGAAGGCTCTTTCCATGTCACTGCTGCGCTTGTGTTCGATGTGACCACCCATATGTCTTGAGGACATTCTACGGGCTTAGGGGCCGACTTATCTTGTATCTGAGTGGCGCAAGATTCACCTGTGAAACCTGCAGGGCAGACATATTCTCCACAGGTGCCGGGCCCCTCTCTCTCAATGGTGCCGTCAACTCTGCAGAATAAATTTTTATTAATGCAATAAATATAATAATAAAATTTTTATCCAATTTATTTATGTGAATAAATTTTAACTTTTCTTTCTTTATTTTTTAATATTTATAATATAACCAGTGGCAACTCAAGTTGACTGGAAAGTTTCAAACGATTTCATTATTGTTTAAAAGCGAAATAAAATCGCGCGTATAGTCTGTAGAAATAATAGTTTTCTATTTCTAGGATTCTATTATGGAAGTAAATATCATTTACTCTAGGACTGATAGGGAAATAATAGTTTTCTATTTCTAGGATTCTATTATGGAAGTAGATGTCACTTACTCTAGGACGGATAGGGAAATAATAGTTTTCTATTTCTAGGATTCTATTATGGAAATAAATGTCACTTACTCTAGGACTGATAGGGAAATAATAGTTTTCTATTTCTAGGATTCTATTATAGAAGTAAATATCACTTAACTCTAGGACTGATAGGGAAATAATAGTTTTCTATTTCTAGGACTCTATTATGGAAGTAAATGTCACTTACTCTAGGACTGATAGGATTATTTCAGATCGGCGTGAGAAGGAAAAATGGGTTGTTAGCTTGATGGCAGTCATTAATTTTAAGCACTTAACTGGTTTGCCCGTATGCCGTACGTGCATCGATTTATCAAATTTTGATAGTTGTAAACAAAAAATACACCGTTTATAACGATTATAATTCAATAGTAAACTGACTTCGAATACGTAAATAAGTCCGGATTTTCATTTGAATCAAAATAAGAAAATACTCCCAAAATAGAAGGTGTCATCTTAGTTAGCAAAGAAAATAAACCTGTTAAGGATTAAAAGAACTGATTTTGAGCCGATTTTCGTTGGATTTAATTTTGATAAATTATGCTTTATTTTTTTCTGTTTTGTTTATGAGTTAATTTGTATTGTGTCTGTGAATTAAAGTTTTGTATTTTTTTAAACACATAAGTCTGGGAGATAACAAAAGAATATTAGGACTTTCTTCTTAAACATAAAATGTACACTTAGAGAATAATGTGACCAATTAAATTAATTATACTCATAATATAAATTACTTTTAAAATTAATAGTATCTTTTTATAAGTATTTTACTAAACATAATAAAAAAAGCGTTTTTTTAAATATACTTTTAATTTGTGACTTGGGGGTGCATAAGAAAATGCTGATGGTAAAAACTTTATTTATCAATAACGAATGATTTTTTATTCATTCTTTATAGGTCCGAATTTGCAAAAAATGTTGTAAATAAGAATTCTAGATTTTCATGTATGGTAAAATCTTCAGATTGATGTAACAATTAAATGGAATAGAATAAACGAATATCAAAATATCGAAAAATGATTTTCACGATTAAATTTATAGTAGTTTTCATCATTTCAAAGGAAAAAAAAATTACCTGTCATATCCTGTCCATCGAAGTAAGAGTCCGTCATAAAGGACAGGTGCGCTCTTGCAGCTTCGGAACTGTATGGGTATTTCGTAGGACACGTCGAGCGGTCTGTTCCAAACATTCACACGACTGATCCTGCCATGGAAGCCCGCAGAAGCTATGGCCCTGTTCTTTTCATCGAGGGGGGCTCCGATATTTACCCAAGCACTGAGGGAAGGAAATGTCAATTGCTATTATTTTTTGTATTATTTATTATTATTATAATCGAAACTTAACATTTCTGATGAACGAATATAAAAACGAAATTTGTATGTGCTATGGTCGATTGTAGTCTCAATAATGTGTTGAAAAGAGTTTGAAAGGAATAGGGGAACATAAATTTTTCATGCAGCTAGAAAGTTTTGAAAACATTTATAGTATTTGGATTTGTTTTTAAGCATCATATTTTACTTAAATCAATATTTATCTACAATTTATTACTAGCAGTTATGTTTCTGACATAAAGTACCAGTTGCTTTCCATAACGCTTCCACCAATTTCAACAGATAATTCCTTTTTAAGGTATAAGACTGTGTAAAATATTGATTACAGTTTGGCGATTGTTTGAAATATTCATAACAATAACATTGAAGCTAGAATGCTACTTTTGTATTCAGATCACATTCCAAGGCTTTAGCTGTATTTTCTGCCTGAAGTATTAAAATTTGTCCAATTATCCATACCAGATTTTTTTAAAAAAATTCTAGAGAATTTGACCATTAGTTGCGAGGTGAACAACTAACTATGAACTTCGGAAACTTATTAATCAGTTGCTACCATTACTGTAGGCATCAGATCATCTTACGTTTATAGTAGGCATAGATTCATGTTATTCTTATTGTAGCCATCGATTCATTACTCTTATTGTAAACATCGATTCACTACTCTGATTGTAGATATCGATTCATTACTCTTATTGTAGATATCGACTCATTACTCTTATTGTAGATATCGATTGATTACTCTTTTTGTAGACATAGACTCCTTACTCTTATTGTAGACATCGACTCCTTACTCTTATTGTAGACATCGACTCCTTACTCTTATTGTAGACATAGATCCACTTCTCTTATTGTAGACATCGATTCACTTCTCTTATTGTAGACATAGATTCATATTATTCTTATTGTAGACATAGATTCATTACTCTTATTGTTGACATAGAATCAATTTGAATGCATGAGATCATGTTAATCCATATATTTCTTTTTCATTAATTGCATGCGATCCTCTTTCTGTTATACAATGAATGCCACATTCTTATTGTTTCGGGGACAGAACAATCTAAAATTTCAATTGAAATATTGAAATACGTGAATATTTTAAAATTAAATTCATAGAATCGCTCGATGAGAATTTGTTCCTTGAGAATCATTATGCACTGTACTTTAAAAAAATTACTAAACATAAAATGCTCACAAAATGCGTGATTAATAAGTGATTTTGAAAAGGCAAAACAAAATGTAAAAAATAATATATATAATTTCTGAATCAAAATAGATATAAAAAGGCATTAAACGACTTACTTTTGGGGTAGATAATGGCCTTCTGCGTACCCTGTCACTGTACCAGCCACAGCAGCATCTGTTATCAAAGATACAGTGCCTGTTTCTCCACTCCACATGATCACCAAATGATGCCACTGGCCATCGTTTATAGGAACATTTTTGAGGTAAGGTATGAAAGTGTCTGGAACTATGTCGGAGAAAAGAGCGATGAGGACGCCAGCCTGGTCGGCTTGCAAAAGAATCTTCTTTCCAATAGGCAAATGGCGAGATCTGGAAAGTTGAAAGTGCCCACTTACTTCTCGACAATTAAGTAACAAGTTCTCATAAAGACATTAATTTTTAGCAATAAGTGAATCATGAAATTTTAATAATCATTTAAATTTTCTATGAAAGCGATGCCCTGTATTAGAATCTTGAATTTTTAAAGTAAAAATGAAAAGTACGAGTTGATATTTTTTAGACGTTTATTAAAGAACTTTTTTTTCTTCTTTAAAACGATAGTGCTATATTCACATGATGATTATATGTACTTTTACTTTATGACGAAAAAGAGAATTATGGGCAAAAATTATCATAAACCTAATAAAGACTAAAACGAAATCTGCTACGCATATTTCAATGTATCATGTCAGAACATTATTGCTTGAACGGCCAAGCACCACGTTCTCGTGCAAGTTAAATTATATTTCTATTTCTTTTAACTGTTTCATTTAATGAGTCACTTTAGTATTGCAAACGATTAAAAAAAAAACTTTGTCTCGCATTGATTGTTTAAAAAATATATCCCATTTTCTATTTATTTCATTTCAAATAATCGCGTGCTCAAAATAACATTTTTCTAAGTTTTATTTACAGTAGCCATTAACTTATTTTTTTAAATCAGAGCTTTTGTAAATGCAATGACAACACATTATTTAAAAGCTGATTTCTTGAGATGCTAGTGCAGATAATAAAAATTTTATTTTTCGCCTACAGTTTAAATTTTTATTTTTATTTTTCGCCAACAGATTTTTGATGAGGCCAAAACCTCATCCCAAAAACAACATCATGTTCTGACTTGATAATAAGTGAATCATGAAATTTTAATTTTAATTTAAATTTTCTATGGAAACAATGTCCTATTTTAGAATCTTGATTTTTTTAAAAATAAAAATGAAAAGTACGAGCTGACATTTTTTTAGATGTAATTAAAGAACTTTTTGTTCCTTTAAAATGATAGTGTTAAATTCATATGATGATTATTTATAATTTTAGGACAAAAAGTTATATATAATGAACATAAATGAGCATAAACCTACTAAGCATAGGTTACTCTTGTAATACATTATTTTAAAAAATTAAAATTCTATCAAAGTATTAATTAATTTTTTACATAGTTAATAAAACTATTTAGGGTTTTCACCATCCTTTAGAATTTTAAACAAAGCAGAGTAAAAAGTTTGTTTTAAATCAAAAGAAATTACTATAAATATAAGTTATACAGGAAAAACAATAAATAAACGTAATTCAAGACAAAAATTTGTAATGTTTACTCACTCGACACTGTACAAAGTAAAGTACACTCCAGAAGTTTCGTGGCTGTTAAACTGAATCCACATTGCAACAGACAAACTGGACGACCCTAATTCGAAAGGTGCAGCTAACGACACACTCGAGGATTTGCTTTCATCGTTGATGTACAAATCATAATCGATACTTATCGCTGGAAAATAAGTATCAATCATCAATGATAATTCCTTTTTCTGTATAGATATATATCAAGGAAAAAAAAAATAGAAATCTGGAAGTACTTACGTTTTCGACAATCTTCTCCAGTAAAGTTGAATGGGCACTTGCAATAAAAGTCATTCGTCAAGTCGATACATTGTGCCGTTGGTGGACACGAATTAGGAAGACAGTCCGGAATGTCTTCTTCGCAGAGGAATCCAGTAAAACCGGGTGGACAGATGCATTTGAACTGTTCGCCCATGTCTTGGCATGTAGCCCCATTCTGGCAGATGTTCTCTTCGCAAGCATCGTAATCTAGTTGGCAACCTTGTCCAGTGTATTCTGCTGGGCATGAGCAATTGAGACCGCTACCATAGTCGTTGCAAAGTCCCCCATGCATGCAAGGAGTTCCTATGCACCGTTCGGGTGACGTTTGACAGCGTTTACCGTCAGTGCCTGATGGACACCTGCAAGAAAAAAGAATGGTTGAAGATTGCGAAGAATCAGAATAACTTATCCTACCGTAATAAAAAATGTTAAATATAATCCACACCAAAAAGTTGTTATTAGAAGAATTATAAAGGACCGCTTCGGGCTTGAATCATCATTTCAGTACATAAAAGAAATTATGTATGCAAAATAAGCCTTTTAAAGTTCTATGTGCATAACTATTTTCTAAATATATTGAAAATAAAAGAAGAAGGCCTTTTTCTTTTTTAAATAAACTATTTAAAGTTTTTCAGAATTTGAAACTTAATGAGAAGAGAAATTAATAAACTTAATGAGTACTGGTATAAATGATAAGAAAATGATACATAAGAAATATTCTGATGCATATCTCATTACACGTAGTAAGTATGTTGTTGTTGTTACTAATGACACTGGCCATGGACAAGCGCAGTGACGGTCGTCATCGATTTTAAGCCCAATGAGCGTCTCTTTTTTTTTTGAAGCAGCTCCAACTAGGACCAAGAGTACGATTTGGCTACACACTCATCACATTCGCTTGCACAGCCCCTTTTCACAGGGGAGCACATTCATTCACCTCACTGATAGTATACAGAAGAACAACCATGCCCGAACCGGGACTCGAACCCTGGACGCCTAGATCACAAGGAAAACGTGCTACTTCTGTGCCAGGAAGCCGACCGTATTAATTTATCAGAACAAAAATTGTATGTGTATAATGCAAATAAATATATAAAAGATATTGATTTGTGTCTGCTGATATGGAAATAAAATATTATTTATGGTAATATCAAGACATAAAAGAGTGACGCTTTGTTTATTTAAATTAGGAGGGATGTAATTTGAAGATTACAAACGCTTTCTTCTATACTATGAGAGCTTTCTTCGTATATCCCAAACCGCCTGCATCATTAGAAATCATTAATGTTATTGCACAGATTGTTTTTGATGGGATTGTCTGATATTTCTGTGGTAAGAAATATTTTACATTATTTATTTAATTTCTTTAATCCCCTTTCCTGCATGATTATGAAATTATTGTAGTGATTTTAGTCTTTAAGAATCAAGTTTTTGGAACTTCCATCTTTTTAAATATTGGCTAGATATTATTCAATAATGTACCAATATTTTTGAAGCTTTTCATTTACTTCAAATAATTCAATATTGTTAGTTTTGGGATTTAAAAAAAAGCTGGAATAAATACACATTTTTTTTGTTAATTTTTAAAAATATTATGTTGACCCATAATTAAGAAATATACTTAAAAATTTATTTGGGCCATTCATAATATAAATACTACTTTGTAGTATCCTCATTTCATTTCCACATGTAATTGAATTTGAAAGACTAATAATTTAATTTTAGCAATTTCAAAATAATTTATTATTGGTTATTAACTGAACTGTTATTGGGTTCAAATTTTCTATTAAGTGCTATAATTTGCACAATATAATACTAGTTTTATCAAATATAATATTACTATGATTTTTTAGTAGCTTAAGGGGATGACTTACAAGAAGTTTTCTTAATTTTAATCTGAAATACACTATTCTGTGATAGGAATTTTTGGTTAAAATGGTCATTAGTGTGCCCCCGAGTTTGTCGCCAATATGGCAACCCAACACAAAGCTTTTGTAGTAACCCTAATGATGTTTTGTTTACTTTTTCCTACAATGGTTGAGTTGTACATGAGCTTCAACTCTTATGAAAACTATTAAATTAAAAATAATAAAATAATATCAATTGAATATTTTATTTTTGATCTGTATTATAGTTAAAAAAAATTTGTATGGTTAATAAGAAGTTTCAATTATATTTTTAATGCGAATATAAAATATTTATTCCTTTACTCATTTTAATTTTCAGCATACGGTTTCACAAAATAGTCTGATTTATTTCTTTACAAAGTCGTCTGCTTTCTTTCTTTAAAAACCGTCCGCAATAGAACTATTCGCATTTCTCGTTCTTTAAAACTTCCAATTATATCCATTCTTTTTGCATCTTTGTCTTTCTTAATTATTTATTATTTACTTTTCATGTTATCCGCACATTCCTTATGTTCAGTGTGCTAGCGAAGCTACTAGTTTCCCGCTCCCGGGCCTAGCGAAGCCGTAGGATGTTTTTTTAAGTTAAAAAATTCTGCCCGGTGCCTTCAACAGATGCCAGAGGCCTCTGTTGGAGGCACCGGGTCTGAAATAAATAAATAAATAAACAATGCTTATCGATTAAAAAAAATCATTTTTATATTGCGTAAAGTCGTAACCGTAACTATCTCATAGAAGTGTTTGTTTACTTTGTCCGCCATCTTTATTGGCGACTTGGCATCCTTGGCGCGGCAAGGGGCACACTATACGTAACCTTTACCGAATGTTTAAATGTCTGATTTTTGAAATTATTTATTTGAACGTCTATCAACAATTATTTCATCTACTTACACGCAGAAGTAATCTTGGAAGAGGTTGATGCATTTGGCGTCATTGAGGCACGGTTCGCTGCCACATCCGCCAATGTCCAGCTCGCAACGTTCACCGGTCCATCCCTGTGGACATTGGCACCTGAATCCGTTTACAAGGTCTGTGCAAATTCCATTGTTCAGGCAAGGGTTGGACATGCATTCGTTCATGTTGAACTGAAATGATAAGATGAAATGAATACTGGTTAATTCTCTGATATCCAATAATATTAACTTGAAAATCTTTGATAATGAAAAAATAACACTTATTCTAATATTAATATATTGAGAAAAAATGAGTAAAATATCAGACCACAAACGTACCTATTTGCTTAAAGATATTTTTTTAAAAATTGCAATTCTGTTCTTGCAATTTGTAGAGCAAATAAATGATCAATATATGTTAGAAATTAAAATTATTCAAAAATTTTCATTAAAGTTTAAAAACGCAGTATTACTGTAAACCAATGGCTAAAACCGTTCTAAAAAATTCATAAATCATATAATATTTAAAGAAAGGCACTTATATTTTATCCTTTTTTGTTTAGAATCTTAGCTCATGTATTTTTTCTGCTGTTCTAAATCAGAAATTAAATTAAATATGTGATTTTATAAGCGACGTATAATTTATAAATGGCTTTTTATGCTAAAACTTTTTTTAAATCTCTTTATTAGTCTTCAGGAAATGTTAAGTAACAAATCTATTTTCATCAGTTTACCTCATTATTTGCCCCCAGAAAAAAATAAGGAACACATCTTAAGCTTCTATCTACTTATTTCCTTATTAGCCTTCAGATTATATTAAACTTCAGAAAATTTATTAACTATCATGAATAAAATTCTGGTCTAATTATTTTGTTATGGTTATTGCTTTTTAATGATTGAATTAAACTTTGAACAATTACCTTACCTATACAGTAATAGAAATAGTCATAGATAAAAAAAAATTTAAGCAACCATTCCATATTATTTTCGGTATCTTTTATTAAATTTATAAAAAAAATACCAACTTTGAGCCAACGGCTGAAGATAAGATATTTAGGTGCTAACGTATTATACCGTCCAACTTTATCGCCAAATTTGAAATCGTCGCCAAAGAGTTGCTAAACCACCAATTATGGCAATCCGGCAATGATATAATCCGTTCATATTTATCGCCAAATTTAAATCCGTCGCCAATGAGTTACTAAACCGTTGGCGAAGACGGTATAATACGTAAGTACCGATATTTGATAAGAAATCCACTCAAAAGTTGGCGATCGTTGGCGAAGACGGTATAATACTTAAGTACCAATATTTAATAAGAAATCTATTCAAAAGTTAGCAATTTTCGCGTCATCACTTACCTCGCATAATTCTCCAGTAAATCCAGGATTGCACATACATTGAAACGAATTATCCTTATCAATACAGCGCTCTGTGCCACTTGGATTGCATGGGCTGCTTATGCATTCGTCGATTTCCGCTTCGCATTGCAGTCCAACATAACCTGGTCGACACTGGCAAGCAAATCCATTTATCAGATCAAAACAAGTGCCACCATTCTGGCAAGGCTTTTCTTCGCAGGCATCGATGGGGTGCTGGCATCTGGATCCAGTGAATCCAGGTTCGCACTGGCACTGGAAGCCGTCAATCAAATCGATGCATTGCCCCCCGTTTGCACAAGGGTTGCTGCTGCATTCGTCTATGTTAATGTCGCAGGATGGACCGGCCCAGCCGGGATCGCAAATGCAGGTGTAATAGAATAAGTTGTCGACACACATTCCATTAGCGCATGGATCATAGGCACAGAGGTTATACTTCATCTGACAGCGCTTGCCACCGAAACCCGGCGGACAGTCGCAGGAGAAATCGTTCAGTAAATCTGTGCAGTTTGCTCCTAGCAAACACGGTTGTTCAGCACAGTCATCTGGGAGAAAAAACAAAAACGTTCTTCTTATTATTTGCATTTAACTGGACACAAATTTCCACGACTTCAAAAAAAGAAATTGTAATTCCTTCTCAAAAGGTTACTTTAATGCATTCCTGCGTGTTCAACCTAATGTGGTGGAAAGGCAGGCTGGATAACAAAAAAGTCGGGGTACTTACGTATTATACCGTCTTTGCCAACCATCGCCAACGGTTTATTAACTTTTTGGCGATGGATTTAAATTTGGCGATAAAGATAAATGGATTACACTATTGCCATAATGACTGCCATAACATTTTGGCAAATGTCTTTGGTCCAAGCAGACGTCTCCATTCTGGCAAGTCTGAACACTGCATTCAGTTAGCAACTCATTGGCGATGACTTCAAATTTGGTGATAAAGTTGGATGGTATAATACGTAAGTACCAAAGTCGGACCAGAGTCAGAGTTCTATGAGCTCATTTCTTTGCCCACCAATAACAGAAGACATAATTTTCACACCAAAACTCACTATTGTTATATGTATTTTCTTATTTCTTATTGAATACTGTACCCTTCACTCAAGCAAAGTAGAATGTGAACGCGTCCGGTGAATCATAAAAGCAGTTGCTGCATTTTGCTGTTACACCAGAGTCTAGTCACTATGTCGCTTGAACTAAAACTTTTTTTTGATTATCACTCATTTTGAAATCTTCACTTATAAAAAACATTGAGCATACCCCAAGAACAATTTATGAATGTTACACGCACTGTGCATTTATAATCAGGAACAGTGGCAACAAGGTCCATTATACACTAACGCAAGAATGAACAGAACGTTGTTCTTTTCCTGTCAAAACTTGTATTTTGCTTCCTACATTATTTAATAACGACAAATGAAAAATAAGTCTTATAGTATGGAAACCGGATAATCATACTTTACTATTTGGCATATTATAAAAAGATTCTTTCTAGAGCACGATGTGCAAAGAATTATTTCTTTTTATTTATTTAATTCATTCATGGGTTAAATCCTAGTATACGGTACCCTTTTTTTTTTGAAAAATGTCGCCAAGGCAATAACGGCACATTTACGAATGTCGCCAACTCAACAGGAACCATAGTTTAGGCAACCAGCCAACGAGCGTCTGTGGTAGAAATGACGTCACGGCTTCTCAGTATAAGGTCGCCAAATCAAGGGGTACCGTTACTAGGATTATACCCATTCATGTAATTCTATTGCAACATTACATTGTTAAGAAAATGTGCTTACTAGTTGCTACTTACCAATGTTTACTTCGCAAGTTGGTCCGGTAAGCCCTGGTGGACATATGCATTTATATCTTCCCTGGATCAATGGTTTGCAGGTTGCTCCATTTAAACAAGGGCTTTCACCAGATGTGCAGGGATTGATGGTCACATTGCAGGCAGGACCTTCGTAACCCGATCTACATAAGCAATTGATGGTCCCAAGTCCTGGCAAATCTTGGCACATGGCTCTTTCTGGACAGGAACCATTGAGGCATTCTGACTGCTCTAACTGACACTGCAGACCAGTGTATCCTAAAAAAAGAAAAAAGTTATTTTATTTACACTTTTTGACAGGTAATAAATATTCACAAATATCACAGTGAAGAAAATCTTTTATGAACTCACCAGCATTGCATAAGCACCTGTAACCCTGTGGCAAATCTATGCAAGTTCCACCATTATAACATGGTCTACTAGCACATTCGTCGATATCGACTTCACAGAACTGTCCGGTGAAACCAGCTGGACAATAACATTTTGGCAGGTGTCTTTGGACCAAGCAGACGCCTCCGTTCTGACAAGTCTGAGCACTGCACTGAACTAAACATTTAAAAATAAAGTTATTTTTCAAAAAGTTATTTTCCATTATGATATCAATTACATTATCTTTGGATAAATTACGTATGGCTTTCATATAAGACTAAATCAATTCATTTATTATCATGTGAGAACATGCTATTGTTTTGGTGTCTCCGAAATTTACGGGCAAAAAAATATTCGCTTTTTTATTGATAGATAGCGAGTCACCTGGTCCATGGTATTTGACGTTTGTTTTGCAAGTATTGTTTAAAATATTCAGTTAAAGTTACTATCGATTGGTTTTTGTTTGCCATTTCTATGAAATGACGTCATCTTCCAGTTTGTTTACGATTTCTTACTTTTAAATAATTAATCTTGCGCTCAGAAAATTATCGTTTTTTAAAATTCTTTTTTAGTTTTAACTATCACCATTTTGTAGACCACGACTTATATTTATTCTTTAATGATATTACAAGCGCATTCTTAGTGATTGTATTTCTCAAAATATTGTAAATATTAGAATATAATTTTAATATCCAACTGCATTACGTTAATTGGATTTTATCACATATACAATAGCTTCCAGTAATAGTGAACTTTTCGGCAAAATTACTGGTGTGCGTGCATGCGTGCGTGTGTGTGTGTTTAAAATCTTAAAATCAGTCAAGATCCAAAACTTTGTTTGCCAGCTACAAAAATTGAAAGTGAAAGCTTAAAAAAATTATCATTAGAGAGAGAGAAGTCTCGTCATTTTTTCAAACTGGTTTAATCCGGTTTATGACTTAAATTAATTAAGACAGATAATCATTTAAAAATAATAATGTTGTCACATGATAACTTGAAATTTATGACCGTAGATTTCCTTTTTTAAAAACATTTTTATTTTTATAAATCATGTAGTTAAGAATAGAAAAATAACATTTTGATAAACACCTTGGAAAACTTTTAAGTACAACATATAAAATTGAGTTTTAGTTACCTGGAATGCAAGCTTCTGGACTTAAGGCTCCTGGTCTCAGAGTTCGGTGATTTGCTGCACATTCCGTGCAAGATGTTTGACCTTCCAAAGGTTGGAAGAAATTTGTTGGGCAGGGAGCGCAAGGTTCTAATCCAGTTTCTGAATAAGTACCCGGAACACATTTAGCTGAAAAATATTTTTATATTATTACTATTTTATAACCTTAAAACATTCAATCTTGTTAATTTTTTTAAACACTGGAATAAAACCGAGATTGTAGTTTGATAATTTAATTAATTCACTATTTTTGCTTCATAAATTATTGATGACTGAGCTTGTTATATTACATAACTTATTAAGCTTTTCAATAAATATCGAATTCTGAATTTATTTGATTTCAGCTTTATATGTGATGCCTGAATGTTTGAGATTGAAAATTTGCAAATTAAATATTTATTTTTTGAATCATTTCTAAGAAAATATATGCATAATTAAGAAAAGTGAAAGGTTGTAGTTTTAAGTTATTCCGAGTTTAAATAAAGCACTAAAAATTATTTTCAAATTTTAAATGCCACAAGAGTACCAATCTTTTATTTTTTTTTATTTTTTAATGAATCGTTTTTTCTAGATTTAATGAAAGATGGAAACAAAGGAAAAGATTGTTATTCTCTCAGAAATATTTTTATAAATATTTTTTTCTTTTACTTGAATTTGAAAGAAGTAAGGTATTGGGATTTATAGCGACAATGGTTGCTATCCCCTGTTTCAAATACTTAGAACAAAATATAAATTAAACACAAGAGAGCGCGCACGCACAAAAACAAATTGAAGTTTCAGTCAGTTAACAGTTAATGAAGTCCGTTCAATCAGTTGATTGAAGCTGCAGTGAGTCCGCTGATGAGATTTAGAACATTTTCAGAAGTTCCAATGGAAAGAAGAGGTACAAAAAGTCAGTTTTCAAAAAAAGTTTTCTTTTACTTCTGTATCCCTGAAAATAAGAATGCCTAAAAAAGGGTTGCCAAAAATACAGTGGCGGATTTGGAGTTTCAGAGGCCTGAGGCGCAATTCAATTTGAGGCCCCCCTCCCCTACAGTTATATTTATAGTATGCACTCTCTATATATTTTTCACTCTGTTAAGCTCTGTTTCCAATTTTTTGCGTTAAAAAAACGGAGGCTGGGAACCTAGGTACATAAAATTGAAAATTAAAATCAACTTTTTCATTCTAATTGGCAATATTTCAAAGGATGACGAAGTTCAGGATGAGTTAAGGCTGTTCTTAACGCATCCTGGCTATTTCGCACTAAGGCTATTTTGTACCATAGTTGCGCAATATGTTTCAGAGATACATGCCTAAAATTTCATTATACACTAAATCAATTATAGAATAGAGCTGTATTTCTATTTTGGGAATAAAAATATTTTGGTTTTGTTTTAAAACGTTATCAGAATCAACTTTTTTATTTTGCGGTTTAAAATTACAAGTTGTTGATTCTTCTGTTCCATTCTCAGATCGATCATTAATTTCTTCGAATCTGCATTTTGCTTCGGCTCACTCCTCGACTTTTTCTTGTGCTTATTCAGTTTTAATTTGTTCATCTGGAATGTTTAGGTTTGCATTATATTCCATTTCTCTCGTCAATTTCTTCGAATTCATTTTCAACTTCAGCTAGTTCAGTGATTTTTTCTTGTGCACATTTTGTTTCAGTACGCTCATTTATTTTTTCAAATACGCATTCTTGTTCAACTCTCCCATTAATTTGTTAGAATTCATATTCTACTTCAGCTTGCACAGCGTTTTTTCCTGTAAATATTCAATTTCAATTTACTCATGTTCTTTTAGGTACATATGCTTTATCAAGTTGCTCAACTGCTCTTTCTGTCTCATTTTCATTTTAGCTCGTTTTTCAAATGTTATAATACATTTAAAGAGTAAATTTTTATGTCGTTCTGCATTTTTTTTGTGTCTTTTGCGATTTAAACTTTCTTTTCTGTAGCATGGCTAAAACATTAAAGAAAATTAGTCGCATAAAAAATATTAGCTGGACTTTTGACGATTTTTCCGAGTTGAAAATTTTTTCCCTTCAGTTAAGAGGAGAAAGTAACCAGTTTATTTTATCTTTTTGAGCAGTACCATTGCCTAACGATTCGTATTGTAAATGAGCCCTGTTTTTAACCTTCAAATGTGCCCAAAAATATAAATCCACGATTACAATATTTTCAAAAATACGAAAATAGAAACGAAAATTTATTAAAAAATTATATGCTTACCAATCTTCACATTGATCAAACACAGAAATGAATTCCTGTCCACAACACAAATCAAAGTCAATATTTTTCAAACGTGAAACACTAAATCGCTAACAGGATGTTTTGTAGAAACTAATCTCCTTGAGCAAAGATCTTCTAACCAAGGTCGCTAACTAAAATGCGTCCTATGTCCTATTATACAAACACGTTCATTGCCTTGAGAGCCATTCATGTACATCATAGGGTCCGAGTGTGCATAAGGATGTAATATGCTATCTATCTCTTTAGTTTCGTACAAGATAAAATATGTAAAATGCCTCCCCCCTCCTGGTTGACTTTTTACTCTCTAATTATCAAAATAGTTGGTTTTTCCAGGGTACTGATACTGCATGATTCTTTGATTCTGATAGATGAATCGAAAGTGGTAATAGAGTGTAAAAATGAAAAACATTATTAAAAAAATAACCTCTTTGTCAAAATTTAAATTATGATTTTATGACTAAATTTTGAGGCCCCTTAATTTATGAGGCCCGAGGCGCGCGCCTCATGCGCCTGTTTGGAAATTCTCCTCTGCAAAAATAGTTTCAAAACTAAACTCTTCTATTACCTCTATCGCTTTTCTCCTTTTCTGGCATGAGTTTATACTTTTTATTGATTCCATGTTACAAAAGAAATGTATATGATGCTCTGTGACGTGTTAAAAACGTGACGTGTTTTTTTTAAACATTGCACCAGTTTTCTGTAACTTACCTCGGCAGTCATCTAGCAGTTTCGATCCGGGAGAATAAGTGAATGTATTTGCTGGACATCTTTGGCATTCTTTGAAGCCTTCCCTTGGCGGGAAAGAACTGAAAGTGTTAGAGGGGCACTGCAGACAAGGCACTAAACCAGTCGGAGAGTAAGTTCCATATCCACAAACGGCTGAAAAAGATAATTTGGATCAATCTTTGCCTCCCATAGAAATGCTTTAATTTAATTTAGTTACTTTACGAACTAGATATAGAAAAAAAAACTATTTAAAATTTTAATATATTTTTAGAATGTCAAAAAAATTCGAATGTTAAAATTCGAGTAAGTGGAAAAACAATGAAATGAGTTTCAATAATTGGAAAATTATTCCTACCATAAAAAAATATTTTAATAAGAAGTCATTTGTTTTTCTAAATAAGCATAATTTAATTTAAAAGTTAATTTACTTTCAATTAGTTTTGCAGACGTATATCTTTAAAGAGCACAGTCTACATTATTTCGATTCTGTATTATTTTTTTAAAAAAATTAGATAAACTATAAATTTATAGCTTAAAGTATACATTTTTCTGCATATCACACATATTAGTAAAGCAATTATATTTTGTAATTTTATGTAATATTTTATAATAAAAGTCAAAAATTTATTTTTGTATAGTTGTAAAGTTACAACATATTGTTACGTTTGTAGCGTAGCTGGTTCAGATTGAATGAACTTTACTTGAGGACAGCAAAAACAAATTTATTTACAGCTATTTACAGGATAACTCGATAAAGTATAACTTCAGATAAATACAATCCAGAAGTCAACAGTCACTAATAGCGTAAATGCAAACCTTACGCACAATAAACACAGACTGCAAAACAGCTATCGTATAGCACAGCAAACAGTAAATCACAGCGAGCTCAATAATACAACGTTAAGAGTAAAAGGTAAACACAGCTCACTAATAGCAAGCGAGAGAAGTAATCAGATCGTAGGACGTATCGCTACTCCTTCTAGAGGAACTGCCAAATTGCGATTCTTCCCTTATATAGCCGAGCGAGCGAGCGCCAAGAAGCACGCGAAACACCAGAAAGCTCCGTGAACGATCCAGCGGACACCAGAATATGCCCCTCACCAAATCAACTCGGCTTACGCGAAGCTCCTCGTCAACCGTTGCCAATGTTTTCTCCTTTGATGAACTTTCGCGGCGCTCGCCCACTTGTAACATTATTTTGTATCTTTAAAGCAGGCTTCTGTTTGATAGTATTTAAAAGGAATTGTTGCATCAATTTTGAAAAAAAGATTACATTTTTTAGATATCCTCTCATCTATTTAAGCTGGTATATTCAACAACTGATCTTTATATTTTAATTTAAACAAAATACTGAATAGAATAAAGGGAATCAAATTCACAATATACTTACGTATGCAATCAATCAGACTTTTGCTGCCTTCTTGCCTGGTGTACATGGTGTCTGGACAGCGTTTACAGGAGCCTTGCCGGACAAGATCCTGATAAAATCCTCTGGGACAGAAGACGCATTCGTTTGTTGCTGAGGCGTACGTTCCGGCAGGGCAGTGCACTGAAAAATTATTTCCAAAATATTTAATTTCCACATTTCTTTTTGAAAATGTCAATGTCAATTCGAATGTCCACAACGGGAAAAGTGTCGAAACTTACGGCAACGAGGTACTTGAGCTTCTCCCATGGAATTCAGAACTTCCCCTTCTTCACAGGCAAATCCGCGAGTCACTTGAGATCTCAGTGCCTGTAAGCTGGGGCATAAAGGATTGGGCAAGCCTTGAGACGACACGTTGAGAATAGGTTCAATAATTGCCGAGGTACTGGGGACGCTTAAGTCGAATATCAATCCCAAAGTGGATCCACACAGATCGTACAGAAGGGTTTGACGAACAACTGGATCTATTCTTATTGTATAAGCTATGGCCACCTATCAATAAAAAGAATAGAATCAATGAAACAATCAAAATATCTAATATTTATACAAAAGCAAGTGATAAAATGAATATTAAATTAGAATATATACAGTACAGAACCGTGTAACCGGTCTAATATAGCAGAAGGGCAGATTGGATAATAAAAAAACCCGAATAAGGCGAAGTTTTATGAATTCATTTCGTTTCCTATCAATATCAGAACACAATGTTTTTATATCAAAAATCACTGTTACAATACATATTTTTTCACTTCTTAATGAGTGCTAAACCCTCCAATCGTATTAAGCCAGGTAGAGTATAAATGCAACTACGGCCCGGTGGAACATAGAAGCAGTTGTCGACAACATGTCGAGTTATAATAGTAGATTATGTGCTGGTATATATATATATATATATATATATACTGCATGGTAAGAATTTATTAGAGAAAAGAAGGTTAAAAGGCATAACTGTTCACATTATAATTTAAATTTTGTTCACTTCACTGTGATATACTTAAAAAAATATTAGGTATACCCAAAAACATTTTAAGAATCTTGTACGTACTGTGCAGTTATTATCAGACACAGCGGCAACAATTGAGGACCGTTACACATTGGTGAAACAATGAACAGCAAGCAGAACGCTGCTCTTTTCTTATCAAACGTATTTTAGACATGTCACATAGGAGGATTGTTGAAGACGCGCGCTTCTAATGCCTTGGAAATGTTGACAATGCAATGCCTTACCTTTCTCAATCAATAACGATAAGAAAAATTAGGCCGGATAGTCGGGAAGGGGATATTCGGAAATGTACTGTATCTTAAAAGTTCGAACTTACCTCGTTGTCAGCATTGACTCGAACTGAAGTATTATGGAAAGTGATGTCCATTTTCACATTGATTGCGGAGCATCTTTCGGAGAGAACCTGATTCAAGGAGCTGTAATAGGTTTGAAGATAAGAGATATATTGATTCAGACAAGAAGGAGAAACAGGCCCATCAGCGGTGTAATCGACCGTAGCCAGCACATCATAAGCTGCTTGATTCGTATCTAGGAAAAGAAAAGTAATATGAATTAATTTTTTCATTTCTAATTCATAATCTTATCTTTAATTTTACTACGTTCATATAGTTAAAATTATTCGCCTGATAAATCTTGATTTACATATCGACATAAACAATGGTTAAAGTTTGGAAGAATTTCAATAATAAATTGAAATTTAATCTTTAAATTATTTACATATTTATATTAATTTATTAGCGATTTCTGTATTGGATTCTATATATGATTTTATATATCTTATGGAAATAAAAAAAATTAATAATGTTTTCAGATTTAAATTCATTACTAATTTTGAGATTAATCATCGGAAAAAAATTCAAATTATGTATTGCAAAACTTGCATATTTATCATTTACAAAAGAATAATTTTGAAAAGCATTTAAGGATACAAATTAAAATGTTTCTGGAATAATCAATTCTTTTCATTGTAAAAGTAAATGTAATTTAATTTGATGATAATTTCAGTTTATCATTAGAATAACAAAAGCAACAACAAAAAAGAATTGCTTATTCCTTTCATTAAAATTTTTCTTAGAAATACTATTTTAACCCTTAGTATTCGACAGATGACACTTAGCAATTTTGATTGTATGCATACAAAGTATATAATTCCATTTTTTATTCATGATTACGATGTAATTAATTTAAATTTCAAACGCCATTAGTAGCTGAGACCTCAGTAAAGAAATGTCTATATTGTTTAAATAAAGAAAAAATGATTTATATATGTTTTAAATTTAAAGAGAGCTAGTTGTCCCGCTTTACGCTTTACAACGAGAATAACAATTCGGCTTTACGAAGGAAGCATGCAGTAGCTTCTGAGGGTAAGTCATAGAACAGACCACGAAGGCACACGGATTGACCATAAGTAATGAATGACCGGACCGCCGCAACAGCAATTAGCAGAAACTGTGGTTGAGTCCTAATGGCCGTCACTGGCCACGGTACAACCCTCTACGAAGGATGTACGTCCCGTCATCGATGGGAAGAGCCTAACTCTCACCTATTTGTGTACCCACCGGGTTGGCGAGATCCAACCATCATTCTGGAAGCATCTCATCCCCAATTACGAGGTGCCCCCGGGAAAGCTTCTGAGGGTATGGATCCCTGAGCATCCGAGGGCAGAAATCTGGCTTCTAGATCAGACACGTCACAAACTCTTTTTATGTGGCGGACTTCATTCCTGTATTTTATTCATTCATCCACAGATCGTAATTTAGATCCGAAACAGAGAACGATCACCTCTGACCAGTACCCAAAGTGATATTACTCTTGACATGGATGACTTTGTGACCACGACAAATTTAACGAGCTCCAGCCACCACAAAGAGAGAGAGTCTTCAAATAGTGGGTTTGAACTCGCAGCCCAAGGGATGAGAATCCAACATCCTAGCAGCCAGCTATCCTGGCCCAAGAATGAAAGCAACCTAGTTTATCTTAGATTGACTATTCTATCAGATCTCTTAGATTTGACTATTCCAGTTTTACCAGCTACATGGTAAAACTGGAATGTCTGGATCGCGTCAACAGCAACATTGGTGGGAACTGTGGTTGTGCCCTAAGGTTATCATCGGTCATGATACAACCTTTCCCTAAGGAAGTACGTCCGGTAATCATTGAGAGGTAGCTACCCCCCTGCACACACAATTTTTTGTATACCCATAAAGATGGTATGAACCAACCACAACGCTTATCAACCACAGTTATGAGGTACTCTTCCCCCTCCCCACGTTCGTGGTACAGTAACCCAGTATATGTATAGGTATACTCCGTCCCGGCCGAAGCCATTCGGATATAACGACGAGACGCCACAAAGCAACCCCTACCGAGCACGGAAGTGCAGGTTTAATCAACTTAATTTTCATAAAACTTAATTTAAAGAACCAGATCGGAAAAAGATACGAATTTAAGCTCTCAAAAATTGTCACCTTGACTCCAAGTATAGTAATTATCAAACATTTCAACAGTTATTACAGGAACATAAAAATGCAAGCATCGTTAACTAAGAAAATGCTGTTAAAAAGAAAAAGGTGCCTTTAAAAAGCCTTTGAAAAGAAAATGCCTTTAAAAAACAACGTTAACTAACAGTAACCCAGTATAGCCAGCCAAGTCCTAAGAGATAAGTTATTACTTTAAACTTTATATATGAGAGAAAAACATAATTTTAAACATACCTTCTGGGACGCAATCGGGCACAATGCTTGTGGGCGACCACTGCTGACCAGAGGAACATGAGAAGGTCTTGGCCTGTTCGCCGTCTGTAAACCTGAAGCCCGTGTTGCAAGTCGCCAGACAACGATACCCATTCCTCTCATCGTTTGGAAGGCAATTGACGATACCATTTACTGGCGGCTCCAAAGACCAGGACACGCAGCTCGAAGGCTGGACAGCGACTTGGAAGTGACAGAAGGCAGCGTTGCCGTGGACATCCGTGGCAGCAACAGTCACATTTCGGTAGCTCCATAACGGGATGATGGCAGTTTCTGGAGATAAGGTAATGGTGACAGGACCTGAAGCATCGGTCGCGTTAATGAGTCTTCTGGTATCGTTGAAATTGACGGCATAGCTTTCTTGCTGTTCGACGAGCTCTACAACGTATGATTGAGGACAGCTGAGGAAAGGTGGATTGAAATCTAAAATGAGAAAAAAAATTAATTTCGAAAATATAGATATATCACGATGTTTTATTTAGAAATTTTATTAAATACTGATTACACTAATCGCTTTAAATAAAACTTGCCGTTTATTAGTAGTTAGAATATCAAGAGAGATGAAAATATCATTCTAGTTACTTTTTAGAATCTACCTGTTTGTTTGTTACTTATGACACTTGCCATGGACAAGCCCCCGCTGACCATATCAGCAGATTTTAAGCCGAAAGGAGCGTCTCTTGTTTTTGAAGTAGCGCCAACTAGACCAAGAGTACGACTTAGCTACACACTCACCACTTTCACTTGCACAGCCCCTTTTTACAGGGGGGCACAGTCACACACCTCACAGATAGCACACAGAAGAACAAACATGCCCGAACCGGGACCGCCAGAACACGGGGAAGACGCGCTACCTTTGTGCCAGAAAGCCGGCAGAATCAACCTAACTAGGCATTATTATTTAAATACCTTAACCCTTTATCTACTGATGGTACTTATAAGTACCATTTAAATTTGGATTATATTTTCGTATTATTACTATTTTTGCCGATGGTATTCTAAAAACACTGAGAATCTAACCCGAATAGCAAGAGTTATAAGTTAAAAGTAGGAATGAAAAATATTTAATTAAAATTAAATTAATTAAGACATGTCTTTTAATTAAAATGTTCCTTTTGGTTTCTCTGGGATTATTCTGCAAGGAAACGTAACTACTGGTGCAAAAATGAAGTTGGAAAATTGATAACATAATTCAGTAGATAAAGGGTTAAAAAGCAATTTTTGTCTTAATGGTATATATTCAAACGTCTAATAATTATAATGGTTTATATAAGATTTTAAATCTGAAACTTAATAGTGAATGCATGCCTTTTATTCTTTTTACTTTCTCAAATACATAGCATAAAGAAAGTACTGTAATTATCAAAAAATTCGTTTTGACAAATCTCCAAGTTCTGGACATCTCCCAATTCGAAAAAAACATTTTCGACATTATCTCAGTCTGTGATAAAGAACTCAAGCGTTTCGAGCAAGATGAATGAAATTTGGTATACATTCTTTACACCAAATTTGTTGGTTTTTATCAAATTCAGAATGAAATCAATCCATAAGAGAATGTTTATATGTCTAGCTGTTCGAATATAAGTTAACACGATAACTACAAAACAAAGAAAGCTAATTCGATAAAATTTAATATCCTGATTTAATTTTATTGTGTAAAGATTTATCAAATTTAGAGCCAAATCCAACAAAGAATCGTCCGTTTGTCAGTCTGTACTTCCAGAAGCTTGTAAATATGACTACAAAAAACCACACTGACTGAAAAAAAATCAAATATAATAACGAATTATGTGATTAAAAATTCATTTAGTGCCAAATTTTGGTTTCAATTGGCTGATAAAAACACATCTAAAACACAAATTCAATTTTCTAATGTTACTAGCGCATACCAAGGATTAATCGCCAAATAACTCGTCAAGGTTGGCATAATATTCAGTAAAAATGCTGAATTGACGCCAAAGGTTAATATTTCGCAACTATTGCATATCCGTGCCACGCAAGGTGTTCTCTGAGATAACACCATCAGGGCCTGACTAAAGCAGGGGCGTACGGGGCAGTTTCCTTGAGTTGCCACATAATTGCCCCCCCCAAATCGAATATAAATATTACCTTTCGTTTCTATCTTTAATGAATCTTTTTCATTACTAAAGTAGTGAAGCAGAGGGGCCCCGAAAGAAGTTTTTACCCCGGGCCCCAACTAGGCCCTGACCTTCATTAGAGATTATACGAGAAGAGACTACAGCTGGTTATTTTTTATTGAAAAGACTTTTACTACTTAAAAGTGATAAAATAATGGATAATTTACAAAAAAAAAAAAAAAAAAAAAAAAATTGGTCACTGAACTCTTTTCTTACCTGGGACGGTGATATTGATGACACACGAAGCAACATTTCCATCCGAGTCATGTGCTCGGTATTCGACGCTCATGTCTTCTACAATGACCGCGGGTAAAGTGAAGCCCAGCGGAATGACCTCGAATCTCGCAATGTATCCAGAGTTATCTACAGCGACAGGCACTGAAAAGTTGACGGGCATCAGTCCGGCTAGCGATCTGGTCACAACAACGGGTTTCGTTGGACAGTTGATGAACTGAGGAGGCTCCTTATCTGCAAAATTGATAAATTGATTATTCTAGCACCATGATTGATTATTTCAGTACGTATACTTATTGACGAATCGATTAAAAGGCAATTGATTATTTCAGTGCATATACTTATTGATGGATTGATTTAAAGACAATTGATGTTTTCAGCGCCTATACCTATTGATGAATTGATTAAAAGACAATTGATTATTTCAGTGCATATACATATAGATGAATTTATTAAAAGACAATTGATTATTTCAATGCATATACTTATTTATAAATTGATTAAAAGAAATTGATTATTTCATTAATATATTTATTGGTGAATTGATTAAAAGACAATTGATTATTTCAGTACATATACTTATTGATGAATTGATTAAAAGACAA